>CM038220.1:189145891-189389572 GCA_021442155.1 Cymbidium sinense
GATGAGAATTCCATGTTAAGGACATGGAGGGAGATCCACTAGGGATCACATGCATTGGACATGACATGTGATCTATGTCGAAGAAAAAAATTTGTTGGGGATAACATGTCAATTTGATTTGATTATATTACCTATGGAAAGAAGATATATTGGGGAATAGAATCTATAATCGCTAGGGATTAAGATCGAGTTGACTTTAATTTATTTTATTTTAATTGATGTGGAGGCATATAAAATAGAGATATGGGCTCAAGTCCATTGGGGATCGGGTATATGAACCTTCCACTAAGGAAGCAAGATTGGGCTATCTGCTGGGATTGGATTTGAGTTTGATTTCAGATTTGTTTGGGATGTATCTAATAAGAGTTGGATTTCTTTGATTTAGACTCTATTGGGGAGTTGGTTTAATTTGGATCTACTAGAGAGGTTGGTTTTGAATTTGATTTATTTGCTTGACTTTTTATATATGATTTGGGCTCCACTGGGAGAAGGGTGTGATTTAACTCCACTAGGGAAAATAAGATTGGGTTTAATTTAATCTAAATTAATGTATGGACCATGTTGGTGTGCAATGGACCCACTGAAAAGGGGCTATATCAGCTTTAACCAACCTCAAGTTTACAAATCCAAATGCATATCACTAGAGCTAGCCAACCTAAGGGGTTGCCTTTATGCAATATGGCTAAGAAGAAGAAGGCAAACTTACATCTTCCAAAGTGAGGAACAATCAGGGGTGACTGGATGCATAAAAAAATTGAACCTCGCTACCAAGTGAATGCCACTGGGACTTATGTCAACTCAAAGTAGAAATCTTAATTTCATGTGATTTATATGGTTTGTTTGGTTTAGTTTGATTTTGAATTGAGGGCATATCCGGGATGATCTCAAATTTAAAAGATTTAATTTATATGGACCATGGTGCGATGGACCCACCGAAGGGACTATATTCCTATCTCAAATTTACAAATCCAAAGGGATAGTCTCTATGGGTAGAGCTAGCCAACCTAAGGGGTTGCCTTGTGCATGACTAGAAAGAAGGAAGACTTACATCTTCTAAAGGAGGGAAAACCGCCGGGGTGACCTATTGGTACAACAAATCAATCTAACTTAGGGTAACTACAGAGTGAATGCCGTTGAGACTTATATCAACTCAAGAGTGATTCCTATAGGGAGATTTCGACACCGCCTCTAAAGATGATGTCTTCTTGAGAAAACCACTAATGGTGTCCTCCTAATCCATAAGTGAATATATATTTTGTTTATTTGTGGACCCTTGGTGCAAAGGACTACACCGAGAAGGAGCTATGTTGGCCCATATCTTAGATTTATTGGACCATGGGAGAATCTACATCCATAGATGATTCTCCAACCACATATGTGGTTACTATGAAAGGGAATCTAACTGATAGTGTAATGTCTAAATACAAAGGATGTGATCCAAAATAGTGCCAGGGGAGTGCTACTTGAGCCTTCTATAAGAAAAGATTATAGGTGTACAATGGCCAACTTAGGAAATGTACCATCTGCCATGAGTGGTGTATCCTAAGGTATGAGAACCAACCAACCTAAGGTGTATCAACATGAGTGGTGTATATCAAGTGAGAACCACCAACCTACATCTGTCCAACGATCAATCTGGAAAGAAAGCATGTAGCTTACAACTTTCCAAGTAGAACTCATCATCAAGATAGTCTATCATCAATAGGACAGATACTATATGACCTAGTAGGACTAATAAGCGAGGAGCCCTGAGGAAGGACTGGACAAAGACTTGAAGTAGTCATGATGGAAGGAGCCGTTAGAGGACTTATCTTAAACCTCAAATATGCTTGACCCGCCGAAGGCTAATCCAAGAAGACTCACATCTTCTTAAACAACAAAGCCAACATGATGTAGCTTACCATGGGCCTACCACCAACAAGATGCCTTCAGTAGTGGTCAAATAAAGAAGGAAAGATAGTAGACTTACAATCCTCCAAAGTAAGAAGACTCTAGGTGACACACTAGTAGGGTAGCAGGTCAGCCCAACCTAGAACCTCGAAAGTGAGTGCCGGCATTATCTCAACTCTAAGAGTAGCCACAAAAGATATGTGTTTGTTATATGTTTGTGTGTAGTTTATGTTGTAAATGATGGATAATGTCGCCCGTTCCTTACACCTACCCTAAACACATCATGGTGGATTCACAAACAAGAATACTTTCAACATGGAAGAGATTGAATTCAAAATGGTATTTTCATTGATGATAATTATTTTCAACATGATTTATAATATTTCTTTAAGTAGAGCCCAAAAGCATTGGGAGCTCTCCTCATGATTAATAAGTTGATAAGATCCTCCTTGGTAGTCTTCTCTATGGCAAAAGGGCCTTCCCAAGTGGGTTCAAACTTATCCTCTCATCTTACATGATAATCCTCCTTAGAACTAAATTCTTACTTGAAAAGCTCTAGAGACTAACTGTTGTGAGCTTAAATCATTTTAGCTTTGTACAACTGGTTTTAGCATGCCCATTTCTCCAAACCTTCGAGCTCTTCTAACCACAACTTGGTGTTCTATTTTATTGTGATCTTGCTATCCATAGCTATCCTTAGTGATGGGTGTTGGACTTCTAATGGTAGAATGGCTTTGGACCCATACACCAAAGGAGAAATAAGTTGGAGTTCTATATGTGGTGTACACAAGGCTTGAACTAACTCATGCCACTATCGCTATTATTGTCGAAAGTGTCTTTTTTAGTATTTGGATGAGAGTTTTATTGAAGGCTTCGCTAAGCTTGCCCTCGTGTAGTTGATGGTAGAATATCCAATCTATGTTATGTCTGGGAAAAGTTATTGATCTCTTGAAAGCACATTATCATAATTTGTCGACACTCTAAACCTATATACAATATAGTCCCTAAAAAATTGGAGCACATGCTCAGTTGTGACCTCTCTAAGTGGAATCGCTTTTGTCCATTTACAAAAGAAGTCAGTAGCAACAAAGATGAATCGATGACCCTTGGAAGTAAGATGATCAATCAGACCCACTATGTGGCAACACTCGAATGGCCATGCTAATGTAGGATGTAGAATGTTGGATGGTTAATGTAGACCACATCATTTATTTGACATTGGTAGTATCCATGCAATCTTTGATCATCGATGACCAGAGTATCCTAGTCTTTTGGCTTTCATCTTCCAAACCATTGGTTGGCTCCACATAATCTCGAAAGCCTCAATCACTATCTTATGGGCTTCATGCTTCTAAACAATGTAACCACATATGATCAAAAGATCCGATACAAGACACCATCAACAAGAGCATAGAAAAGTGCTCTACTTCATCTGATGGGCTTGAGACTTCTCTTGAGGTAGTTTGCCTTTATTTAGGTAATCCATGAATGATAGCCTCAAATCTAACCCCTCATCCTTCTTGGCAATAGCAACCCCCCCTTTAAGAGAGTTCAATATCAATAAGGATAACACTTGTCTTTTTGGACCTTTATTGATATGGACTCATCTTACATGCAACCTCGCATATGCTACAACATTCTCTCTTAAGGAATCTTATAACTAGCAACCGATCAATAACTCTATGGTGTACTTATAGTGATGGAGCTTAGCTTTATAACCTTATATCAATTTGGTTGATAACTATAAGAATGGATTGGATGTAGTAATGGCTAACTCAAGACCAGCAAAGCCTCATATTCAGCTTCATTATTGATGAGGATTGGATGATGATATGAGAATCTCATCACATCGTGGTTAAGAGACTATTCCTACCTTGCCATTCCTAGAATAGTAGATTATGGTTCTTCTCCTCTTTGAGAGGAAGCCACCATCCCAGGTGAATGCTAGTATCCCCAAGTTCATGAATTGTTCATTGGGGAGATCATCAAGCCGAGAGTTAGAAGTGGGTGCTAAGAAATCTAGCGCTTGTCCTTTCACCGCAAAGATGAGGTAATGTCAAACTATGAGAGGATCATCGACTATCGAGCCAACCATCTAGATAGCATTGACCGTGTCATGAGATATTGTAATGGATTGATCCTAGAGATTAAGTTCACCTTATGAGGAAGCATGTAGTGTTGTAGCTTTTGGGATGCAAAGATTAAACCTAGAAAATGCTTCTCAATGGATGGATAATTAGAGGATTAGATGATGACTATGGTAGTAGAGGTGCCTTTTCTTTAACATCATTGACTTGGGCCAACAAAGTCATCTCATCTAACAAAGTGTAAAGTATGAGGCTTGCCCTGGGATAAGGGGCTAGAATTGGTGACATCATAGTAATGCTTGATGTCTGGCATGCTCAATAATCTCACTTGAACTTGACAACCTTTTAACAAGTGCGAGAGAACATCTTCCGATAAATTGATAAAAGCATCATAGATATGCTAACCGCTCTTGTAATGATCTGAGTTAAAATTATAGGGGGTGGAAAATCTAATATCGCTTGATCTTAGAATTGATTTTGATTTCTGTCTGGATACAATAAACCAAAGGAATTTTTTTGAAGCTAAATGTACACTTCGGGGTTCATTTTGAGGATAAATGCTCTTAACTATTCAAAATTCTCAAGTCAAAGAGATGGTCTTCCTTTTCTAGTTTTGACCAGAGATCATGAACATAGCACTCGAATTTTGATGATGCATGAGTTCATCTGCCCACCAAGATCCATAAAGGCGAATGACCTTATAGCAATTGATTGATAGGTTCTAAAAATTATGTTTCTTTCATCTTCATGGGCCATCATTATTTGGTTATATCCATGAGCCATCCATGAAAGACTGATGAGGCAATGTCCACCATCGCCTCGGATTGGTAGTGGAAATTCTTTTGGACATATGCCTTATTTAAATCCATAAAATTGACACATATGTGAATTTGGCCATTCTTTTATTAATGGGATGATGTTAGCTAACCGTGTAGGGTATTTTTCTTCCCAATGAAGCCAACATCAAATTTTGACTTCATAAATGACCTATTGTTATGTCTAATCGCATGCCTAGAGCTTGCTTGATAGGTTAGTAGTTGGCACTATTTCTAGTTTATGGACCACAACAGAGCCAATCTGCATCTCTTCATAACTCCATGCAAAGCTATCCTTAAACTCAATCAATAACCTAACTAAGTCATTGGTTTCAATTTCATTCAATAAAGAATCGATGTATGCTGGATCTTCTTCGCCTAAGTTGATTTCCTTGAGCTCATATGGTTGAATTGATCTCTTCTTGAACTCGGTGCATCTTGATTTCAAAATCATCATCATAAGTTTCTAAGCATAGCTCCTCATATGAGTTAATGTGATTTGAAAAGAACCTATTAGATTCTAAATGATTTGTGTTGACTAAGTAGTAATCATCATCATAAACTAGACCCACTATATTGAATTCTAGTCCCGATTTTGGTTGAGAGCTTTTGCATTTGTTCCTCCATATTCTTTCAAAGTAGACCTGTGCTTTGACAAAGTATGTGGTATTAACCCTTTCTTTGCTAAATTATGAATACAAGATACGTACCAATCAAAAG
The DNA here is from genome assembly GCA_021442155.1 of Cymbidium sinense. Classification (NCBI taxonomy): domain Eukaryota; kingdom Viridiplantae; phylum Streptophyta; class Magnoliopsida; order Asparagales; family Orchidaceae; genus Cymbidium; species Cymbidium sinense. The sequence continues at coordinate 189,151,404 of CM038220.1, forward strand.
GTAATTCTATTAAATCTTTATATGAATCATCCTCTAATTCTACATCAACTTTTTGACTTGAGGATGATGCTCATAGAAAGATCCTCCGAGTCTTCACACCTATGGATGACTTAGGGGCTTCCTTAACTACCAAACCCTCATCTTTTTGGGAGGAATGTGGGGTTATAGCTAAGGTTCCTAACTGATGCCTAACTATTTTACATATAGACTTGGATACACTTATGCTTTGCTTTAGTGCCCCATCTTCATCGCTATTTGGCTCAAGTGTCACCTCCAAGGGAATCTACTGAGAAGAGTCGGGTGCTAACCATATAAGACTCATCTTATAAACTAGATTCTAAGTCTATATGGATAGCGTGTACTCTAGTAGAGATATCTTCATTGGGTGGCCAATAAAGAGGTTTTCCACCCCTAGACTCTCAAACCGCCTCTTCCTCTTCCTGGTGGAGGTGTCCCTACCCATATGTTCAATGGAGTAATGAACTATGGGTTGAATCTAATGTCGCTCCACTTCCTCCTCCAAGTCTATTTTCTATTATTTTCTTTTCATTTTCTTTTTCTTTTCTTTTTTTTTTTCTTTCTTTTTTTTTCTTCTTTTTCTTTTCTTTTTTTTTTTTCTTTTATTTTAAACCATGAGAGAATAGACTTGTTGGTTTTGAGGGAGGTAGATCATATATGCGACCTCTGAACTATAAATGGCTTGAGATCTCTTTTCACATAATAGATGATCCCACCTCTACAACTTCATACATTGATGTAGAGAGGATGGAACTATGTTGTTCTCATGTATCCATGGTCTCCCAAGAAAAGTTGAAAGATGTATCTAAGTCTATAATGTGAAACTTTTGCCTTCCAATCATCTATCTCCAAGGGCAACACTATGGAGCCAAAGGCATGTTGACCTCACTTTAGAGTGAGATTCAATCTTCCCATCTTAGGAGTCTTCTAGACACTAAGACTTTCCTAGTCATAAGACACTTCCAAAAATTAGGGAAACAACCTAAGCTTAAAACTTGGTTAACCATAGGATTAGGTTATGCCTTGTGGATAATCAACCTACCCTACAACCCAAATCTAATCCAACCTTCTCAAACCAAACCTCAAGTTCAATTCAAACATCAATCCAAATTCAAACCCAAATTCCAAAACCAAATGATTGAAGCCCATGATCAAATCCAAACTTGAAACCCTTCAAAAAGCCATATGACCTATCCCATGGACTTACCAAAATTTTAATCCAAATCAATCAAAATCAATTGATTTTCTCATAATCAATTTATATCTTCAATCATCTTCCTAAATATAAAAAAATGTACATTCAAATGATCAAAACTAAATCAAATTAAAAAACCCTTCCTAAGCCATATGACCTATCCCATGGACTTAGTTAATCCAAATCAAGTCAAAAACTAAATTGATTTTCTCACAAATCAATCATATTTTCAATCATCTTCACAAATTTAAATGAAATATACATTTAAATCATCAAAACTAAATCAAACCAAATCAAATTCCAAACTTAAGCCACATGACCCAACTCTATAGACTTAGCCAAATTCCTTCATTCAAAAACCCAAATTCAATTGATTTTCTCATGAATCAATCATACCTTCAATCATATTCACAAATATAAATGAAATCAACAACCATCAACCCAAACCAAAATCAACCCAAGTCAAACCCAATAACTTAACCTTTTGAAATGTTCAAATGAACCAAAACCCATTTGAAACTACAATTGAATTTATATATCAATCCCAAATAATATATATATAAACTCAACCCAAAATTAAGCTCAACTAAACCCAATTGGTCCATTTGACCCAAAGAATTTGACCTATTTGAGCTAAGTTCTAATCCTACCCAAATTGGATTGAACCACCCATCAAAACCTCACATTATTATTGATCACCCTAGGTTGATACCAATCAATAAAACCAAGTCAACCCCTTAACCCATATGAACCCAAACTAGCCAAATTGCTAAGCCAAATCCCTTGAAACCAATGATTCATACCAAATCAAAATCAATATTTGAATATGACTTGACCTTCAATTGAGTCAAACCAAACACTCTCTTGACTCAAGTTGACCCAAATTGACTTAAAAGACCAAATTAGGTCAAATCAAAATATAAACCAAATTATCAATCAATGGCTCAAGTTCATTCCAAATTGATTGTTGAACTTGACCAAAGCCATGATTACCCCAATAACCCAATTGAGCTACTTAGCCCAAATTGACCAATGGTTCAAGTTGGCCTAAATCAAAACCAAATCCAAATTAATTGAAAAAGCCTACATCATCTTCAATTGGTTAACTAAACCAAAACCAACACCAAACCCAAGCCAATTGGCTTTGGTCAAATTGTTAACTTAACCCATTTGATCCAAATAAATTCAAATGAGCTAAAATCAAATCTAAGCCAAACTAAACCAAACCAATTGAACCAAAACATCCCAAATGATCATATGAACTTGAATCAACCCTTGGTTTGACCCAATTTGACCAATTGGTCAACTTGATCCAACCTAACCCAATTTGACCTAAATGAGTCAAATTGAGCCAAACCTAACCAAATCGACTCCAACTTGAAATTAAGCCACTTTGGCTCATAAATCCCCAAAATCAAATCCAATGCCAAATGATTATTTTAACCTTAGGTCAAAGGCATCACGTGAGACAAATCACCCATGTAAGTGGTCATTTCCATTCATTGGCCACTTGGTACTCTCTAAATGGTCCACCTAGGCACCTAGGACACTGCCCAACTTGACCTAGTCGATGGTTGGGTCATCTATGACCCATAAGAGGTAAAATCACCTCACCCTCCCCATTAGAGCAGTTGAAACCCATAAGACACCAATGATTCCTTATTGGCAGCCACCTCAACACCATCAACCAACCAAGCTAAGCTAACTCACCTCCTCCCTGCCACCCACCCACGAAGTTGGCTGATAGCTACTAGGAGCCAAACCCGATCCCACCATCTGATCAAGATGAAGGGGGGTATAGACCTCCTCGTTTCCACTCAAACACCCATAAAAATCATTCCTTGGAGCCATAACTACCCAAGATGAGCCGTTATAGCCATTCCCTAAGCTCCCAAGCTCATTCCTTAACCAAAAAATACCATTCTCATCCATCCAGAAATAGGACAATCCCATTTCCAACCTAACTTCACCATTTCTCCATCAAACTAAATTAACTTTGAACCTTCCCTAGGCCTCAGCAGAAGAATGAATCATCTCCCAAGCTAAATCAAGGTGGGACTTTGATCAAAGTAGAGCTCCAAATCATTTAGATCATGGCCTTCTAAGTGAACATCAAGGAATTGATCTAATTACTACTCAACAGGGCTTTGTCTCCACTAGATGAAGCTTTCACAATCATTCGAGCCACCGATCTTGAGCTCTGATGAGGTATGCTTCCAAAATTGATCCTTAGGCAAAAAAAAACTAAATCTCATGTGATCTTGACCGGATCCCTATGAATGTGGTGAAGGTGTGGATCCTTTGGATTTGAGTTTTGGATCAAGTGAGCAATGGACGAACTCCATTCTCCTTCACGTGTGATTAGTCATGCATTGTCCATGGATCAATGGACAATCGTAATTAGATCCACTAGATCATTTTGATTTAATCTTCTTAAGCTATGGGATTAATCGTAGCTATATGATCTTAGATCGAGATGAGAAAGAGCCATGCTTCATCAATACATTTTAAGTAGCCAATCAGGTACCATGTGAAATGTGTATGTCAACGCACACGGGTGTAATGACAGTTTTAATTAGGCTTTAATGCTTAATTAATCATTTTAATTAAAAAATCATCATAAAACTCATAGAGAAATAAAAAATGCAAATAAATACTCATTTCAAAGCTATTTCAAAGGAGAATTAATTAAAAATAATCTTAACTTTGAATTGGTAATTAAGGTTTAATTAAAGTTTAATTACAAAATTAATTAGTTTTATTACTCCTTAATTACTTGAGCAATTAATCCCAAATTTTGTTGGTTAATTTAATGATGACCTCCCCATGATTTTCTTGGGATTTATTGCTCACTTAATTAGAAAATTGACTAATTAAACCTTAACTACTCTTTTTAAGATTAATTAATCCCATGAACAATAATAATTGGTTAATTAAGTTTATTAATCATTGTTCAACAAAGTAAGTCAACTAAGGAATAGGTTGGGACCCCTTTCCCAAGATCATTTCTCCTTTTAAAATAAAATTAATTAAGATTTAACTAATTAATTAAATCACTTAATCAAATTGAAATCATAATCACATCACACCTCAATTAATTAAAGCATGGGGTAGATCTTTAGGTGTTTAATAACCTAAAAGAGTTTAATGAAATGGTTAGTCCACATGTGTGAAAACCATAAGAGTAATAATTAAGTCCCTTAATCTAATTAACTATTAATCATGAGCCAATTGCATTAGGCCCCTTTTATTTCCTAAGATCATTGCAAGTTTATTTTCCATGCATATCATGTTGGCTCATAATTATTTTGTTAATTACTTTAAGGTGACATAAGTAAGCATAATTAACCCATAAAATCAACTTAATTACATTTCTTTAAATTAAATCAAATCACTAATGTGGGTTTAAAATAGCAAGTGATGATTTCTATTCTCTTAAATCAAATCAAATCCAAAACTTAATTAATGAAGGAGCTTTGGTTTTATATAATCTTATTTGATTTGATTGTCCCTAAGAATTAGTTTGGTTGAAAGAATCACATGCTTATATTCGAATGAATCACATGCTTAAGAACTAGTTTGGTTAAATGAATCACATGATTTCTATGAATGTTGAGTTATCTTTATTCTATTCAGTTGTTGATTTATATAAGATTGAATGGTAATGGGTATATAGTCTAGCCCTAAGGAGGTCATTTGATTACCTCACTTCTAGTTTAACAATGGCACGCATTTGATTTGATTCATTATGTATTTCAACATTAGAATTTGGAAAAAATTAATATATATAAATGATTCAATCAAATAAAATAATATAATCTTTGCATGGTTTTCTTTCCTCATTTATGTATACATCCATGTGTCCAAAAAGTATAAGTGACATCCTAAATGATTTTTAGTTAACCCTAAGGAGGTTTGATTTTCACTCTGGTTTTTAACAATGGCACATACTTGCCTATATCTTTTTCATGTATATGTATAGTGAATGAAAATCCCATTTTACATTAAAATTGCATGCATTCATAATTGTAAGTGGTTGAATGAATTAATTTGTTCATGATTAAAATTTCATACTTCCTATGTTCAGAATACGAGGCTTTAGCTCCAAGGAGGTCATTTGATTACCCCACTTACGGTTTAACACACATGCCTTTAATTTCATTCTTATGTCATTTTGTTTAATAATTTGGATAAAGTTTTAAATTAATATGTTTAAATAATTCAATCAAATAAAATATAAATTCTAAACATACACATTCATCTTTTAAGTGTGCTAAAATTTGCATGTATAGATACACTTAGATTAAATCATATGCATGTTACATGTGATGGAAAGGAATTATTTAATATATGTCATGTGGTAGTAATTCAATTAAATTAATCTTAAGATGCCTTTCATTTTAATATGATTATTTAAAGTGAACCTAAACTTTGGATTAATTAATTTAATAGGCCATTAAAGATAACTAAATCAAATTAATATACTTTAGAGAGTGACTTAAGGTAGGGATGAAAGAGGAAATTCTCTTTTCCTCTTTTATAACACTTAAGTGTAATCAAATGAAACAAAAGAAAACACAAATTAAAATTCTCAAATCAATTAAACTACTTCACATGAAATCAACCTTTCATGTTAAATTGAATCCTTCTTCACATAGAAAATACAACACTATTGCCTTACAAGACTTGCCACACAAGCCTTAATATACATATTAGAATTAAGTCACCACTTCTAACTCTAAGTTATATGATGTATGTTTGTTTTATGATGCATTATTTTGATTGATGTTATGGTGTATGCTATATCTGGATGATAGCCAATATTAGCCTAATCATATTTTTCTCTGGGATTATGCTTAAGGGATGCTTAAAAATAAAAGTGAATGCTCTTATTGGTTGATTAAATTCTTAAGCATAATCCAAGTTAGGATTTAGTTAGTGTAAGTGTGCTAAGTCCAAATTATAAATACAATTGCTTGGGATTATATATATTTAGCTAACCTCCACTTTTCAAGTGATTTACTTTCCTACATAAATGTAGGTTGTATGTTTAGGACTTTAGTCTCTTTCTAATTAAATAACTACCCTAGCTATCTTCCAAACTAGACCATGATTTTAATAGGGGAGTTAGTAGCCACTCGAGCTTATAAGTCCAAGTTGACAATTTATTCTCACTTATGGAGGTAAACCCTTATGCCCACTCGCTTAGATTTAGGTTTGCTTTTTTGTACTAAAGCTCAATTTAGGAACCAAGGTAGTTATTTCTTCAAAGCATAAATCCTCACCTTAGGCATTCCCACAACCTTGTTGGTGGATTATAATCCCTAATTTAATTAACCTCAAAACTCTCTCAACTTCAAAATTATAAAGCCAAACCATAGGATTGATTGGAATGCTCACTAGGCTTCCTACATTCTTACTTATTTCATTTAGACTCCAAAAATAAGTCTTCTCCTTTAACATTCACAATTGATTTTCCACATACAACCAATCCTTTGATAGTCTAACCTTGAAATCTTTGGAGATGATAATTGTCAACTTTAATTGAGAGTATTCCTAAGAAATTTAATTAAGATTAACTATGGAGGCTTGCCTCCATACTTAAGAACATGGTTTAATATAAACCATACTTTATTCATCAATGTAAAGTGGGGAAAAATCTCGTACATCATGCCTTGGAGTCATTATTGTCCATTGTAGGATGCCTCTATCTTTTGAGATACATCATACCTCAATGTTGTACATCACCTCAAAGTATCCCTCTACAATCTATGTGGTGTCCCCTTCCTCCCCACACATCCAAAAAAATAAACACCATAAGGCCCTCTCTTTCAATCTCTCAACATCATCCTTTTTTAGAGTTTGAGATGTTGATTCTAGTAAGGGTTTTAGACTCATATTACTGATACACGGTTAACTGTAAACCATGGATAGCCTATACCAACAACATCCAAAGGAAATGTAAAGAGGTGGTTGTGCTCAATCGTCTAGAGTAAGTCTTCATAATGTAACTTCTAAGATGTCCTTTCCTCATCTTTAGTAGAGAGTTTGAGCTCACTTTAGAAATTGATTAGAGATTCCTCATCTTTGGATAAGACAAGGGCATCATATATGCTTAACTTAGCTGGAAACTTCTAAAGTGAGCGAGATATCAACTCTAAGTTTACCTCAAGCAATCCATCTGGGAGAATCAAATAAATAATTCTATATCTCTAGAGCTATTATTTTTATTTATACTGAGACCTTTCAATAGAATAAAATCAAGAGCATCGTAAGTACAATATATAAGTAGATCGCCGCCATTAATTTCCTTTTGGGTGTAATATAGAAATCAAGCAAAATAAGCAAAGGATTTATGCCCTTATTTGCATAGATACAATGCTCTTCAAGAAGAGGAGAGCTAAGAGTGGTGGTCCGAACGGTGGAGGAAGTACTGACTCTTCACTACTAGACTATCCTGCAAGTATGGTGAGCTAATGCGTCACCTCCCGAAGTTACCTTGAAACCTTCCTTTGTTGAGTTGGCTATTTCTGTCCCCTAAACCCAAAATCCTAAATCCTAAACCCTAAATCATAAAACTAACCCTAAACCATTAACCCTAAAACCATAAACCTAAACCCAAACTTAAATCCTAAACTAATCCTAAACCTAAACCCCTAAACCCTAAAGCTAAAACCTAAACCTAAACTAAAACCTAAAAATAAAATAAAAAATAATAATCTAAATAAAATATAAAATAAAATAAACATAAACTAAAATAAATAAACTAAACTAAATAAAATTATAAAATGAACCTAAAAAAATAAAAAACTAAAATAAACTAAAATAAAGTAACCTAATTTACTTAATTTAAAAAAATCTTAATTTCTAAACCCTAAACCCTATACCATAAATCCTAAACTCTAACCTACCACCCTAAACCCTAAACTCAAAATCCTAAAAAACCCTAAACAATAAACCCTAAACCTAAACAGTTAACCCTAAAAGTATAAACCATAAAACCCTAAACCCTAAACCCTTAACTCTAACCCTAAACCATAAAAAACTCTAAAACCCTAAACCCTAAAACCCTAAACCATAAACCAAAACCTAAAACCTAAAAAAAAAAACCTAAACCTAAACTAAAAACAAAATAAAATATATAAAAAACCAAAAAACCTAAATAAAATAAAATAAAACCTAAACTAAAAAAACCTAAACTTAAAATAAAATAAAATAAACTAATAAAAAATAAAGTAAAATAAATTAAATAAAACCTAAACTAAATTAAAAAATAAAATAAACCTAAGAATAAAAATCTAACTAAAATAAAAAACATAAAATAAAATAAAATAAAAACTAAATAATGATAAAAACCTAACAAATAACCTAAAAATAAATAAAAATAGAACTTAAAACCTAAACCAAAAAAACTAAACCTAAAATAAAATAAAATAAACAAAATAAATTAAACTTAAACCTAAGCTAAAATAAATTAAACTAAAATAAATAAAACCTAAACCTAAACCTAAAGCTAAAGCTAAACTAAATAAAATAAAATAACCTAAAAAATAAACCAAAACCTAAACTAAAAAATAAAATGGATAAATAAATCTAAAATAATAACCTAAACTTAAAAAAAAAATAAAATAAAACCTAAACTAAACCTAAAAAAAAATAAAACCTAAACCTAAAAATAAAAAATAAAAAGTTAACTAAAAAATAAACCTAAACCTAAAAAAAAAATAAACAAAAAATAAAAAAAACCTAAACTAAAATAACTAAACCTAAAATAAATAAAAAATAAACCTAAATAGAAATAAAAATAAAAAATAAATTAAATAAATAAATAAAATAAACTAAATAACCTAAACCTATGTTTTAATTTAAGAAAACATAAACACTAAACCCTAAACCTAAACCCTAAACCCTAAGCTACAACTAAACCCTAAACCTAAACCCTAAACCCTAAACCCTAACTAAACCCTAAACTAAACCTAAACCCTAAAACTAAACCTAAACCCTAAACACTAAACCCTAAACCCTAAACTAAACCCTAAACCTAAAACCCTAAACCCCAACCCTAAACTAAACCTTAACTAAATAAATTAAAAAATAAACCTAAACCCTAAACCCAAATTAAACCTAAACCAACCTGAATAAGAAGAACCTTGACGAGAACATCATCAACCTCCTAGATCTAGAAGGAGGTGAATCATGAATTATCAAAGGTGGTGGGGATTTGGACTGTGGATATGGAGGTAGCAAGTAGTGGTGGTTATGGAGAGGAGTGATGAGGTTACATGTGGTGGTGGAGGGAGAGATCGAGGATATGATGGTAGATCCGCTACTGAGAGGCTGGGGAACCAGAACTAAGAAATCAAGAATGATGACATATGCATGGAAATGTGTCTTTATAGAGATGGTTAATTATGGTTTATTTTTTTTATGCATTTTATCTATGTCATCATTGTGTCTAAGAAAACTTGGTGTTTGGTTGATGAAAAAGAAATGTTGAATTTTGTTCTCAAAACCAAAACCCAAACTAAAACTAACCCTAACCAAACTAAAACCAAACAGTAAACCTTAAACCCTAAAACACTAAATCTTAAACCCTAAACATTAAACCCTAAACTCTAAACCGTAAAACCTAAACCATAAACCCTAAACCGTAAAACATAAACCCTAAACCCTAAACCCTAAAAGGCTAAAAACCTAAACCCAAACTTATAAAAAAAAAAATAAAAAATAAAATAAAATAAAAAAATAAAATACATAAACTATAAACCTAAACCTAAACCTAAAAAAATAAATCAAATAAAAATAAAACTAAACAAAATAATATAAATAAAAATATAAACTAAACTAAAAAATGAAAACCTAAATAAAAAAAAACTAAACCTAAAATAAAATAAACCTAAAATAAAATTAAAACTATATAAAACCTAAACTAAAAAAATAATAAAATAAAAAAAATAAATAAAATAAAATCTAAACCCTAAACTAAAAAACCTAAACCTAAAATAAAAATAATAAAATAAAACCTATTCCTAAACTAAAATAAATAAACCTAAACCTAAACCTAAAATAAACTAAAAATTAAAATAAACAAAAATTAACCTAAAAAAAAAATAAACTGATAAATAAAACCTAAAACCTAAAAATAAAAATAAAACCTAAACCTAAAAAAATAAAAATAAAACCTAAACCTAAAAATAAATAAAATAAACTCAACTAAAAAATAAAATAAAAAATCTAACCTAAAATAAATAAACCTAAAATAAACCTAGATAAAAAATAAATATAAAATAAACTATCGGTTCACTTAATTTAAAATAAAAAGAAAATCATAAACCCTAAATCCTAAACCCTAAACTCTAAATCCTAAACCCTAAACTCTAACCTAAACCTAAACCCCTAAAAACCCTAAACCTTAAACCTTAACCCTAAAGCAAACTAAAACCCTAAACCTAAACCCTAAATCCTAAACCCTAAACCAAAACCTAAAGTAACTAAATAAATTAAAAAACCTAAACCTAAAACCTAAAACCTAAACCTAAACCTAAGAATGGGCGTAACCTGACAGTAGAACATCACCGCCAACTAGCTCAGATCCGTGATTGAGGCAAAGGAGAATCGATTATCGCTATGGTTGTGGGGATCTGAGGTGTGGATATGGAGGTGGTGTTGAGGTGGAAGGTGGGAGAAGATGGAGGTTGGTGGGCGTGGAGAGATGATATTATGGTGGATCCCGCCACTGAGAGGCTTCTAAGGGGAACTAGAAGAACGATCGATCCGCCTATGGAATTGGTTTTACTATTCATTGTTTCTAATTATTTAGTTGTTATGCTCATTTTTATCTAAGTTGTTGGCTTGGTGAATTTGGTGTGTTACTTAAATAGAAGAAATTTGTTCTCTTTAAAAAAATCAAATACCCTAAACCCAAAAACCTAAAACCTAAACCTAAACCTAAAACCCTAAAACTAAACCTAAACCCTAAGCTAAACCTTAAATCCTAAAACCAAACCCTAATCCCTAAACCCTAAAACCTAAACCTAAACCCTAAACCTAAACCTAAACCCAAAAAACCTTAAATCTAAAACTAAAAGCCCAAAACCTAAACCTAAACTAAATAAAACCTAAAATAAAATAAATAAAACCTAAACAAAAATAAAATAAAATATAAAATAAACTAAACCTAAAGAGAAAATCAAATAAAAAACTAAAATAATACAAATAAAAAACTAAAATAAAATAATAAAACCTAAATAAAATAAAAACTAAACTTAAAATAAAATAAAATAAACTTAAAATAAAATAAAGTATAAACTATATAAAACTTAAAAAAAATAATCCTAAATATAAAACCTAAAAAATAAGAAATAAAACCTAAACCCTAAACTAAAAAAAATGTAAACCTAAAATAAAAAATAAAATAAACCTAAACCTAAACTAAAATAAACTAAACAAAATAAAGTATACCTAAACCTAAACCTAAACTAAATAAAATAAAATAAACTAAAAATAAACTAAACCTAAACTAAAAATAAAACCTAAAAGAAACCCAAATAAAACCTAAACCTAAACCTAAAAAAATATAATAAAAACATAAACTAAACCTAAAAAATAAAACATAAACATAAATAATAATATAAAAAATAGAGTAAAAAATAAACATAAACCTAAACCTAAACCCAAAAAAATAAACTAAAATATAAAACTTAAACTAAAATAAATAAACCTAAAATAAATAAATTAAACTAAATAAAATAAATGTAAATAAATAAAATAAATAAATAAATAAATAAATATAAATACTAAACTATTTTAAAAAATCTAAACCCTAAACTTACTTAAACCCTAAACCCTAAACCCTAAACCTAAACTAAACTAAAACCTAAACCCTAAACCCTAAACTAAAAATTTAAACCTAAACTAAACTAAACCCTAAACTAAACTAAACCTAAACTAAACCCTAAACCTAAACCTAAACTTAAAACTAACTAAACCTAAGACTAAACTTAAACCCTAAACCTTGAGCCACAGGCCCAGCAAGAAACCTAGGCCAGCAGGCCACTGAGCCCTAGGCGCCACTGACTCTAGGCCCTGAGCCCCAACCCCAAAGCTAGATCTGAGAGTATAGGCTAAGCTAAATCTGAAATAAATAAAACTAAACGTCTAGAGCTGAAGCCTAAACAAAATCTAAACTAAAATCTAAAATGTAAAACCTAAATCTAAATGTAAAACCTAATCTAAATAAAACTCTAAAATCTAAATATAAAACTAAAATCTAAACTTGAAACCTCATCCTCTCCTTTCTCCTTTGCTCGTTGCATTTTCCCCTTTTAGCCTTTTCCTTTTGATTTTGGTGATCCTTTACCATTTTCATTTGTTTCCTATTTTCATTTGTTGTCAATGCTATCCACTGTAGTTACCCTTGATGGAGGTCCTTTGGCCGCTTCCATCATTCCTTCACTTGATTGCCATCTAGGGCTTTGAATTTCATGGCTTTTCATACTCAACCGCTATAGTGTCTATTAAATCATTTAAGAACACACTCTCTGGTAAGAATATCTCACCCTCTGATTCAATGAACCTAATTTCGACTTCATTTTGTGGCATCCCTGCGATTATGTGCTCGGATCTTGATGTTGAGAAGTTAGCTAAGCCTTACGAATTTACTTTAGTGGGTAAATTTACTTTGCGATGACCCAATCGGACAATATTATTGATTTTCCATAATATTAAGCTTTTAGGTGCATTCTTTATTGGTTTGATTGATTCAAGGCACATTTTGATTCATCTTACTAATGATTTAGATTATTCAAGGGTTTTTTCAAGTCTTTCTTACTTTATTTTCAATTGTCAAATGTGTCTTTTAAAGTGGTCTCCCCTTTTTGATATAAAAGAGGAATCGCCAATTGTTCCTGTTTGGTTGGCTTTGCCTAATATGAGGATTGATTATGTTACGCATCAAGTTCTTTTTTTCTTTTTTTTTTTTTTGGTTGATCAGAATTGCCCCTTGTAGATCCTACCTCATTGCTGTCTGGTGGAAATTGATATTTCTAAAAAACACCCTAAGAAAGTTTGGATTGGTTCTGAAAAGTTTGGTTACTTTCAAAAAGTTGAATTTGAGAATTTCCTATTTGCTATTCACACTATAAAATCCATGGGCATGATAATTCAGAATATTTTCTTCTGCACCCATAACTTAAAAGGAAAAATTTAATTGATCCTAATCCTAATCTATCAACTAATAAAGTTAGTAAATCTATTTATGTGCCTAAGGTTAATCAAAATGGGAATACTACTTCTACCTCTTTGGAACCCACTGAATTGCTTAATGAAGTGCTCAATGATGATACTCCCAATTTTCAATTTGAGCAGGTAAAAAATATTTCTAATGTTGCTCATAATGTTGAATATGATGGTCTGGCTATCATTCCTTCCTTACATAATAACTTGCCTCCTCAAGATATTTACTCTATTCATGCTACCTTGCCTCTCTTAACTACTGAACATGAGGAGCATGTGACCCTCAATGGAAATTTGAATGAAAATTTGATGATGGAGAAAATGGAAAAATAATTGAAGATCTCACGGTATATGTGCTCTTAATGGTATTACTACCTCTCCTTCTCTAATCCCAAGATTGACATGCATGCTAATCGACCTTTCAGTGATCTAAAATTGAGGAAGGGAAGTTATCATTAGAAATTCTTTGGTACTTTGATCCTATTCTTAAATCGGTCTCTTTTCGATGGAGATTCTTTGGACAAAAATTGACCATTCCAAACTATTTTTAAAAAGAAATCCTTAAAATCAAAAATGTTCCTTAATAACTCAACTAGATCTACTAGATCTGGTTCCTCATCTCATAAATAATGGTCCTTTTGCATTGGACTGGTTACTTCTTTTTTAATCCCTTTATTTATCTACTTTTCCTTAGCTTATTTTATATTTCTTTATGTTTAACTCTCTTATTTGGAATGTTTGAGGGATTGGGACCCTCATTGTTCGTAACCATGTTAGAAGTCTCTCATTATTAATAATATAGCTTTTTCTTGTTATTGAACCTCTTACATATTCTTAAGATCAATCATGTTGCTAAAATGCTCGACTTTAATAACTTCTTCTATAATATTAGCAATAAAATTTGGTGCTTTTGGAATAATTTAGTTAATCTATCCATCCTTGATGATCTTCAGCAAGTTGTCAATGTCCACATCTCATTGGGTGATTATTTTGCTCTAGGCTCCTTTGTTTATGCTTCTTGTAACAGGATTAGTAGGAACATCCTTTGGGACAATTTAAGAACTTTTGCTTCTAATGTTAACAAACCTTTTTTTGGTTGGCTGTGATTTCAACACTATCCTCTCTTCCTCTAAAAGAAGGGTTGGTTGTTCTCTAACATTCATTTTATGGAAGATTTCTCTAATATGATTCTTGATTGCTTTGATTGACATCTACTGGTTCGATTACACTTAGCACTCTAGACTCTAGCGGATTGATAGGACTCTTTTAACTCCCTTTGGATTAATCAATGGCCTCATACCTTACATTGAGCAGAGAACTTTCTCCGATCATGCTCCTATTTTGTTATCCGTTAAAAATAACTCTAATAGAGTATTCACCTCTTCCTCTTTTAGATTCCAAAATATGTGGATTCAACACCTTGATTTCTTAATTGTTGTTTCCACCAACTGGGTGGCCACCCTACCCCTTGATAATTCTATTAAGAGCACAATTAGACTCTTGTTTAAGCTTAAAAGACTTAAACAAAACCTTGTTTGGTGGAACAAGCATTATTTTAAAAATCTCTTTGTTAATATCAAAAATATGGAATAATTGGTTTATTGTCTTGAAAATCCTGTTTTAACTGACTCTTCTAAACTGAAGGATTTGAATGAAAACAAAGACAACCTGGTTACCCATCAGAATATGGAAGAAACTTACTAGTGGTAAAAGGCTGCTAGTAAACATAATGCTAATGGGGACAGGAATACCAGATATTTTCATGCTCTATTCCATAAAAAGAGAGCTTTAAACTCTATCCAAAAAATTAAAAGTGATGATGGAAATTGGATCACTGACACTAATGAGATTAAAGACTATATTACTAATCATTTTAGAAATTTGTTGAACAAGAGCCATACTTTAGAGGCTATCTCCAACTCTCATTTGATTCCCTTAACACTTACTAGTGATGATAATCATTTGCTTACTATGTTTCCTACGAAAGCTGTGATTGGTAAAATTCTTAATAACATGAACGTTGATTCTGTTGCTGGTCCGGAAGGCTATACTACTCAATTTTTTTAGCATTGTTGGCCTGTTATTAAGCATGATTTAGTTGATGATGTGGTTGATTTCTTTAATGGTAATCCTTTACCTAGATATTTTTCTAGCACTTCCATTGTCCTTATACCCAAAATTGATAATCCTGAATCCTGGGGTGATTTCAGACCTATTAGTTTATGCACCTTTTTTCATAAACTAATTACCAAATTATTTGGCAATAGAATTAGTCTTCTACTTCAAAAAATTATTTCTCTCAACCAAACTAGTTTCGTTAGAGGTAGAGCTATAACTGATATCATTCTTCTCGCTCAAGAGTTGATTCACGATTTGGATGCCTCTAATAGAGGTGGTAACATTCTCTTTAAATTGGATATCTCTAATGCTTTTGACAACAACTCTTGGGCTTTCCTTTTCAAATTTTACATTTGTTTGGCTTCTCTGATAATTTCATCTCCCTCATTAAAAATTGTATTATTAATGCTTGGTTCTCTGTTATTCTGAATAGTGAGGCCTTAGGTTTTTTCCATTCTTCGCATGGTTTGAGACAAGGGGATCCCTTCTCTCCCTCTCTTTTTATTATTGCTATGGAATATCTTTCTAGGAGCCTTAATGACCTCTTCAACAACAATCCAAGCATGTTTTTTAGAACTCTTGGTGGTATTCCTATCTCCCATTTTAGTTTTGTTGATGATTTCATTATCTTTTGCAATGGTTCCATTCACCACATTAAAAGCAATAAGATCTTCTTAAATAAATTTGGGAAGGAAAGTGGTCTTTCTATTAATGAAGGCAAAAGCTATTTCATTCCTTCCTCTAAAATCTCAAGTAATAAAATCAATCAAATCTTGAGAATCACTAATTTTCAGCAACAACAACTTCCAATTAAATATCTTGGTGCTCCTTTATATAAAGGTCAGAAAAGATCACATCTCTTTGATGAGTTAATACAAAAAACTACTAATAAAATTTTTGTTTGGGAATTTCATTTACTCTCATTTGGTGGTAGACTCAATTTGCTTAAGAGATTTAACTCCATGCCTTTATATCTTATTCAAACCATTGTTCCTACTAATTCTACCTTAAATAGAATAGGCCTCCTTAATAAATTCTTGGATCAAACAACTCTACTAAAAGGATGCTTTGGACTTCTTGGTATAAAAGTTGTGGCACCCCTGAAGGTGGACTTGGTAAGCCAATGAAACTATTATGCATTCTCTCATAAACTGGTGGAACTTTAAGAGCAAAATAGTCTTTGGGCTAAATTCATGACTACCAATCTTGGGGTAAGCATCCTCTCATTTGTCCTTACAAGGTGGGTGATTCTCATGTATGGAAAAGACTTTGTTCCATCAAATGGGAAGCTAAATCCCTTATTTCTTGGGGGGTTAACTCTGGATCTTCTTTCTTTTTTTGGCAAGATGGGTGGTGGTTCCATTGATGACTTATTATCTACTCACTCGACTACTGCTATTCAAGTGAACTCTTTATGGCTGAATAATAAATGGAATGATAGTAAGCTTACTAATTATATTCCTACCTCTCTTTTAGATAAAGTTACTAACATCCCTATCATTTCTAACCATCCTGATCAGATTCTTTTTAAGCTATCTTAAAATGGTGATTTTAACCGTAAAGATGTCTGGATTCATATTAGAGAAGCTCATGATTTCTCTAACATATTTTTTAAACTTTGGAATAACACTATCCCTATTTCTTATTCTGTTCTAACTTAGAGAATTCTAAAGAATTTCATCCCGGTTGACTCTTTGATGCGGGGTAAAGGCTTTCATTTACCTTTAAAATGCTACTGTTGTTTCCACATTGAGAATGTGAACCATGTGTTTGTCAATGGAGCTATTGCCTCCAAACTATGGGTTTGGTATGATGAGCTTTTCAATATTGACCAATTTAATGGCTCTTTATCCTTATATCAACTTCTTGATGTTTATTTTCAAAATACTATTAAAGGTCACATTAAAGTGAACTACCATCACTCTTATATGGTTCATATGGATGGGAAATGATGCCAAACATCACGGGATTCCTATGAACCACAAAAGGATTATAGCTAGAATTAAAGATAAAATTCATGCTTTATTTAATGCTAGTTTAATTACCAACAATCAATTTAAAGGCTGTCAATTTATGGCCAACAAAGGGGCATTAGTTTGCTGAGTTTCCCAAGTAAAGAAGATAAGATTGTCATTGGATAAAAGCCTCATAATAATATTATCAAAATTATCTTGGCTCCGTTTCTCAAAATGCTTTTGGCTGTGGTGGCATTTTTAAAAACTTTAAAGGTAATGTTATTTGTGCTTTTACCTACCCACTTACAACATGTTCTATTATCTTTGCTGAATTAATGGCTGTTAACAAAGCTATTGAGATTTGTTTACAAAAAGGTTGGCTCATTATCTAGATTGAGGTGGATGATCATTTATTGATTGATATATTGACTTCCACCAAGGTGGGAAACATAGATTTATATTACCTCCTTAATCATACTAGAGCTCTCCCATTTCAAGTTTTTTTTTCAAAATTACTCATGTTTGGCATGAAGGCAATGTGTGTGCTGATTTCCTTGCTAATCTGGGTGCTAGATTAGATGACATAACTTTCTTTGATCAGCTTAGTCTTCTTAAACATTTGCATGGATTGGTTAATTTAGACAACTCTGGTTTACCCTATCTCAGAGATTAGTCTCATCTTTCTGCTTTTTTTGTCATTAATGATTTTTCTTACCTGTATGTTCAATCTTCTATTTTATTTCTATTTCTATTTCTGTTTTCTAATATATTGAAACTATTATATGGTTATCCGTAATGGAGGCTCTTGCCTGTAGCCTCATATTGGTTTGCTATTAATTGTCCCTACATGTTGGGTTCTATTGTATTTGCTTTTTCCCTTGAATGGGGTTGTGCCACGATTTGCTAACACTAGTTTGTCTTTTCCTAACCTTTAGGGACAGATTATTTATGCTTGCATCAATCTTGTTTCTTTTGATTGGGATTGTTTTATCCCTTTCTGTTGTCTTTACTAATGCTATTTGTTTAATTTGTTGGTCTATTTTACCTTGATTTGAAGGATTTTCTTTTTTATTTTTTGATTCTCACTTTGGTTCAATGTAGTAATGGAACTGCCTACATTACCCTCTGTCGGGTTAAGTATCTAGTTTGCTATTTTGTATATTGGCTGAATGGGCTTTCGGGTTTTTTATGTTCAGCAGGCTAACTATTGCAGTTCATTTTCTAACTGGTCTTTTGTTATGTTGATTGTTGTGTGGTTAACCCTATTATCTGTGCCTTTACGGTATGGATCTATCTGCTACTTCAGTTTCTCTATTGGATCTTTTAGACTTGTACAATTACTGTTGTGATCATGCTATTAATAAGGTGGTTGTTAACATCTATATTGTTGAACATGATTGGCTTCCCTCTATATGGGGTGTCAATCTGGCCAAGCGATTTCATCTTGGTAGGGATGTTGTTGGATGTGCATTCTGATGCTATGCTGTCATTTGTTGGTGATTCTTATCTTACAAGGGATTGGTATCATCCCTTTACCATTCTAATCTGTGTTGCCTTCTTTTCCATAGTGTATGTGGCTTTGTTTTGGTGTGTAGGTACTAAAGATTATATGATTTTCATTCAATGGTTGTTGCTTTCCCCCAGGTTTGTAGGCTATGATGGCTGGGATAATTTCACTCATTGTTTGGCTAGTAGTAGCACTCGTGATGTAGCCATTCCTTAAAGTTTGGATGATCATGTATGCGGCTGCCCCAATTTTGTGTGACCGAGCCTGAGCCTATTTTCACACACTTCTCTATAATTCTCTCATTTTATTCTGATTTAACTTTCAATTTGAATTATATCATTTTAACTATGCTAACTCTTTCTTCTAGATGTTCGCAGATTTTGTGCTATTTTCTCGCAGGTTCCTTCTCTAGTGGAGGCATAGGCTTCTCTCATCCTCAAGAGCTTTTGATGAAGGTGGTCCGATGGCTTCTCTTTTTGACCATTTTATATCTTTTTCTTTCCTCTCTTTTTTTACTTTGTTTTGATTATACTTAGACATGGGATTTACTCTCTAGGGTGATTGTAGATTTTTGAGCAGTAGTTCTTGAGTTTATCCCCTCTTAAGGACCTTGTAACCCTCTTTTTGTGGAAATAAAATTCACCTATATGGGGTTCCCTAAAACAAACCCTAAACTCTAAACCCTAAACCCTAAATCCTCAAAACACTAAACTCTAAAGTTTAAACACTAAACCATAAATCCTAAACCCTAAAAGCATAAATCCTAAAGCCCTAAACCCTAAACCCTAAATCCTAAATCCTAAACCCTAACCTTAAACCCCAAATCATAAACCTAAACCTAAAGTAACTAAATAAATTAAAAAATTAGCCTAAACCCTGAAACCTAATAAACCTAAACCCTAAGAATGGGTAGAACATTGACGACAGGCTTAGTCTATATCTAGCAGTAGAGGTGAAGGCGGATGCGGCGATTATCATAGTGGTGGTGGGGGATCTAGAGGTGCTGTTGGATATGGAGGCGGTGGTAGGAGCAGTGGTGGTTATGGAGGTGGGAGGAGTGTAGGAAGTTACGATCATGGTGGTGGCAGAGGGAGATCAAGGATATGATGGTGGATCCTACTGAGGAGGTGGTTCGATGGCAACTAAGAAACGAACAATTTGATTTCTTGCTTCAAATTATGTCTTTACTGTAGAGATGGTTCTAGTTATCTAGGGTTTTTGATTTGCTCTATGCATGCTCATTTGTTATTTATCTCGTCACTTGTGTCTTAGAAAACTTGGTGTGTTACTTGGTTGATGAAATCAAAAGGAAAAAATGTTGAATTTGAATTTATTCTCTATTAAAAAAGAATAAAACACTAAACTAAAACTTCAACCCTAGACCTAAAACCTAAACCCTAAACCCTAAACCCTAAACCTAAACCCTAAACCCTAAACCCTAAACCCTAAAACACTAAACACTAAACCCAAAACCCTAAGCCCTAAAACCCTAAATCCTAAACCCTAAACCCTAAAATTTAAACCCTAAACCCTAAACCTTAAACCTTAAACCTCAGTAACCAAACCATAAACTCTAAACCCTAAACCCTAAAAGTTAAAAACATAAACCTAAGTTAAATAATATAAATAAAAAACCTAAATCAAAATAAAATAAAATAAAAACCTAAACTGAAACCTAAATAGAAAATAAAATAAAAATATAACTAAACTAAATTAAAATAAATAAAAACCTAAACTAAACTAAAAAAATAAGAAGCCTACAACAACAATAATAACAATAAGCCTTTATCCCACTACATGGGGTCGGCTACATGAATCCTTCATCCATTATGTCCTATTATGTGTCAAATTCTCATTTTATTCAAGTATACTAAGGTCATTATTTATACATCTTAACCATGTCTTTTTAGGTCTACCTCTACCTTTCTTAACATAAGGAAAATCTAACGCATCTACTCTCCTAATCGGGTCGTTAGACAGCTGACGCTTTATGTGGCCAAACCATCTAAGGTGACTCTCTCTAATCTTATCTACCATTGGAGCTACTCTAACTTTTAACTGAACATACTCATTTCAAATTTTATCTCTAAGAGTAAAGCCACTCATCCACCTGAGCATCCTCATCTCTGCAACACTTAACTTAGTCTCATGCTTCTCTTTTACGGGCTAACATTTTGCACTATAAATCATTGCAAGACTTACCACCATCTTATAAAGTTTTCACTTAGGTTTAGATGGTACTTTTCTATCACACAACAAGCCAGATGCATTCCTCCACTTCAACCATCCAACTTGAATTCTACTAATAACATCCCCATCTATTTCACCATCATTTTGAATAATAGAACCTAAATATCTAAATCACTCACTCTTTTTAATGACTTGTTCACCTAATGTCACAACACTCCCACTATAACTTCTACAACTAAAATTACACTTCATATATTCAGTTTTACATCTACTTAAATGAAAATCATTAGAATCTAAGGTTGACCTCCAAAATTTATGTTTCTCTTGGACTCCCTCTCTAGTCTTATCAACAAGAAGAATGTCTTCAGCAAAAAGCATACATCGAGATACATCTTCCTATAAATGCCTAGTAAGAACATCCATAACTAAAGCAAAAAAGATAAGGGCCTAAAGCTGATCCTTGATGTAATCCAATTGAAATAGGAAAATATTTTGTCAATCCTCCTTGTGTTTGGACATAAGTAATAGCTCTAGTATACATATTCTTAATGACTTGAATATAAGCAATATTAACTTCTTTATTTTCTAGAACTCTCTAAAGAACAACTCTTCAAACTTTATCATAAGGTTTCTCTAAATCAATAAATATCATATGCATATCGTCCTTTCTTTCTCTATACTTCTCCATCAAACCTCTTTCAAATGTATAGCATCAATAGTAGATCTACTTGGCATGAAACCAAACTAGTTGTGAGAAACTTTTGTATCACATTGTAACCTATGCTCAATTACTCTCTCCCATAATTTTAATGTGTGACACATTAACTTAACTCCTCATAATTTGCACTCTTGTGCATCACCTTTATTCTTGAATATAGGAATCAACAAACTCTTTCTCCACTAATCTTGCATCTTTTAGTCTTTAAAATAAGATTAAAAGATTTGTAATAAATTCCATAATCTCTTAAACATTTCTATACTTCTATTGGAATATCTTGAGTCCTACTATTTTTCCACATTTCATTTTCTTTAAAGATTTTTTAAGGAACCCCATATATAATTTTATTGCCACAATAAAAGGTTTACAAGGTCCTTAAGAGGGGATAAACTCAAGAACTATTGCTCAAAGAGCTACAATCAGTCTAGAGAGTAAATATTTTGGCTATGTACAACCAAAACATAAGAAAAAAGAAAAGAAAGCAAAAGATACAAATTGAGCAAAGGAAAGAGCCATTGGACACCATGTAGCTCTTGAGCATGAGAGAAGTCTATGCCTCCACTAGAAGGAGCCAGAACAACACAGAATCTACAAACTTATAGAAGAAAGAATTATAGTTAAAATGATACAAGCAATTGAAAGTAAAAATAGAATAAAATGAGAGAGATATAAATATGTGAAAGGGAGGCTCAGCTTAATCACACAAAATTAGTACCTTTATGAGCATCAAACTTCAAAGGAAGGGTTACATGAGACATCTTTTACCAAGAATGAGTGAAATCATCCAACCATCATAGCCTTCAAACCTGGAAAACACAGTCATGGGATGAAAGTCTGATCTTTAGTACTTGCATACCAAAGTATAATACATATACTATGGAAAGAAGGCAACATAGATCTGAATGGTAAAGGGATGACACCAATCCTTTCTAGATAATAAACACCAAACAATGCCAACATAACATAAAATATAGCAACACCATCCCAAAGAAGCCAATATTTGGAAAAACCAATCAGTTACTCATACCAAACCAAAGCCACATACACTATGGAAGAGAAGGTAACACAGATCAGATTGGTAAAGGGATGACACCACTCTCTTTCAAGATAAGAGAAACCAAACATTGCCAACATAATATCAGAATGTAGAGGCAACACCAAACCTACCCAGAAGTCACCCCATAGTGGGGGAAACCAAACAGGGTCAGCAAAATAGATGTTAACATCCACCATATTAATAGCATGATTACAACATTATATATACAATTCTAAAAGAGCCAAGATTAAACTGAAATAGTAGATAAACCCATACAATAAAGGCACAGCTAATAAGGTTAACCACATGGCAGTGAACAGAACATAAGACCAAGCAGAAATCCAACCATAATAGGTAGCCTGCTGAACATCAAAACCTGAAGTTCCATTCATGAAACCAAAACAACAAACCAAAGAAATCAATAATGGGTAATAAGGGTAGAACCATTAAATTGAGCAAAATGAGAGTTAAAATAAAATAAAATAACAAAAGTAAAATCTTTCATATCAAGTGTAGTGTTAGCAAGCAAAAAAACTAAATACTGAACCCTACAGAAAGTAATGTAGTTAGTTTTATTACTGTAAATGAACCACTGAGAATGGAAAATTAATAGCAGTTAAGCAAACATCATCAGTAAAGATAGTAGGGAAGGGAGGCAATAAATAATCCCAAACATGCAAGGAAATAGCATTGATGGTAAGCAAAACAAACACTTTGACCCTGCAGTTTGAGAAAAGGGAAAACACAAACTAGTAGATTGAACACCAACCTGATGAAAAAGTAGATAAAAATAACCCATATAGGACAACTAATATCTATCAATGGGCTATAGAGGCAAGAGCCACCATTACAAGATAACTAGAAAAATGTTGAATGGAAATGCATCAACAAATAAAGAAGGAACATAAGAGGAAGTAAATCAGACGATTGAACAAATAAAAGAAAAAACTATATAACAAAATAATTAGGTAGCCCATTGAAATAACCATATAGGACACAAGTAACCAACAAAGAAGATGGTAGGCAGTATCATGAGCCATGTTAAGAGCTAAATAATAACTAGCCGAAAACTCCCTCATATTAAGGGAAAATAACAACATCAAAAATAGTGTGGGGAGGAAACCAAAGTGTCCACCATGCAAAATATGAAAAAACCAAACCAAGAAGAAACGAGAAAAAAAGGGAACAAAAATAACAAAATGTACTTCATCCATGAGGTTAAGTAAAGGAGCGATAACACACTTATGAAACAAGAAAAAACTATTCAAGATAATGAAACTAAGATGGGAGCATCAAAAAGAGTTCTAAAGATCCTAAAAGGATACACCCAACAATGGATAAGTAACTGGTAGAGTCCTCTACAACAATAGAAAGAAAACAGAAAGGAAAAGAGACAAAATAGTAAACAATCATAGAAAGGAAAACTAGCCCCATCCATCCATAAAATGTGAAGCATAAATATAATAAATTATGGTTCCTAAATCTCCTCCTGGAAAAAAGAAAATATAAATTGCTAAGAACTTCTAACATAAGGAAATCTAGTTTTATCAAGATTTACAAGCCTCCTTAAGAGTGAAGGGATATCATCATTGGAGAATAGATCAAATAAGAGGACTTAGCTCCCCAATTAGCATGAAAATTAACATTACATTTTGATATGAAAATATGATAATCTAGGTAAAAAAGTCTCCTAGTATGGTTAAGTAAATAAAACACTTTAGCATTTCCATGGGCTTCCGAATTTAATAATTCAAGAAGAAGTAGAGCATCTACTTAAAACCAAATTTTCTGAAATCCTTTCTATAGGCAGACAAAAATCCCATAGTGTAGACCATTAAGCTCAAGAAATAATATAGAACAAGGTTATAAAGGAGCGAAAGATAACTGAAGAGTAGTGGTGGTTGGGGATAATGCGTGCTAGTGGATATGGAAGTGGTGGTAGGCGGTGGTGGTTATGGAGGTGGGAGGAGCGGCTTACAATGGTAGTAGGGAGAGATAAATATGATGGTGGATCCTACCTGAGGCTAGTTGATGGGATAGAAATTGAAGAATAAACGATATGCTATTTATGTGTATTTATAGTAGGGGTTCAAGTTATCTAGGCTATTTGCTCTATGCATGGTCATTTTTTAACAATGTTGTAAACTGTCTTAGAAAACTTGGTGTGTTACTTGGTTGATGAAATCAAAAGAAGAAATATTGAATTTGAATTTGTTCTCTTAAAAAAAAACCAAAAAACCCTTAACCCTAAACTAAAACATGAGCTAAACCTACAAGCTAAACCCTAAACCCTAAACCAACCTAAACCCTAAATTCCAAAACCCAAATCCTAAACCCTAAATCCTAAAACAAACTAAAACCTAAACCACGAACTAAAAAAAACCTAAACTTAAAATAAATAAAATAAGTATGCCTAAACTAAACTAAAATAAATAAAACCTAAAACCTAAACCTAAATAAATAATCCTAAACCATAAACTAAATAAAATAAAATAAACTAAAATAAATAAACCTAAATTAAAAAATAAAACCTAAAAATCTAAAATAACAAAAAAATAAAAATAAAAACTAAACCTAAACTTAAAAATAAAATAAACCTAAACCTAAAAATAAATAAAATGTAAAACTAAATAAAAAATAAACATAAACCTAAACTAAAAAAATAAACTAAAATAAATAAAACTAAAATAAAATAATAAAATAAATAAAATAAACTAAAATAAAATAAATAAACCTAAACTCTGGTTTGCTTGATTTATTCTTTTACTAAACCTAAAATTAAACCTAAACTAAATCCTAAACCCTGACTAAAACTAAAACTAACCACAAAAACCCTGAGCCAACCTAAACTGACTAAACCACACTGACCATCTTTACCACTATAATCCTAAACAACTTTAAACCTACTCATAAACTAACCTAAAACTCAAAAAAGGCCACAAAGCCTAGGCCTAAACTAAACTAAAACTCCTCAAACCTGACCACTACTAGCACTAAAATAAACCTAAAACCTAACTCAAAATCTAAATAATGAAAAACCTAAATCCTAAACCACAAATCCTAAAATCTTAAAACCCTAAACCCTAAACCAAACTAAACTAAAAGAATAACATAAACCCAAACTCTAAACCCTAAACCCCAAAATTTAAACCCTACACAAAACTAAACTAAACCAAATAAGTAAACCAAAATATTAAAAAAATTAACTTAACCTAAAACCTAATAAACTAAACCCTAAATGGTGAAAACCTGAACATCACCGTCAACTAGATCTATGGTGGAGGCGAGGCGATTATCGAGTGGTGGTTGGGGATTTGTAGGTGCTTGGTGGATATGGAGGTGGTGGTGAAATGGTGGTTATGGAGGATGGATGAGCAATGAAGGTTACAACTGTGGTGGTGGCGAAGGGAGAGATCGAGAATATGATGGTGGATTTCGCTACTCGAGAGGCCGAGTGGTTCTAATAGGAATTGGAGAAATTGAAGAATTCGATCCGATCCTGCTTATGGGCTGTGTCTTTATAGAGACAATTCAAGTTATCTAGGGTTTTGATTTGCTATCGTGCTCATTTTTTTATGTCATCTTGGGTCTAAAAATTTGGTGTGTTACTTGGATGAAATAGTCTTAGAAAATTGTTCTCTATTAAAAGAAGCAAAACCACAACCTAAACATTAACCCTAGACACAATAAACCCTAAACCTAAACCCTAAACTAAAAAAAAAAACCTAAAATAAAAAAAAATAAACTAAACCTAAACTAAAATAAAATAAACTAAAATAAATAAACAAATATTAAACCAAACTAAAATAAACTAAAATAAACCTAAACCTAAATTAAAAATAAACTTAAAAAACCTAAAATAAAACCTAAACCTAAACTAAACAAGTAAATTAAACTAAACCAAAAACTAAAATGAAAAAATAAAACTTAAAATAAATAAAATAAAAATAAAACAAAAAAATAATCATAAACTTAAACCTAAACCTAAAAATAAACTAAAATAAAAAGCATAAACTAAAATGAATAAGCCAAAATAAATAAACTAAAACTAAATAAAAATAAAAAAAAAAAAATAAAATAAAATAAAATAAACAAACATAAAATAAAATAAACTAAATAAATAATCCTGTTGCTAATTAAAAGAAAAAACCACAAACCCTAAACTGGTCCTAACCCAACTAAACCATAAATGAACTAACATATCAAACCCTACCCTGAGCCCTGAGCCCTAACCACAAACCTAACCACAACCACTAAACCACTGAGCTAATCCTAATTTAAACTAAACCTAAAGGCTAATCCTAAACCCTAACCCCAAACTAAACCCTAAAACCTAAACCCTAGCCAAAACTAAACAACCTAAACCCTAAAAACCTAAAAACCAAAACCTAAAATAAATAAAAGCTAATAATGAAATAAAAAAAAAACTAAACCTTAATAAAATAAAAAAATAAAATAAAATAAAATAAAAACCTAAACCTAAACCTAAAAATAAAATAAAGTAAAAAAACTAAAATAAAATAAATAAAAATCTAAACAAAACTAAAAAATATGATAAACCTAAGAAAAAACTAAATAAAATAAAAACTAAATGTAAGATAAAAATAAAACTAAAATAAAATAAAATAAAGAAATAAAAACTTATCTTAAAAAACCTAAAATAAATAAAATAAAACCTAATCCCTAAAATAAAAAAAAACTAAAAAATAAAAAAATAAAATAAAACAAAATAAGATAAACTTAAACAAAACTAAAATAAATAAAACCTAAACTTGAACAAAATAAAATAAAATAAAAAAAATAAAATAAACTAAACTAAAAATAAAACCTAAAAATAAAATAAAAATAAAAAAAAAAACCTAAACCTAAAAAAAAAAACCTAAACCTAAAAAAAAATAAAAATAAAACCTAAACCTAAAAAATAAAATAAAAAATAAAACTAAAAAAATAAATAAAACCTAAATAAACTAAAATAAACCTAAATATAAATAAACCTAAAATAAATAAACTAAACTAAATAAAATAAAAATAAACCTAAATAAAATAAATAAAATAAACTAAAATAATATAACTTATAACTAAATAAATAAACTGGTTTATTTTAAACCTCACCTAAAAATAAAGACCTACCCTCCTAGGCCTACATAACCCTAAACCTGGGCCCTAAACTAAACTAAGACCTAAACCACCTAAACCCTAAATCATAAACTGACCTGACACCTGCTACCTCTAATCCAAACCCACCTAGGCCCTACCACCTGACCCTACTAAGCCTAAAACCACTGAAGCTGACCCTACTCTGACTGACCCTAAATCTGAAAATAAATAAAACTGAAACCTAACCCTAAGAATAAAATCTTAAAACCCCAAATAAAAAACTAAAAAAGTGCTAAACCTAAACCAAATAAAACCTACTAAAAAATAAATATAATAAATAAATAAAATATAAATATACCAAAATAAATAAATAAAATTAAAACTAAAAATAAAATAAACATGAATAAAACCTAAATAAAATAAAACTAAATGTTAATAAAATAAAATAAACCTAAAATAAAAACAAAATAAATAAAACTAAATAAAAAACCTAAAATGACCTAAAAATAAAACCTAAATAAATAAAAAAATAAAACCCAAACTAAAAAAACTAAACCTAAAATAAAAATTAAAATAAAAATAAAATAAAATAAACCTAAATAAAATAAAACAAAACTAAATAAATAACTTGAACCTAAACTAAAATAAACTAAACATAAACCTAAACCTAAACTAAATAAAATAAAATAAACTAAAAAATAAACCTAAAAAGAAATAAAACCTAAAAAATAAACCTTAACCTAAAATAAAATAAAAAACCTAAACCTAAATCCAAAATAAAAAAATAAACCTAAATCTTAAAAAATAAAATAAAACTCAACTAAAAAAAATAAACCTAATCTAAAAATAAACTAAAATAAAAAAACATAAACTAAAATAAATAAACCTAAAATAAGTAAACTAAACTAAATAAAATAAAAAATAAAATAAAAAAAATAAATAAAAAATGAACTGAATAAACTAAATAAACTAAACTTAAATCTACTTGGTTTAAAAAAAAACTAAACCCTAAATCCTAAATCAAACCCTAAACCCAAGCCACAAACCTAAAAACTTAAACCCACCCTAAACCCCAAACCAAAGCCTAAACCTTACACTAAAATCCAAACCCCACAAACCAAACCCTAAACCACAAACCTAAATAAACCCTACCTAAAACTCAACCCTAAACCTAAAATTTAAACCTAAACCCTAAAACCAACCTCTAAACCCCAAAAAACACTAAATTCTTAAAACCTAAGGATGGGTAGAACCTGAGGTGAATCAGAACTAGGCTCAATCAAGATCTGGTGATGGAAGCAAGGTGGAGGCGGCCTTATCATGGTTGTGATTTGGAGTCTAAATGGATATGGAGGTGGTTGAGTGGTGGTTATGGAGGTGGGTGGAGCGACAGAGGTTACAACCATGGTGGGAGTGGAGGGAGAGATCAAGGCTATGAAGGCGGATCTTGCTACTCGAAAGGCGGGGTTGGTTCTAATGGAAATTATAGAAATTGAAGAACAGTCAATCGATCCTATGGAACATTAACCATAGAGATAGTTCAACTTATCTATGGTTTTGATTTGTTCTATAACTCATTTTATCAATGTCATCACTTGTGTCTTAAAAAACTTGACTGATGAAATATTGAAAAGAAGAAATGTTGAATCTTAATTTATCCTCATAAAACAAAACCTTAAACCCAACAAAACTAAACTAAAACTTAAACCCTTAACCTAAACTTAAACCCTAAACCTAAACCTAAACACTAAACTAAACATTAAAGTTAAAACCTAAACCTAAACTAAATAATTCAAAAATTAAAATAAAAAAAACTAAACCAAAATAAAATAAAAAATAATTAAAATAAAATAAAACCTAATTAATACCTAAACTAAAGAAATAAAAATAAAATAAAACTAGACAAAATAAAATAAATAAAACCTAAACTATAAAAATAAAAAAAAAATAAAATAAAAAACTAAACCTAAAATAAAATAATAAAAATAAATAAAAAACCCAAACTTAAAAATAAACCTAAAAAAATAAAAAAAAAACCTAAACCTAACTAAAAAAAGATCCTAAGCTAAAATAAAAAAATATAATAAGAAAAATAATAATAAAATAAACCTAAACCTAAACTAAAATAAAATAAACTAAAATAAAATAAAACCTAAACTATAAAATAAAACTAAACTAAAAAACTAAATAAAATAAAATAAATAAATTAAAATAAACCTAAAAAAAAAATAAAACCTAAAATAAACCTAAAATAAAACCTAAACCAATCTAAAATCAAAACTAAAATCTAAACCTAAAATAAATAAAAAAATAAAAATATCAAAAATAAACTTAAACCTAAAAATAAACTAAAATAAAAAAAAAACTAAAAGAGTAAACTAAAATAAAATAAACTAAACTAAATAAAAAAAATAAACCTAAATAAAAAAATAAAAAAATAAAATAAACTCAAATAAATAAAAAATAAACTAAATAAAATCAAAATGCTTACTTTTTTTTTAAAAAAAATAAACCTAAAACCCTAAATCTAAAACCCTAAAAAACACCTAAAGCTACAACCTAAACCCTAATATCCTAAACTCTAAACCTAAATAAACTAAACCTAAACCATAAACCCTAAACACTAAACTCTAAAAAAACCTAAAACTACAATCCCAACCTTAAACTGAGCCCTAACCCTAAACCCTATCCCTAAATCCTGGATGGGCAAAATCTCAATGGCAGAACATGATATCACTAGGCTCAATCAAGATGGTGAGGCCAAGGTGGATGGTGGTTATCATAGTGGTTGTGGAGGATTTGAGTCTGGATATGGAGGTGGTGGTGCTGGTGGTTATGGAGGTGGGAAGCGATAAAGGTTACCATGGTGGTGGCGGAGGGAGAGATGGTAAGATGGTGGATCACCTACTCGAGAGAGGTTGGTTCGATGGGAACTGTAGAAATGAAGAACATTCGATCACTTATGGAACTTTATCTTTATAGAGATAGTTCAACTTATATAGGTTTTGATTTGTTCTATAGGTGCTCATTTTTTATCTATGTCATCCTTGTGTCTTAGAAAACTTGAGGGTACTTGGTTGATGAAATCAAAAGAAGAAATGTTGAATAATTTGTCCTCTAAAAACCTTAAACCACAACTCTAAATAAACTAAAAAACTTAAACCCTAACCTAAAACCTAAACCATAAAACCCAAACCCTAAACCCTAAATCATAAACCCTAAACACTAAACTAACCCTAAACCCTAAATAATAAAAAGTTAAAAACCGAAACTAAATAATTCCTAAAAATAAAATAAATAAAAAACCTAAACCAAAATAAAATTAAAACTTAAATTAATAACAAAACTTAAAAAAATATAAAAAAATAAAAACTAGACTAAAATAAATAAATAAAATAAAACTAAACTAAATAAAAATAAAAACCTAAATAAATAAAAAACTAACCTAAAATAAAATTAAAATAAACCTAAAATAAAATAAAATAAAATAAAAATAAATAAAAACTTAAATTTAAAAAATAAACCTAAAAATAAATAAAAAATAAAACTTAAACCCTTTAAAAAACCTAAACCTAAAATAAAAATAAAATAAGAAAAATAATAATAATAAAAAAAACTAAACCTAAACTAGAATAAACTAAAAAATAAATAAAACCTAAACCTAAAAATAATAAAACCTAAACCTAAAAAAAATAAAATATAAAATAAACTAAAAATAAACCTAAAAAAAACCTATAAACCTAAACCTAAAAATTAATAAAATAAAACCCAAACCTAAACCTAAAATTAAATCTAAAATCTAATCAAAAATAAAATAAAATAAAACTCTACAAAATACTTAAACCTAAAAATAAACTAAAAAACCTAAACTAAAATAAATAAACCTAAAATAAATAAATAACTAAATAAAATAAACTTAATAAAAATAAAAAAAAAATAAACTCAAATAAATAAATAAACTAAATAAACCAAACTTGGTTTTACTTTTTTTTTTAAAAACTAAACCCTAAACCCTAAATCTAAACCTAAACCTAAACAAACTAAACCCTAATATCCTAATAAACCTAAACCTAAACCCTAAACCCACAAACTAAACCCTAAACCCAAAAACCCTAAAGCACAACCTAAACCCTAAAACCCCAAACACACAAAATGCTAAACCATAAACCCTAAACTAACCTTAAACCCTAAGAATGGGTAGAACTTTGGCGGTAAGAACATCACATCAACTAAAAAGTCTAGATCACGGTGGAAGTGAAAAAGGTAGATTATAGTGGTGGTGGGGATCCAGGTCTGGTGTTTATGGGTGGTGGTAGTGTGGTTATGGAGGTGGGAGGATGGTGGTTACAACCATGGTGGTGGTGGAGGAGAGATAGGATATGATGGTGGATCTGCAACTCGAGAGGCATGGGTGGTTGATGGGAACTAGAGAAAGAATGGTGATATGATCTACTTAGAATTATGTCTTTATAGTATAGGTTCTACTTATCTAGGGTTTTTTATTTGCTATGGGGCTCATTTTTTATCAATGTCATTGTTTATTCCTTAGAAAACTTGGGGTGCTACTTGGTTCATCAAATAAAGAAGAAATTGAATCTAAATTTATTCTCTATTAAAAAAAAAAACCATAACCTAAACCTAAATCTTAAACTAAACTTAAACCCTAAACCTAAACTATAAAACTTGAACCCTAAACATTAAACCTAAACCCTAAACCCTAAACCTAAACTAAACCCTAAACCTAACCCTAAATCCTAAAACCTAAACCCAAAAACTATAAACCCCTAAAACCAATAACCCTAAACCCTAAACCCCAAACCCTAAACCCTAAACCATAAACCCTAAACCATAAACCTTAAACTAACCTTAAACCCTAAACCCTAACCTTAAACCTTGAATAAAGATGTCATTAGAGTAGATCTAAGAATGACCTAATCTAACATAGTTATGGTAAATAAAGAAAATGTCTTCAAGAGACTTTCCTTGACTATTAGAGATTTGAATACCAAAAATCATATTAAAATACCATATACTATAATATAATGTGGCATCATATATTTGAGCATGTAGTGATGTGTTTTGGATGTTATAAGATGTTTTGAAATGTTTTAGCATATTATGGTATTATGCCTTAGTCTATATTAATATAAATCATAAAAATATTGATTTAATAAATCATAATGAAATTTGTTAAATTTGAAGTGGGAATTATGTTGTAGTACCAAAGGTGTGATACCACTTTTAGTCTAAAAGTAAGATTTTATGTTCAAAATAAATATTATATGTTGTAGCATAGTATAACATCATATATCATAATATATTATTCTACATTTTAAATTCTTTTAGTATTTTACAATCATGCAAATGAGCCTACAAGCATTATTTATAAAAATGTTGATTTAGACTTTAAAATGGTGGAATTTGCTAAATTCATAATAGGTAGAGCATGGCATCATAATATACTATATCAATTTAAAATATGTAAGTGATACGACTAAAATATATAGTTTTTTATTATTTAGACTAAATTTATGATTTTTTTATCTTAAGCAATCCCTTGTGATGTGAAATGCAATATAATATAATATAATATCATATGTTATAGTGTGTTATAATATAACATTCCATAACATAGTGTAGCATCATGCATTATAGCATACTATTGTATTACTACTTATTGTTTAGCATATTTTAGTTTGTTATAGTATGATGTAGTAGAGTTTGTACTTGGTATAATTCATAAAAATACTTATTTATAGGGTGAGATGATGGGATTTGGCCAAATTTAAGGTAAGCTTTAGGAACATCATTGGGTGTGCTATGGTGTGTCATTTAATCAAAGAATGGAATTTTGCATCCAAAATAAATGTTTATTTTTCAACCAAATTTTATAAATTTTTTTTGTCATTTTAAAGTGTAATGTAAGTAATATATTATATGAAAGCATATTAATATTAAATGTACATAACAATATAATATATATATATATATATATATATATATATATATATATATATATATATATATATATATATATATATATATATATATATATATATATTGTATGTTGCTAAATGTTGTACATTTAATGTGTTTTACTTTTGTTATAATACATTAGGTCAAAACTCACAAAAATGTTAATTTGATGGTTGAGATGGAAGAATTTGGCCAAATTCATTGCACACACCAAGAAGCAACACCAAAATTATGCTATTTTGTACCATTTCTAATAGAAAATAATAATTTTACATCCAAAATGAACATTATTCATATTTCAGAAAAATTTATTATTTGTTCCTTCTAAGTGATTCTAATGAGGTGTAATGTTAGATAATATATTATATTATAGAAAATTATAATATAACATCATATATTATAATATAATTTAATGTGTTAATTCACACTATAATATGTTATGATATTGTATAGTTAGTTTGAGCTTGTCACAAATCATAAAATGTTGATTATAATGTTAAGATGATGTAATTTGAATGAATACATTGTTAGGCTTTTGGTTGAAGCATTAAAGGTGTGCATAAGAGAAGAAATAAGATTTGATGAGAATTCCAAGTTGAGGACATGGAGAGAGATCCTCTAGTGGATCACACATGCATTGGACATGACATGTGAGGGGTCTATGTCGATGGAATATAAGAAGAAAATCTACTGGGGATAAGGTTTGAATTTGATTTTATTATATGATTTGTGGAAAGAAGATCCGCTGGGATAAGATTCTATAATCCACCAAGGATTAAGATTGAAATGATTATTTTTTATTTATTTTAATTGATGTGGAGGCATATCTCTGCTAGATATGGCTCGAGTCACTTATGGGTATATGAACCTTCCACTAGAAGAGGTTGGGCTATCTATTGGGGTTTGAGTTTGATTTCATAGATTTTTTGAGGATGTATCCACTAGGAATAAGAGTTTGGTTTTTTCTTTGATTTAGACCTACTAGGTGAGTTGGTTTAATTTTTTGCTCCAGGGAGGTTGGTTTTGAATTTAATTTGTTTTGACTTGTTTATATATGATTTGGGGCTCCATTGGGGAGAAGGTGTGATTTAACTCCACTGGAAAATCATTGGTTTAATTTAATAAGTTAATGCATGGACCCTTGGTGTGTAATGGACCCTAAGAAGGGGCTATATCATGACCTACCTTGGGTTTACAAATCCAAAGATAGTCCGGTTGTGGGGTAAAGCTAACTAAGGGGTTTCCTTTTCCTTTGATGTTGCTAGGATTGCTAACAAAAGGCATACTTATCAATCTTGAGAATATGGTTGTGTGACTATTTGGATGCAAGCCTGTCATGTGAGAGGGTAAGCGACTCTTTGAGTGAATGCCGCTAGGGTTTATGTCAACTCAAAAGTAGTTAGGATTAATTTTATCTTAAATTCATGTGATTTGATATGGTTTATTTGGTTTAGTTTGATTTCAAATTGAGGGCATATCCACTGGGATGTGAGCTCGGTCAAATTTGATCGATTTATTTTATGGACCATGTCGGTGTGCGATGGACCCACTAAGAAGGGGCTATATCAGACTTGTCCTATCTTAGATTTACAAATCCAAAAGGATAGTCTACTGGCTGTGGGGTAGAGCTAGCCAACCTAAGGGATTGCCTTTCGGTGTACAATGGTTGTGCTAGGAAGAAGGTATCGCAGACTTACATCTTCTAAAGCGAGGAACAATCAGGGTGACTGTTGGTAGCACAACAAATTTGAACTTAGGGACTGGTGAATGTCGAGACTTATATCAACTCAGTAGTGATTCTATAGGGAGTTTTGCTAACACTTAAAGATAGGATGCACTTGGGAAAAGGTACCACTAGGGGTGTCCTCCTAATCCATAAGTGAATATATATTTTATTTATATGTTTGCATGGACCTGTGTGAGGGAACACACGAGAAGGTATGTAAGCCTTGACCAATGTGTCAATTCTTGGACCAAGGGAGAATCACACATCCACAAGATGGATTCTCCAACCATAGGGTGGTTACTATGAAAGAGCTGTCCAATGATAGTAACTCGGTAGTGTCTAAATTGGGAAAGGATGTGATCCAAATATAGTGCCCAGGGGAGGTCGATAGGGCATTATCTGAGCCACGGAAAAGAAATATAGGTGTGTGCCAACTCAAGGAGAAAGCATAGTAGACATGAGTGATGTATACTAAGGTGTCAGAACCAACCAACCTAAGGTGTATCCATCAACATGAGTGGTGTATCCATCATAGTGAGAACCAACCAACTTAAGGTGCTTATCAATTGTATGATCAATTTGGAAAGAAAGCATGTAGTCTACAACTTTCAAGTGGAACGATCATCGATAGTCACACGGTGGGACAAATGTTATCCGACTGAGCTACTAGCGGGGAGCCACGAGGAAGACTGATTGAGACTTGAAGTAGTCGGAGGAAGGATCCACTAGAAGACTTATCATAATCCTCAAATATACTCAACTCAGTCAATGTACGAAGGCTAATCTAAGAA
The DNA here is from genome assembly GCA_021442155.1 of Cymbidium sinense. Classification (NCBI taxonomy): domain Eukaryota; kingdom Viridiplantae; phylum Streptophyta; class Magnoliopsida; order Asparagales; family Orchidaceae; genus Cymbidium; species Cymbidium sinense. The sequence goes on from CM038220.1 coordinate 189,187,965, forward strand.
GAAAGCATATGAGACTCACATCCTCTTAAATGAAGCCAACATGAGGTAGCTTACCAGCCATGCATTAAGTACCAAACTAACATGGTGCTCATCAATGTGCAATGGCCAAGTAAGAAGGAAAGCATAAAGACATACATCCTCCAAAGTGAGAACACCATTAGTGACTCTAGGTAGCATGCGACCTAGCTAGTGAGTCTCAGCGTTATCTCAACTTCGTAGAAAAGAATATGTGTTTGGTTTATATATTTTTTTGTAGTTTGTATTTATGTTGTGTTGATGAAGGATAGGATGCCACTCAGGGTCCTTACACCTACCCTGAACACATCATGGTGAATTCGCAAACATAAATACTTTTGACATAGAAGAGATTGAATTTTAAATGGAATTTTCATTTATGATAATTGTTCGCAAACATGATTTACAATTTTTCTTTAAGTAGAGCTCATTGATTGGAAGCATTGGGTGCTCTCCCTTATGATTAATAAGCTAATAAAATCCTCCTTAGTAGGTCTTCTCTCTGAAAAAAGGGCCTTTCCATGTGGGTTCAAACTTGCCTCTCATCTTACGACGGGCAATAATCGGTCTTCTTAGAACTAAAATAAGCTCTCTTACTTGATAAGCTCTATGAAAGACCAACTTGTTTTGAGCTTAAATCTTTTTAGCTTTGTCCAACTCAAGGTTTTCTCCTGCATCTCTCCAAACCTTTGAGCTCTTCTAACCACAACTTGGCATTTTTCTTTTCTTGATCTACCACTATCCTTTGATGGAGTTGGACTTCTAATGATAGAATGGATTTGGACCCATACACTAAGGAGAAAGGAGTATCTTGAGTTGGAGTTCTATGTGGTGCGGTACAAGGCTTCAACTAACTGCTCATGCCACTATCACTTGTTGTTATCGAGTGTCTTCTTTGGTATTTAGATGAGAGTTTTATTGAAGGCTTTTACTAAGCCATTTTCCCTCGGGTAGGTGATGGTAGAATATTTTCAATCTATGCAGTGTCTCATGGCAAAGTTGTTGATCTAGGTGCTCTTGAATGTAGTACCATTATCAGATATAATTCATCGAGGCACTCCAAACCTATATATAATATGGTTCCTTAAAAGGAGCACATGTTGAGACCTCTTCTCGAGGGAATCACATTTGCCCATTTGGAAAAGTAGTCGATGTGCTAAGATGAATGATGACCCTTGGAAGAAGGAGGATCAATCGGACCCACTATGTAACACTCGAATGGCCATGAGTGTAAGATGTAGAATGTTGGTTGGTTGGTGCCCCACCATTTATTTGACATTGGTGGCATCGCATAGTCATATCAATCTTTGATCATCGGCTATCTAATCTCTTGATCTTAGCTTTCATCTTTGAAGATTGGTTGGCTCCACATATTAAGTGTACCTGATCGCGATCTTCTGTCTTTTCAATAATGTAAACAAATATGATTGAAAGATTGCTGGTATAAGACACCATCCACAAGAGCATAAGAAAGTGCTTTCTGCTTCATCTAATGGGATTGAAACTCTCTTGATGTATTTTTCCTTTATTTAGGTAATCCATGAATGGTTGCTTATATTCTAACTCCTCATCCTTCTTGGCAATGAAAACCTCCCCTTTGAGAGAGTACTTTTTTATGAGTTGAATATCAATAAGGGATAAGACTTGTCTAATTTGGACTTTTATTGATATGGACTCATCCTCCAATCATGCCAACTCCTTGGAAAGCTTGGCTAAAGCATACGCTATGACACTCTCTCCTTGAGGAATCTTATAAATGGTAACCTCTAGGATTTGGGCCAAAAACTCCATGGTGTACTTATGGTAGTGATTGAGCTTGGGCATTATAACCTTATAGGACCCAATGATTTGGTTGATAACAAGTTAAGAATCATCAAAGATGGTGATGTTCTGGATGCTTAGAGTAATGACTCCATCGACAAGAGCCTCATATTTCATTGTTGGGCAAGGATTATAGATGATAATCTCATCATGTCACGTCGAGTTAAGAGAATTATTCTACCCTTGCCTTTTCTAGAATAGTAGATTATAGTTCTTCTCCTCTTTGACAGGAAGCTGCACCATCAAAGTACATCTCCCAGTAATGAATGCTAGTATCCCCTATGTTTGTGATTTGTTCATCAGGGAGATCATCACTAACCAGAGAGTCAGCAGGAAGTGGGTGTGTTGCCAAGAAATCTACTAGCACTTGTCCTTTCCTTTTTGTGAGGTAATGATGTCAAACTACAAGAGGATCATGGACCATCATACACCATCAAATAGCATCGGTCATGTCATGAGATACTATAATGGATTGATCTTGAGATTAAGTTTACCTTATGATAAAGCATGTAGTGCTATAGCTTTTGGGATGCAAAAAATTAAATGCTTCTCAATGGGTGGATAAATAGCCTTAGTAAGGATTAGATGACAGTTGTATTAGAGTGCATTTTCCTTCCTTTCTTCATTGGCTTGGGCCAATAAAGCACCAAAGGAGTCATTTAATGTAGCAGTGTAAAGTATGAGCGGCATGCCCGGGAAAGAGGCAGCTAGAACTGGTGGCTTCATCAGATAATGCATGATGTCTTTGAAGGCATGCTCACCCTTATCATCCCACTTAAACTTAGCATCCTTTTTGACAAGTGTTGAGAATGATAACATCTTCTAGGTTGGATATAAAGCATCTTAGATACCGAAACATTTGAGTTGAGTTAAACTTTTAGGGGTGGCATTTCTAATATTTCCTTAATCTTCTTGATCGATTTTTGATGTTACAACAAACCAAGGAATTTCCACGAAGCTACTCAATGCACACTTGAGGGGTTCCTTTTGAGGTTAAATTATCTTAATTATTCAAAAAATATTCTCAAGTCAAAGAGATGGTCTTCCTTTTCTCTACTTTTGACCATGAGATTATCGCTTTTCGACTTGATGATGAAGTTATAATGGAAGATCTTGGCTAACGGTAGATTTTTCTAATGAAGCCAACATCAATTAGTTTTTGACTTCATAAATGACTATTATTTTTATTTAATGCATGCATAGGAGCTTGCTTGATAGGGTTAGGAGTATTTATTATTAGTTTATAGATTGCTATGTTGGAGCCAATCAAACATCTCTTCATAACTCCTACAAAGTATCCTTAAACTATGTTATTTTAACTAAGTCATTGGTTTTAATTTCATTCAACAAAAGAACTGATGTATGTCAGCGTGGATCTTCTTCAATTCTAAGTTGATTTTCTTGAGCTTGATGGTTGACTTGATCTCTTCTTCAAACTCTGGTGGTGCATCTATGACTTCAAAATCATATGGATCATCTGGAGTTTCTAAGCACAGCTCCTCATATGAGTTAATGTGATTTAAAAGAAACTATCAGATTCTAAATGATTGGTGATGATTAAATAGTAATCATCATCATCGATTGGACACTATCACAATCTAGAGTCTTGATTGAGAGCTTTTGCATTTGTTCTTCCATATTCTTTGAGGTAGTCAACTGCTTTGACCAAGTATGTGGGATTAACCCTTTCTTTGCTAAATTATTAACACAAGTACCAATCAAAAGATAATTATATTAAATCTTTATATGAATCATCCTCAAGTTCTACATCAACTTCTTGACTTGAGGATGATGCTAGAAAAACCTAGTCTTCACACATGGATGACTTAGGGGCTTCTTTCTACCAAACCCTCAACTTTTGAGAGGAAAGTGGGGTTAGAGCTAAGGTTCCCAAGCATTTATTTCACATATAGACTTGGATACACTTATGCTTTGCTTTGGAGTTCTATCTTTATTACTATCTAGCTCAAGTGTCACCCCCAATCCATTATTGAGAATAGTTGCCTGGTGTGCTAAGCATATAAGACTCATCTTATGAACTAGATTCTAAATCTATATGGATAATGTGCTCACAGTAGGACATATCTTTTGGTGGCCAATAAGGGTTTTCCACCTGGGGCCTCTTAACTCTTCCTCACAGGTAGGTCAATCATCCCCATATGTTTGAATGGAGTAATGAAGAGGGGGAATCTAATGTCAGGCTCCACTTCCTCCTCAAGTCTATTCATGCTCCCTTTTTATTTTCTTTCTTTTATTTTCTTTTTTTCTCTTTTCTTTTTTCTTTTCTTTTTTTTTTTAAACTTTGGCCAAGTTGAGAATAGAATTGTTGATTTTGAGGAGGTAGTAAGCATCCTCATATATATGACCTCGTGAACTATAAATGGGTTGAGATCTCCTTTGACATTACAAGATCATGAACTTCATACATGATGTAGAGGATGGAACTATGTTGTTCTCATGTATCCATGGTCTCCCAAGCAAAGTGTTCAAAGATGTATCCAGTCTATAATGTGAAACTTGGCTTGTCTTCATCATCTATCTAAGGGCAAACACTATGGAGCCAAAGGTCATTGACCTCACTTTTAGTGCGATTCAATCTTCCCATCTTAGACTTAGGAGTCTTAGACACTAAGACTTCCTAGTCATAAGACACTTAATAATTTGGTAAAACTTCTAAGACTTAGAAGTTAACCATAGGATTAGGTTATGCCTTAGGGATTAGGATAATCCACCTACCCTACAACCAAAATCCAATCCATGTTCACCTTCTCAAACCAAACCTCAAGTTCAGTTCAAACATCAAATTCAAATCCAAATCCAAAACCAAATGATTGAAGCCCATGATCAAATCCAAACTTGAAACCCTTCCTAAGCCATATGACCTATCCCCAGCCAATATCTTAATCCAAATCAATCCAAAATTAATTGATTTTCTCATAATCAATTTATATCTTCAATCATCTTCCTAAATATAAATCAAATCTACATTCAAATGATTAAATAAATCAAACTAAATCAAATTAAATCAAAACCCTTCCTACAATTTCCATGGACAGCCAAATCTTAATCCAAATCAAGTCAAACTCAATTGATTTTCTCACAAATCAAACATATTTTCAATCATCTTCATAAATTTAAATGAAATATACATTTAATTCATCAAACTAAATCAAACCAAATCAAAATCCAAACTAATGACTCAACTCCATGGACTTAGCCAAATTCCTTCATTCCAAAACCCAAATTCAATTGATTTTCTCATGAATTCAATCATACCTTCAATCATATTCACAAATATAAATGAAATCTACAATCATCAAGCCAAACCAAAAGTCAACAACACCCTTTTGACTTGAAAGTTCAAATAAACCAATTTGAACCCAAGCCAATTGCAATTAAATTATATATCAATCCCAAATCCATATAAACTCAACTAATCAAAAATCAACCCAAAATCAAGCCAACTAAACCCAATTGGTCCACTTGACCCAAAGTGGCCAATTTGACCTATTTGAGCCAAGCTCTAATCCTACCCAAATTGGATTGAACCAAGCCCATCAAAACCTCCCATCATGATTATTGATTACCCTAGGTTGATCAATTGTCATAAATGAGGTCAAACTAAGTCAACTTGGTCATTTGACCAAGTCAACTCACCCATGAACTAGCCAAATTGCAACCTAAGCTAAATCCTTGAAACCTTCAATTGAGTCAAAACCCAATTGGTCCTCTTGACCCAAGTTGACCCAAATTGACCTAAAAGATAAATTGTCAAATCAAAATATAAAAAATTGATTGCAACCAATGGCAAGTTCATTCCCAATTGATTGACCCAGCCCAAATTGACCTAAAGGTTCAAGTTGGCCTAAATTAAAACCAATCCAAATTGAAACCAAACCTACAATCATCTTCAATTGGTCTAAACCAAACCAACTCCAAGCCAATTTGGCGTTGGTCAAATTGGTCAACTTAACCCATTTGAAATATATTCAAATGAGCCAAACTAAACCAAACCAATTGAACCAAAACATCCCAAATGATCATATGAACTTGACCCAACTCTTTGATAATGAGTCAAATTGAGCCAAACCTAACCAAATCAAATCAAATTAACTTAAAATTTAGGCCAACCCACTTTTGGCTCATTTCAAATATGCCCAAATCAAATCCAATGCCAAATGATCATTCTACCTTTAGGTCAAGGGCATCACACAAGACAAATCACCCATGTAAGTGGTCATTTTCATTCCTTGGTCACTTGATACTCTCCCAATGGTCCACCTAGGCACTTAGGACATTGCTGCAGGGGTGGTTGGGTGCCATGACCCATGGGAGGTGAAATCACCTCACCCTCCCCATTAGAGCATTTGAAACCCATAGGACACCCATGATTCCTCCTTGGCGAAGCCACCTCCACACCTTCAACCAACCAAGGACAACTCACCTCACCCACCCACTCTTGACTACCACTTAGCCAAATCAATCCACCATTCAAGATGAGGGGGTATACACCCCATTTTACTCAAACACGCAAAAATCATTCATCAGAGCCCTAGTTACTCAAGATGACCTAGAGCCAATCCCTAAGCTCCCAAGCTCATTTCTTAATCAAAAAATGCCATTCCCATCCATCCTAAAATAGGACACTCCCATTTCTGACCTAACTTCCCATTTCTCCATGAAACTCAAATTAACTTTGCACGCTCCTTCCTTAGGCCTCGTTGAGCAAGAATGAATCATCTCCCAAGATTCCTAAGCACCAAAGGTGGGACTTTGATCAAAGTCAAGCTCCAAATTGTCAGTTCATGACCTTTTGAGTGAACGTCGAGGAATTGATCCAATTGTTGCTCCACAAGGCTTTGTCTCCACTAGATTAAGCTTCCTCAATTGTTTGAGCTACTAGTCTTCAGCTCCGATGAGGTATGCATCCAAAACTGATACTTAAGCTAAAATGGGTCGGAGCTTTTTGAAGAATACTTGCATCTCTTGTGATCTTGACTGTTAAATCCCCTCCGATTGATGTCATGAAGGTGTGGTAGATGATTATAGTTGATTTGAGCTCAAAAAAGCATGAATCAAGTGAGCAATGGTGGACAAACTCCATTCTCCCTCACTCACGTGACATTAGATCACGCATTATCCATTTCGTGTGATCAAAATTGACGGTCATGATTAGATTTGCTAGATCAATCTAATTTAATCCTATTAAGCTGTGGGAATAATCATAGCCGTCTGATCTTAAATCGGATGGCGAGGAGGAGAAAGTGTCCGCTCATAAGTCTTGAGTCGGATAAGTTTTAAGTAGCCAATCTCTGGCATGTGGAATGTGGCGTCAATAGGATTAGACTTTAATTAGGCTTAATTAATCATTTTTAATGGCTAAAACTTCTAAAATCATAAAAAATCATAGAAATAAAAAAAACAAATATATACTCATTTTAAAGGTATTTGGAGAATTAATTAAAATGATCTTAACTAATTTTGAAACAAGTAATTAAAGTTTAATTAAAGTTTAATTACAAAATTAATTAACTTAATTACTCCTTAATTACTTGAGCAATTAAACCCAAATTTTGTGGGTTAATTTAATGTGATTACCTCTACCTCCCTTGATTTTCTTGGGATTTATTGCTCACTTAATTTGGAAAATTGACAAATTAAACCTTAACTACTCTTTTAAGTTGATTAATGATTAATTAATCTCATGAACTGTAATAAATTAGTTAATTAAGTTTATTAATCTTTGTTGTTCAAGTGAACTAAGAATAGGGTTGGGACCCTTTTCCAAGTTCATTTCACCCTATTTTAAAATTAAATTAATTAAGATTGAACTAATTAATTAAATCACTTAATCAAATTGAAATCATAATCACATCCTTAATTAATTAAATCATGGGGTAGATCTTTAGGTGTTTAATAACCTAAAGGAGTTTAATGAAATTATGGTTAGTCCACATGTGTGGGAAAACCATAGGAGTAATTAATTAAGTCCCTTAATCTAATTAGCTATTAATCATGAGGCAATTATATTAGGCCCCTTCTATTTCCTAGGATCATTGCAAGTTTATTTTTCATGCATATCATGTTGGCTCATAATTATGTAGTTAATTACTTTAAGGTGACATAGGTAATAGTAATTAATTCATCTAATTAAGGGCACAACTTAATTAACCCATATACTCAACTTAATTACATTTCCTTAAATTAAATCAAATCACTAATGTGAGTGGGTTTAAAATAACAAGTGATGATTTCTCTTCTCCTCTTTAAATAAAATCAAATCAAAACTTAATTAATAAAGATTTGGTTTGCTTTAAATAATCTTATTTGATTTGATTGTCCTTAAGAACTAGTTTGGTTGAAAAATCACATGCTTTGATTATCCAATCATGTTAAATTTGGTATGTCATTTGAATTCATGCATCCATCTTTTCAAAATCAAGGAAAATAAAATGGATTTTGCATGTGTTGATTTAATTTAATATATATGCTATTATCATATTTCAAAATATATATAAATGAATAATAATGTGTTATGATGCTAGTTATAAATACATAAGAAATGCTAATAATATATTAAATTCTTTCCTATTCATGTGTTGATTTATATATGAAATGGGTATATATTCTAGACATCTTCCCAAGAAGGTCATTTACTTCTCTATTAACATTGTGATTTATTTATATTTCAACATTAGAATTTGGATATTTAATTCATATATATAAATGATTCAATCTTATACATATTTTCTTTCCCTCATTGTATATATCCATATATCAAATATGAGGCTTTAGTTAGCCCCAAGGAGGTCATTTGATTACCTCACTTCAGTTTAACAATGTGACTCTTTATCTCTTTGTATATGTATGTTGTGAATGAAAAATCCTATTTTACATTAAAATTGCATGCATTCATAATTGACTAAGTGGTTGAATTAATTATCCATATGATTTGGAGCTTACTTTATGTTCATGTATACAATTTACATATGTTTGAATGCAAATGGGTATATAGTCACATCCAGAGAATCTGGCTTTAGCTAGCTCCAAGGAGGTCATTTGAATACCTCACTTCCTAGTTTAACAATGGCACATGCCTATTTAATTTCATTCTTATGTCCTTTTGTATAAGAATTTGGATAAAGTTTAAAAATTAATATGTTTAAATAATTCAATCAAATTAAAATATAAATTCTAAACATACACATACATTCATCATTTAAGTGTGCTAAAATATGTTGCATGTATAGATGTACTTAGGATTAAATCATATGCATGTTAAATGTGATGGAAAAAATGATTTAATATGTGCCATGTGGTAGTAATTCAATTAAATTAATCTTAAGATGCCTTTCATTTTGAATAGGATTATTTAAAGTGAACCTAAACATAAGATTAATTAAATCATTTAATAAACCATTCACTAAAGAGAACTAAATCAAATTAATATACTTTAGAAAGTGACTTAAGTTAGATGAAAGAGCAATCCTCTTTTCTCTTTATAACACTTAGTTGCTAAGTGTAATCAAATGAAACAAAGAAAATACAAATTAAAATTCTCAAATCAATTAAACTACTTCAAGTGAAATCAACCTTTCATGTTAAATTGAATCCTTCTACACTAGAAAATACAACACTAATGCCTAATAAGACTTACCACACAAGCCTTAATACACATTAGAATTAAGTCACCACTTCTAGTTGTGTAAGTTAGATGGTGTATATATGTTTTTTTTATAATTATTATATTGGATGTTAGGGTGTATGCTTGTAGGTGGATGATAGGCCAATATTAGCTAATCATGTTTTCTTTAGGGGATTATGCTTAAGGAATGCTTAAAAATAAATGTGAATGCTCTTTTTGCAGGTTGCTTAAATCCTTAAGCATAATCTAAGTTAGGATAGGTGGACTTAGTTACTTATGTGTAGGGTGCTAAGTCCAAATTATAAATACAATTGCTTGGGATTATATGTATATTTAGCTAACCTCTATTTTGTAGGTGTAGTTAGATTTACTTTTCCACATAAATGTAATTTTTTCAATAGGAATTAAGATTAGTGCTATGGGGATTAGGATGAGTGCCAAGGCTTTGTCTAGGGTGCCACGATGCCTTTGAAGCAAGCACCATCCAAATCAAAGAGGAACCAAATCAGAAATGGAGATATGAAGAAAGAAGACCCCCATAGCATTTAATACAATTATAATTATTCTTTCATATTTTAGGTTGTATAAGGGTAGAGCTCAGCTATTCATCTTTTCTCTCTTCGGGTTATGCAGAGGTACCCAACCTCACCGACCTTTTAATCTTTTACGATAGTTTATATAATTGTTTGATGTTATGTTTACATTATGCATTAGGATGACATGCTTTTAATAGTTTCTTAAATGATTGATGCTTTAATGTGTGGCTTGGATATGATTAGGCTCTTAGGATTAAAATAACTTTTCTACCCAAATAATTACTCATAATACAATTTTAAACAACTTATAACCTTATCATAAAGCCTAAGACATAAATAAGATAATTAAAAGATTTAGTAACCCCTTAGTTGGTCTTCTGAATTGCAAGATAGCTAGTGTAGTTATTTAATTAGAAAGAGACTAAAGTCTTAAACACACTCCCAAAGAGACTAGAGCATGAGTGGTATGAGAATATGACTTAATCTATTGATGTAAAATCATTGAAGGAGTTAGCAGGCAGCCACTCCAGGTAGTTATAAGTCTAGAAGTTGGACAATTTATTCTCTCTTGTGGAGGTAAAACCCTTATGTTCACCTATCACTTAGATTTAGGTCATGCTTTAGCTCATACTAAAGTACCCTAGATTTAGGATCTGAGGTAGCTATTCTCTTTGGGCTACAATCATAAATCCATACCTCTTAGGCATTCCCACAACCTTGTGTTGGTGGATTATAAACCATAGTAATCTAATTAAATTTCAACTCAAAACATATCAATCTCCTCAACTTTAAAATTATAAAAAACCATAGGATTGATTGGAATGCTCATTATGCTTCCTCATGAGAATTTCCTACTTATTTCATTTGGATTCCAAAATAAGTCTTCTCCTTAAACTTTCCCAATTGATTTTCCAAATACAACCAATCTTTTGATAGTCTATCCTTTAAATCTTTGGAGATGATAATTGTCTACATTAATTGAGAGTATTCTTAGAAATTTCATTTCCTAGATGTGATTAACTATAGAGGCTTGCCTCATAGAACTTAAAACTAGTTTAATATAAACCTTGCTTTATTCATCCATGTAAAGTAGGAGAAATCTGGTACATTCGACCCATCATGAGAGTCTTTATTATGATTAGGTCCATTATGTGATGTATCTTTGTCAAGATAGTACATCATACCTCAATGTTATACCATATCACCTCAAAAGTATCCCCTACAATGCTTGGTGTCCCCACATCCAAAAAACAAACACCACAAGGCCCTCTCTTGTTCATTGAATCTCTCAACATCCTTTCTTTTGGATTTTGGAGATGTCGATCCCAAGTAGGCAAGGGTTCTTAGACTCATAATGTTGATAATAGGGTCAACTAACTCTAAATAGCACAGATCCATATAACATATAAAATAAACAGTCATAAGGTGTGTTCATTGAATCCTCTCAACATCATCCTTATGGATTTTAATGTCAATAAGTAGGCAAGAGACTCATAATGTTCATACACCTCCTAGAACTCGATCATATCCAGATCCACTATCATGTAAGTGGCATGTGCTTTATCAAGATCTTCATCTGTAACTCTAGATGTCCTTCAAGCCTACAATAGCGATCAATTGATCAAACCATATCTTAAGATCAAGTAAGGCCTTGATTAGAGATTCCCTCATCTTTTTGGATAAGATAAGGGTGTCATATATGCTTAACCTAGCTGGAAACTTTCTAAGGTGAGCTAGGACAATCTAATCAACTCCGACTTGGTCCTCCATAAGCATATCTATGGGTGGAGCATCCTATGGAGGGGCTATTCTGCACACCCTGAACCAATGACTTGCTTACCGCATTAAGGTGATACCACATGAGGTAAACTATGTCCTTATTAGGTTAGGCCTATGGTGACTTCTTGGAATGATGAGCTTGGAGAAAGGTCAGACATACCTGCAGTTTATCATGGGATCTTGAGTTAGTTAACTCCAAGTCAATCTCAAGAGGTGAACCTGATTGATTCATAGAAGGATAATCCGACTCTAAATCAAAAAGGAAAGGATCAGAACTACTAGAGTTATTATTCTTTATTTAGACTCGGAGAGCTTTTAATAAGAATAAAATCAAGTGCATCAGAAGTAGATAATATATAAGTATAAATAGCTTTCTTTATTAATTTCTTTTTGGGTGGGGGTACATGATAGAAATCAAGTAAAGTAAGCGGAGTAAGGGATTTAGTGCTCTTATCCAAAGATACAACACTCCTGCTTGTAGAAGAGGAGCTAGCAAAAGAGGTGGTAGGATTGGAGAAGTCTTGGACTTGTATGGTCGCTATTCTACTGGACTATCCCAGGCTAATATGATGAGCTGCTACTGGTGGTGGGCTCTCACCCTCCCTGAGTTGTCCTTCACAACTAGCAAACATTCCTTGGTGTTGGAGGTTTGAGCTACTTCAGGCACCTGCAAAAAAAGCTTCTTGATCTTAGAAATGATCTTCTTAGAGGTTCAGGATAGGGAGAAATCCAAACTTTCTTTGGTCTTAAGAGGATCACAAGTATCCCCAAGGATTACTCTAATAGAACTGGATGGTTGTTCTAATAAGTATTTCATAGGGATAACCATGGCTCTCAACTTGCAGTTGTGCTCAAGCTAGTCCTTAAAAGTGATACAATCCTCTAAGACATGGCCTAACATGCGGTGGTAGGGCAATAGCTAGGAGCATCGCTCTTGCCAACTTCCTCCGCACCTTTTAGGCTCTCAGTAGCGAAAGTCGGGTTTCTTTAAGAGTTCTTAAAGATTTTCCTAACTACCTCTCTCTTGAATGAATATGGCTTATTCAATCTATCGGCAAGAGTAGGTGGAAAGTAGCTACTTGGCGATGGATATGAATATCACTGCTAGGTAGACTACTGAGGTGGTGGAAATGGTCATTGTGATGGCTGTGGTGGCTAGTATGATGGTCGAGGAGGCGGAAGAGGAGGTAGCAAAGGAGGTCACCGAGCTTGTAGTCTCAGATCGAACTCGCTCCCATCCCATTGACATAACTGTCCCTAGCTTCTTCTTAAACACATTATGCGGCTTGGGCATAGAAGATTGGTCAGGAAAGGGCAACTATTTGGCTTCCTCTTGTCATCTTGTCACCTTAATGATTAGTTTCTTAAATGTTTTGATAGTAAATCCCTTAAGCATGAAGGCGACCGAACCATGGATATTCTTGAGAAGATTCTTAATTTCATGCTGGTCGGACAGTTGTGGTTAGCATTTCATGCACATGTTGTGCCACATGAGAATGTAATCAACATGTGACTCGTTGAGTTTCTGTTTCTCCACAATGAGGTCGCCTACAATCACCCTCTACTGAGCTCCAGCAAAGCACTTGATGAAGAGGTGCTCCAACTCAATAAAAGGGTTCATTGAACCATTGGGCGTTACACCGGTCAAATGCAACAACCGACAAGCTAACAAAAGGCAAAAGAGGATCAAGGTTGCTACCACCAAGGTAAAAAAGCCGGCTCTAAAGTGCGCAATGTGTCACTATGGGTTCCCACTACCATCAAAGATCTTGAAGGATGGCGGCAATATACCCTAAATAAAATAAAAGCTAAATAAAAACCTAAACCTAAAAAATAAACCTAAAAATAAAACATAAAAATAAATAAAAAATAAAACCTAAACCCTAAACTAAAAAAAACCTAAACCTAAAATAAACAAAATAAAATAAACATAAACCTAAAATAAAATAAACTAAACTAAAATAAATAAAACCTAAACCTAAAATAAACTAAACCTAAACCCTAAACAAAATAAAATAAACTAAACTTAAATTAAACCTAAACTTAAACTAAAAAAACCCTAAAAATAAACCTAACATCTAAACCTAAAAAAAATAGAATAAAAACCTAAACCTAAACCTAAAACCAAAAAATGAAACCTAAACCTAAAAAATAAAATAAAAATAAAACTAAACTAAAAATAAACATAAACCTAAAAAATAAACTAAAATAAAAAAACCTAAACAAAAATAAAAAAAAACTAAAATAAAAAACCTAAACTAAAATCAATAAAACTAAACAAAATAAAAAATAAACTTAAATAAAAATAAAAAAGTGAAATAAACTATAATAAATAAAAAATAAATGAAATAAAACTAAATTAAAATATAAATTAAAATAAACTAAAATAAATAAAAAATAAACTAAATAAACCTAAAAGTGTTGGTTTACTTAATTTTAAAAACAAAAAACCCTGAACCACATATCCTAAACCCTAAACCCTAAACCCTAATCGTAAAATTAACACTAAACCCTAAACCATAAACCCTAAATTGTCAACCCTAAATCCTAAACCCTAAACCCTAAACACTAACCCTAACCCTAAACCCTAAACCTAAGCCCTAAACCCTAAAACCCTAAACCCTAAACCCTAAACCCTAAACCCTAAACCCTAAAACCTAAAACCTAAACCCTAAACTAACCCTAAACCCTAAACCATAAACTTTAAAAACCTTAAACCTTAAAGCATAAACCCTAAACCTTAAACGAACCCAAAACCCTAAGCTAACTATAAACCCTATACCCTAAACCCTAAACCCTAAAAACCCTAAACCCTAAAGTTTATACACTAAATCCTAAACCCAAAACCCAAAACACTAACTCTAAACCTTAAACCCTAAAACCATAAACCCTAAAACCCTAAACCCTAAACCCTAAACTTTAAAGCTTAAACCTTAAACCCTAAACCCTAAACCCTAAAAACCTAGAAACCTAAACCTAACTAAATAAAACATAAAAATGAAATAAATAAATAAAACTTACACCTAAATAAAATAAAATAATAAAAAAATAAAGAACTAAACTAAAACATAAACCTAAACATAAAAATAAAATTAAAATAAATTAAAAAAATTACTAAAAACCTAAACTAAACAAAAAATAATAATATAAACCTAAGAATAAAATATAATAAAAACTAAATGTAAAATAAAATAAAATAAACATAAAATAAAATATAATAAAACTAAATAAAACCCGAACCTAAAAAAATAAACTAAAAACTAAACTTAAAAATAAATAAAAAATAAAACACATATCTAAATTAAAAATAAAAACTAAACCTAAAATAAAAATAAAATAAGCCTAGACCTAAACTAAAATAAACAAAACTAAAATAAAGAAAACCTAAGATAAACCTAAGATAAACTAAACCTAAACCCTAAACTAAATAAAATAAAATAAACTAAAAATAAACCAAAACCTAAACTAAAAAATAAAACCTAAAAAAAAAACCTAAAACCTAAACCTAAAAAAGTAAAATAAAACCCTCTACCTAAACCTAAAAATAAAAAATAAAACTAAAACCTAAAAAATAAAATGAAAATAATACTAAACTAAAAAAAAACTTAATCCTAAACATAAATAAAAAATAAACTAAAATAAAAAACTTGAAATAAATAAACTAAACTAAATAAAAATAAAAATAAACCTAAATCAAAATAAAAAATAAAATGAAGTAAAAAAAATAAACTAAATAAACCTAAACCTATGAGTTTACTTAATTTAAAATCCAATAAAAAAAACCCTAACCCTAAAACTAACCTTAAACCTACAACCCAAAACCATAAACCCTAAATTTTAAACCCTAAATCCTAAAAACTCTAAACCATAAACCCTAAATCCTAAGCTAACCCAAAACCTCAAACTCTAAAAACCCTAAACCCTAAAACCTAAACACAACAACCTAAACCCTAAACCCTAAAACTCTAAAACCCTAAATCCTAAAACCCTAAATCCTAAACCCTAAAAACTTAGAAACCTAAACCTAAACAAAATAAAAGCTTAAAATAAAATAAATAAATAAACCTAAACCTAAATAAATTAAAAAAATAAAATAATATAAAAACCTAAACCAAAACTTAAACCTGAACCTAAAATCAAAATAAAATAAACTAAAATAAAATAAATAATAACATAAACTAAACTAAAAAAAGAAGATAAACATAATAGTAAAAACCTAAATAAAATAAAAATTGAACTTAAAATAAAATAAAAATAAACCTAAAATAAAATAAAATAAAAACTAAATAAAAATCTTAATAAATTAGGCTTAATTTAGGTTTTAATGAAATAATTAAAAACTTAATTACACACTAATTACAACTCTAATCAAGCTGAAACTTTAGAAACATAAAATTGGCATGTAACCCCACTTACCATAATTATCTCAAACCCAATTGGTCTATAAATTTGGAATTCTTGATTTTCTGAATCAATAGGTCAATATGAACTAGATAATAATTAAGAAGAATCATTAATTCATTGAATCAACAAATAAATTGAACTAATCTGAAATAAACATCAAAACTACTTAAGGGTAATTCATCAAAACTTCCTAAGTCAAAGAATTCAATCAAATATCAAATTTGTAAGAAAATCAATACTTAATGAAATTCAAACATAATTAAACAACTTAAGTTAAGTTTAATGAAACCACTCATCCTTAATGAATTTAAATAATGAATCTAAAATCTAAGTACTTTAGGTTAAGAATAATCTACGAACAAACCTAACGTATTAATTCATATTAATAAACTTAAAACTTAAGCTTACAAATCCATGATTTAATATCTTAAATTAAATTGAATGAAATTAAAATAAAATAAAATTCTTTAAATTAACATAAGCCAAATCAAATGAAATCCATATAACTTAATTCAAAATGAAATAAATAAAAAATAAATAAATCAAATAAAGAAATTCAAACAAATGAAATAACATAATCAAATCCAAACATAAATAAAATCAAAAGGATTAATTAAAATACTTAAAGATTTTAGTTAGTCCTTTAAAAACATCATTAGGATTTAGGATGTTGAATGAAAAGAGTTCCATCCAAAAATGGAATCATTCCATTCTTCATTCTTGAAAACCTATACAACTTTAACCAAATAAAATGAACATATAAATGGAAATTAAATCACTAAACCATTTGAATTGAAACCAACCAATGGTAAAAATTAAACTAATTCAAACTCCAAACTTCAAACTTAAACTTAAAGGCCTAGCAAAGACATACCACACAAACCCCACTTCTACACACACTAGATTATTTAGGTCACGGGCCCTAGATCTAAGTTAGATCATTCTGTGATTTTCTTTTAATCTCCAATGATATGTTGTGTTGTACTTCACATGTTTGTGTGGTGTATTGCTTTAGACTGGATGCCTAGGCTTGTTTGTTCATTAGACTAGATGTTAGGGCATTCTTTCTAGACTTGACACTATTTTTTGCATGGGACAATTTTAAAGGACTCGTTGTAATAAATAAATCATAAAATTGTTGTTTGCTTGTAGGTGCTAAAATCTTAACATAGTCCATAAGATAGGTTGGCAAGCAACTAATGCAGATGTTTGTGAAATATAAATTGCTTTGTGTTGTGTGTATTTCCTACTTTTGTGGCTTAGGATTTCTTTTGAATTCTAAATGTAAATTTGAGATTAAAATTAGGTTAAGATCTACAGGGTCTAGGATTAGCAGGAGCTAACCTCGGAGATGGTCCCCTGAAGCCCAATGGATGTCCTAAAAAGGAGACTTTCCGGAAAAAAGACCCATACATCTAAACTTGTAGTTCTAGGCCTTGTATAAGGGTAGAACTCTAATTTTCTTTCTTTTTATGAAAGACTACAGATTGGCCTTTTTCTTATATATAATCTTGATTTATTTTGAGTGTGCAATAAACAACATACTTTTTTAGGTTTCCTATGTTTGTGCTCTGATGTATGCCTGGACGTAGGCTCATAGGGTAAACTAAATTTTATACTCAACTAAATAAATTGAAACATAAAATAAATACAACTCATAATATTCATATAAAAGCCTAGGCCATTAAAGTAAGATAAAAGATGTAGCAACCCCTTAGCTGGATGTTTTAATATCATGCATAATCATATTATTTCACTCTTGATTAATGAAGGACTTCCCTCCTTCCCAGAGAACCTGGACTTGACCTTTGAGAGCCTATGGTGGAAGTACACCTTCTTCTATTTTGATTTCACCCATAATCTTTATCTAATTACATGCATTAGGCATAACTTGTATTCCTATGGCCTAAAATGAATATTGAGTTAAAAAATTATAAAAATCTAAAAAAATATGCATTAGTTAGCTACATCTTCATACCCTACATAATCTTAAGTGTTAGGGAGTAAGTCTAGGTTCAAAGATTTCTTTCATAAAATTGCAATAGCCCAGCCATCTTGCATTCCTATGACTTAGCCTCATGGTTTTAAAATGCACTTAGATGGTGTTAGCTGGCAGCCTTCTTTAAGCAGGTTGTAAGTTCAGAATAGTCAGGGATAGGTTAGTTCCCTCAAGTTAGGAGAATGGCCAATGAGTCCCAAGAATAGAATTAGGTCGAGCATCTGACATCTATCAAGAACCTTAGACTACGCTCAAGCATCCTTTAGCAATAAGTCTTCAACCCTAGGCATACCTTGTGTCGCTAGAATTTAAGCCCTAGATTTTAAGAAAATGATAACTTGAATTCTATAATTAAATCCCAAATTTGAATCCCAATCATGGGATAGATAAAATGTCTACTAGGCATCCCAATATCAATAAACATTTCCTACTCTTTTCCATTTGACTCTTAATAATAACTATCTCCAATTTGGAAGTCTCCCCATTGAATTTCTCAAAAATCATTCCGTTGAAAGCTACCTTAGTAGTCTTTAGGAATAACAACTTATTTCTTTAATCGAGAGTATTCTTAGGAAGAGACCCTTCCTAACATGTAATTAACTATAGAGGCTTTCCTTTGTAGGGAACCATGATCCCAAAATAAAATTGACCCTCTTCTACTTTTCCATGTAGTTCAAGAGAAAATACGATGGTACACGAAAGACCCATTAGTCTTAGGAGGCTTTTATTGAAATGATTGAATCCATTATAAGAGAGCATGTTTATCTTTCAAGATAATATGTTTTTTCCTTAATGTCGTATTTGATCATTTATTATCTCTATTCCAAAGAGAAAAGAACCAACAATCCTAAACCCTAAACCCTAAATAATAAACATGAAAACTAACCCTAAACCCTAAACCCTAAACCTTAAACCTTAAACCTACGTCCCTAAACCCTAGAAAGTCCTAAACCCTAAAAATCCCCAAACCCTAAACCCTAAACCTAAACTATAAACCTAAACCTAAACCCAACTAACCTAAACCTAAACCCTAAACTCTAAAGCCTAAACCTTAAAACCTAAAGCCTAAACCTTAGACCCTAAAGCCTAAACTATAAACCCTAAACCCTAAACCCTAAACTAACCCTAAACCCTAAGCTAACCCTAAACTTGAAACCCTAAAAACACTAAACCCTAAAGCCTAAACACTAAACCCTAAACCCTAAACCCTAAAATCCTAAACCCTAAAACCATAAACTATAAACCCTAAATCCTAAATCTTAAACCCTAGAATCCTAAAAACCTAAACTTAAACTAAATAAAACCTAAAAAAACTAAACTTAAATAAAATAAAGTAATAAAATAAAAGAAATACCTAAACTTAAAAATAAAAATAAAAGAAAATAAAAAATAAAAATAAACTAAACTAAAATAAAGAAAAACTTAAACTAAATTAAAAAATAAAATAACCTAAGAATAAAAAACTTTCAAAAAAAATAAGAATAAACATAAAATAAAAATAAAATAAACTTAAAATAAAATAAAGTAAAAACTAAATAAAAACCTAAACCTAAAAAATAAACATAAAAATTAAACCTAAAAATAAATAAAAAATAAAACCAAAACCCTAAACTAAAAAAAACCTAAACCTAAAATAAAAATAAAATAAACCTAAACCTAAACTAAAATAAATAAAACCTAAACCTAAACCCTAAACTAAAGCTAAACCTAAACCTAAACTAAATAAAATAAAATAAACTAAAAGTAAACCTAAACATAAACTAAAAAATAAAGCCTAAAAATAAACCTAAAATAAAAACCTAAATAGAAAAAAATACATAAACCTAAACCAAAAAATAAAAAATAAACCCTAAAACTTAAAAAAAATAAAATAAACACTAAACTCAAACTAAAAAAAAATCTCTATAAACCTAAAAAAAAAAAACTAAAAAGAAAACCCTAAACAAAATAAAATAAATCCTAAAATAAATAAACAAAACTATAAAATAAAAAAATATACATAAATAAAAATAAAATATAAAATTAACTAAAATAAAAAAAATAAGCTATATAAATTAAATAAACCTAAACCTATCGGTTTACTAAATTTTTTTAAAAAAAACCCCTAAACCTTAAATCATAAACCTTAATCATTAAACCCTAAAACTAACACTAAACCCTAAACTACAACCCTAAACCCTAAAAAACTCTAAATTCTAAACCCTAAACCCTAAACCCTATACCTAATCCTAAACCCTAAACCTTAAAGCATAAACCCTAAAACCATAAACCCTAAACCATAAACACTACACACTAAACCATAAACCATAAACCCTAAACCCTAACCCTCAATCATAAACCTAAACCACAAACCCTAAACCTAAACTTAAAGTAACTAAATAAATTAAAAAATAAATCTAAACCCTAAAACTTAATAAACCTAAACCTAAACCTAAACCCTAAGAATGGGATGAACCTTGACGGCAGGAACATTACTATCAAATAGCTTCAATCTAGAGCTGGCGAAGGAGGCAAAGGTGGAGTCGGCGATTATCACAATGGTGGTGGGGGAACTGGAGTTGCTGGTCGATATGAAGGTGGTGGTCAAAGTAGTGGTGGTTATGGAGGGAGGAGGAGCGACAGAGGTTATAGCCATAGTGGTGGCAGAGGGAGAGATCGGGGATATGATGGTGGATCCCATTACTCGAGAGGTCGGGGTGGTTCAGAAGGGAAATAGACAAACAAGAATGATCGATCTGATATGCTGCTTATGGAAATGTGTCTTTATAGTAAGGACGGTTCTAGTTATCTAGGGTCTTTGATTTGCTCTATGAGTGCTCAGTTTTGATTTATGTCGTCGCTTGTGTCTTAGAAACCTTGGTGTCTTACTTAGTTGATGAAATAAAAAAGAAATGTTGAATATGAATTTAATCTCAGTTAAAAAAAAAGACAAAACCCTAAACCCTAAACTAAAACTTGAACCCTAGACCTAAAACCTAAACTCTAAACCCTAAACCCTAGACCCTAAAAACCCCAAACCATAAACCCTAAACCGTAAAACCTTAAACCCAAAAACTAATACCCTAAACCCTAAACCCTAAACTCTAAACCCTACACCCCAAACCTTAAACCCTAAACTCTAAACCCTCAACTAACCCTAAATCAAAAACCCTAATAAGTTAAAAGCTAAACCTAAACTACATAAAATCCAAAAATAAAATAAATAAAAGAACATAAACCAATATAAAATAAAATAAAATAATAAAATAAAAACCTAAACCTAAACCTAAAAAGAAACTTAAATAAAAAATAAAAACTAAATTAAAATAAAATAAATAAAAACCTAAACAATACTAAAAAATATATAAATAAAATAAAACTAAACCTAAAATACAAATAAAATAAAATAAAAACTAAATAAAAATCTAAACCTAAAAAATAAACCTAAAAATAAATAAAAAATAAAACCTAAACCCTAAACTTAAAATATTTTAAACCTAAACCTAAACCTAAACCCTAAATAAAATAAAATAAACTAAAAATAAACCTAAACCTCGACTAAAAAATAAAACTTAAAATTAGACCTAAGATAAAAACCTAAAACCTAAACCTAAACCTAAAAAAATAAAACAAAAACTTAAACCTAAAGTTAAAAATTAAAACCCTAAAGCTACAACCATAAACCCTAAACCCTATACCCTAAAAAACCTTAAACCCTAAACAATAATCCTAAATCCTAAACCTTAAAATCATAAACCCAAAAACCCTAAATCCTAAACTATAGCCCAAAAACTAAACACTAAACCCCAAACCCTAAACCTAAACCTAAAGTAACTAAATAAACTAAAAAATAAACCTAAACCCTAAAACATAATAAACCTAAACCAAACCAAAACCCTAAAATAAACCTTGACTAGGATTATCACCGCCAAACAGCTCTAGATGTGATGTGTGAAGACAGAGGCGCTATCATAAGTGGTGGTGGGGAACTGGAGGTACCGGTGGATATGGAGGTGGTCGGAGCAAGGTGGTTATAGGTCGGAGGAGCCGGAGGCTACAGCCGTGGTGGTGGCAGAGGATGGGATCGAAGATATGATGGTGGATCCTGCTACTCAAGAGGTCGGGGTAGCTCTGATGGGAACTAGAGAAACTAAGAACTACCATCCGACCACCATGGAACTGTCCTAAAAGATGATTCAAGTTACCCTGATTTCTATGTTGTTCATTTTAGATCTATGTCGTTTTGTGTCTTAGAAAACTTAGCAACTTGGTTAATGAAATCAAAAAAATGTTGAACCTAAATTTTTCTCTCGTTAAAACCAAAAAACTAAACCCTAAACTAAAACTAAACAACCAAAACCTAAACCTAAACCCTAAACGCTAAACCCTAAAACCCCAAACCTTAAACCCTAAACTATAAAACCCTAAACCCAAAAACCTAAACCTTAAACCATAAACCCTAAACCCTACACCCCAAACCTCAAACCCTAAACTAACCCTAAACCCTAAACCATAAACCTTAAACCCTAAACTCTAAAAAGTTAAAAAGCAAAACCTAAACTAAATAAATTCTAAAAATAAAACAAATAAAAGAACCTAAACCAAAATAAAATAAAAACATATTATGAAATGAAAACCTAAACTAAAACCTAAACCTAAACCTAAAAAGAAACTAAAATAAAAAATAAAAACTAATCTAAAATAAAATAAATAAAAACATAAACTAATCTAAAAATAAAACCTAAATAAAATAAAAATTAAACCTAAAATAAAAATAAAATAAAATGAAAATAAAATAAAATAAAAACTAAATGAAAACCTAAACCTAAAAAAATAAACTTAAAAAAAATAAAAAATAAAACCTAAACCCTAATCCTAAAATATACTAAACCTATACCTAAACCTGAACCATAAATAAAGTAAAATAAATTAAAAATAAATCTAAACCTAAACTAAAAAAATAAAACCTAAAAATAAACCTAAAAAAATAAAATAAAAAAGTAAACTTGAACCTAAAAATAAAAAATAAAACCTAAACCTAAAACATAAAATAAAAAATAAAACTCAACTAAAAAATAAACCTAAAGTTAAACCTATGCCTAAACTAAAAAAATAAACTAAAATAAAATACCTAAACTAAAATAAATAAACTAAACTAAATAAAAATAAAAAATAAAAAAACTAAAATAAATAAAAAAATAAACTAAATAAACTTAAACTTATAGGTTTACTTAAATTAAAAGAAAAACCCTAAACCTTAAACCCTAAAACTAACCTTAAACCCTAAACCCTGAACCTACAACTCTAAACCCTATACCTTAAACCCTAAACTGTAATCCTAAACCCTAAACCTTAAAAGCATAAACCCTAAAACCCTAAACCCTAAACCATAAACACTACACCCTAAAGCCTAAACCCTAAACCTTAAACCCTAACCCTAAACCCTAAACCCTAAACCCCAAACCCTAAACCTAAACCTAAAGTAACTAAATAAACTAAAAAATAAACCTAAACCCTAAAACTTAATAAACCTAAACCTTAACCTAAACCCTAAGAATGGGTAGAACCTTGACGGCAGGAACATCACTATCAAACAAGGTCAATCTAGATCTGGAAAAGGAGGTGAAGGTGGAGGCTGAAGTTATCGCAAGGTGGTGGAACCGGAGGTGTTGGTGGTGGTCAAGCAATGGTGGTTATAGAGGTGGGAGGAGTAATTTACAACCATAAAGGGAGAGATGGGATATGATGGTGGATCCCACTAAAAGTGGTTCTCAAAACCACAAAATCAAGAACGATCGATCCGATATGCTGCTTATGGAACTGTGTCTTTGCCATAAAGATGGTTCTAGTTATCTAGGGTCTTTGATTTGCTCTATGCATGCTCATTTTTTATCTATGTCGTCACTTGTGTCTTAGAAAACTTGGTGTGAATAAAAAGTAAAGAAATGTTGAATCTAAATTTTTTCCCTCTTAAAAAAAAGCCAAAACCATAAACCCTAAACTAAAACCTGAACCCAAGACCAAAACCTAAACTCTAAACCCTAAATCGTAAAATCCTAAACCCAAAAAAACTGAACCCTAAAGACTAAATCCTAAACCTAAACTACAAACCCAAACCTAAACCCAAAACTCTAAACCTAAACTAAACCTAATAAGGTAAAAGCTAAACCAAAACTAAATAAAAACTTTAAAATATAATAAATAAAACACCTAAACTAAAATAAAATAAAATAAAAATCTAAACCTAAAAGGAAACTAAAATAAAAAATAAAACTAAACTAAAATAAAATAAATAAAAACTTAAACTAAATTAAAAAAAATAAAAAACCTAAATAAAATAAAAACTAAACCTAAAATAAAAACTAAATAAAGCCTAAACCTAAAAATGAACCTAAAATAAAAATAAAACCTAAACCCTAAACCCAAAATATACTAAACCTAAACCTAAACATAAACCCTAACTAAAATAAAATAAACTAAAAATAAAACTAAACCTAAACAAAAAAGTAAAAATTAAAAATATACATAAAATAAAAACCTAAAACCTAAACCTAAAAAAATAAAATTAAAATGTAAAACTAAACCTAAAAATAAAAAATAAAACCTAAACCTAAAAAATATAATAAAAATAAAACTTAACTAAAAAAATAAACCTAAACCTAAACCTAAAAAATAAACCTAAACCTAAACCTAAAAAATAAAATAAACTAAAATAAATAAAAAAATAAACTAAATATACCTAAACCTACCAGTTTACTTAATTTAAATAAAAAAACTCATAAACCTTAAATCCTAAACCCTAAACCTAAAACTCTAAAACTAACCCTAAACCCAAAACCCTAAACCTATAACCCTTAACCATAAACCCTATACCCTAAACCATAAAAACCCTAAACCCTAAAACCCTAAACCTAAAGCATAAACCATAAAACCTCAACCTAAACCATAATCCCAAACCTAAACATTAAACCCTAAACCCTAAACCTAACTAAACCCCAAACACTAAACCCAAACCTAAACCTAAACCTAAATGTAAATAAATTAAAAAAATAAACATAAACCCTAAAGAAAACCTAAACCTAAACCAAACCCTAAGAATGGGCGTAACCTTGACATGTGAACATCACCATCAAATAGGCTCAATTTAGATATGGCAATGGAGGTAAAGGGGAAGGCAACTTATAGTGGTGGGGAAACTTAATGGAGGTGGTAGTAGTGGTTATGCAAAGGAGGAGAAAGGTTATAGCTATGGTAAGATGGGATATGATGGTGGGTCTCACTAGAGAGGCCGTGGTTTGATGGGAACTGAGAAATCAAGAATGACCATGACTGCTACTTATGGAACCTGTCTATGGTAAAGATGATAAGATATCTAGTGTCTTGATTTGCTTTTATGCTCACTTTATCTAACTCTTAGAAAACCTAGTTACTTGGTTAATGAAATCAAAAAAGAATAGTGTTGAATCACTCTCTAAAAAAAAACCAAAACCTAAACCATCTAAACCAAAACCCTAGACCTATAACTTAAACCCTACCCTAAACCCTAAAAATCCCAAACCCTAAACTATAAACCCTAAAACTCTAAACCCTAAACCCAAAAACCTAAACCCTAAACCCTAAACCCTACACTCCAAACTTTAAACCCTAAACTCTAAACCCTCAACTAACCCTAAACCCTAAACCCTAAAAAGCTAAAAAGCTAAACCTAAACTAAATAAAACCTAAAAATAAAATAAATAAAAGAACCTAAATGAAAATAAAATAAATTAATAAAATAAAATAAATACCTAAACTAAAACCTAAAAAGAAACTAAAATAAAAAATAAAAACTAATCTAAAATAAAATAAATAAAAACCTAAATAAAATAAAACTAAAATAAAATAAAATAACTAATTAAAAACCTAAACCTAAAAAATAAACCTAAAATTAAAACCAAAAATAAAATAAAATAAAATATACTAAACCTAAACCTAAACTGTAAATAAAATAAAATATATTAAAAATAAACCTAAACCTAAAAAAATAAAAAAAACCTAAGCCTAAAACTAAAACTAAAAAATAAAAACTAAACCAAAAAAATAAACCTAGTCCTAAACCTAAAAAATAAACTAAAATAAAAAAACCTAAACTAAAATAAATAACCTAAAATAAAAAATAAAACTAAATAAAAATAAAAATAAACTTAAATTAAAATAAAAAAAATAAAATAAACTAAACTAAATAAAAAGTAAACTAAATAAACCTAAACCTACTAGATTACTTAATTAAAAAATTAAAAATTAAAAAATGAATAAAATTAAAAAAAACTGTAACTCTAAACCCCAAACCCTAAAACTTAAACCCTAACCCTGCAATCCTAAACCATTAACCCTAAACCTTTAAACCCTAAATCCTATACCCTAAACTCTAAACACTAAAACCCTAAACCCTAAACCCTAAACCCTAAACCCTATAACCTACAAACCTAAACCCTAAACCCTAAACCCCAAACCCTAAACACTAAACCCTAAAAACCTAAAAACATAAACCCAAACTAAATAAAACCTAAAAAAAAGCTCAACTTAAATAAAATAAAATAATAAAATAGAATTAAAACCTAAACTAAAACATAAACCTAAACCTAAATGTAAAAATAAAATAAAATAAAATATAAAAACTAAAATAAAATAAAATAAATAAAAACCTAAACTAAACTAAAAAATAAAATAAACCTAAAAATGAAAAACCTAAATAAAATGAAAACTAAACACAAAATAAAAATAAAATAAACCTAAAATAAAGTAAAATTAAAACTAAATTAATACCTACACCTAAAAAGAAAACCTAAACCCTAAACTAAAAAAAAACCTAAACCTAAAAAAATAAAATCAAATAAACCTAAACCTAAACTAAAAATAAATGAAACCTAAACCTAAACCTAAAATAAAAACAAAACCCTAAAATAAAATTAAACTAAACGAAACTAAAAGGAAAACTTAAAATAAACCAAAAAATAAAAAAGCTAAAACCTAAACCTAAAAAAATTAAAATAAAACCTAAACCTAAACTATAAAAAAAAACTAAACTAAAAATAAAATAAAAACAATGCTAAACTAAAAAATAAACATAAACATAAACCTAAATCTAAAAATTAAACTAAAATAAAAAAGCTAAACTAAAATAAATAATCAACACTAGATAAAAATAAAAAATAAACCTAGATAAAAAAAAAAAAATAAAACTAAATAAAACCTAAACCCATGGTTTACTTAATTTAAAAGAAACATAAAACCCTAAACTTAAACCTAAAAACCTAAACCTAAAAAAACCCTAAACCATAAACCCTAAAACTCTAAAACCTAAATCCTACAATAACCCTAAACCCTAAACCCTAAACCCTAAACCTTAAAAACCCTAAACCCTAAACTTAAACCCTAAACCGTAAACCTTAAACCCTAAACTAACCCTAAACCCTAAACTGTAAACCCTAAACCCTAATCCTAAACCCTAAACCTAAAATAAAAACCCTAAACCTAAATCCTAAAGAAAACCTAAACCTAAACCCTTAAAACTTAAAACCTAAAACCTAAACCTAAACCTATAAATAAATAAAAAAATAAACCAAAATAAACTAAAGGAAAACTTGAAGTAAACTAAAAAATAAAATAAATCTAAGAATAAAAAAAATTAATAAAATAAAAATAAACATAAAATAAAAATAAAAATATAATAAAAATAAACTAAACCTTAAACAAAATAAAAAAAAACTAAATAATAATCTAAACCTAAAAAATAAACCTAAAAACAAATAAAAATAAAACCTAAACCCTATACTGAAAAAAAAAAACCCTAAACCTAAAATAAAAATAAAATAAACTAAAATAAATAAAACTTAAACCTAAAATAATCTAAACCTAAACTAAATAAAATAAAATAAACTAAAAATAAACTTAAACCTAACCTAAAAAATAAAACCTAAAATAAAAACCTAAAACTTAAACCTAAAAAAGTAAAATAAAAATGTAAACCTAAACCTAAACTTAAACCAAAAGAATAAACTAAAATAAAAAACCTAAACTAAAATAAATAAATCTAAAATAAATAAACTAAACTAAACATAAATAAAATATGAACATAAATAAAAATAAAAAATAAAAAAGCAACTAAATAAACTAAATAAATCTAAACCTATCGATTTACTTAATTTAAAAAAAAACCCTAAACCTTAAATCCTAAACCCTAAAACTACCCCTAAGCCCTAAACCCTAAACCTACAACACTAAACCCTAAACCCTAAACCCTAAATCGTAAACCCTAAACGCTAAACCCTAATTGTAAACCCTAAACTCTAAAAACATAAACCCAAAAACCCTAAACCATAAATAATACACTCTAAACCCTAAACCCTAAACTCTAGCCCTAAACTCTAAACCCTAAACCCCAAACCCCAAACCTAAACCTAAAGTAACTAAATAAATTAAAAAATAAACTTAAACCCTAAAGCATAATAAACCTAATCAAAACCTAAACCTAAGAATAAACCTAAAAAAAATCAAACTGCTAAACTATAAAAAGGTGACCTATCAATAACTAATAGTGGATATGGTGGTGCTAAATAAAACTAGAGGTTATAGCCATAAGAAATAATCCACAATGGTTTTAAACTAAAAAAGAAATATCCTATCCACTACTTATGGAACTGTCTTTAAAAAAAATATAATTATCTTGATTTATGTGCTATTTTAGATCTATGTCATCACGCTTGTCTTAGAAAAAAATTACTATGAAATAAAAAAAGAAATGTTAATCTAATTTCTTTGTTAAAAAAAAACCTAAACTCTAAACCCTAAACTAAAACTAAACCCTAAAACCAAACCCTAAACCCTAAACACCTAAACCCAAAATCAAACCTAAACCCTAAACCCAAACCCAAACCTAAACCTAAACCTAAACCTAATCATAAACCTAAATCCTAAACCTAAACCCTAAACCATAAACCTAAACCCTAAACCCTAAAGCTAAATGCTAAAGCTAAACTAAATAAACCTAAAAAATAAAATAAATAGAACCTAAACCAAATTAAAATAAAAATAAAATAAAATAAAAACCTAAAATAAAACCTAAACCTAAACATAAACCTAAAACAACCTAAAATTAAAAATTAAAACTAAATTAAAATAAAATAAATAAAAACCAAAACTAAACTAAAAAAATAAAAAACCTAAATAAAATAAAAGTAAAACCTAAAATAAAAATAAAATAAATCAAAAATAAAATAAAGTAAAAACAAAATGAAAACCTAAACCTAAAAAAGAAACTAAAAAATAAATAAAAAATTAAACCTAAACCCTAAACCTAAAATATCTAAACCTAAAACCTAAAACCTAAATAAACTAAAATAAACCAAAAAAAAATAAAAAACCTAAAATAAACCAAAATAAAAAACTTAAAATTGAACCTAAAATAATAAAATAACAATGTAAACCAAAACTTAAAAATAAAAAGTAAAACCTAAACCTAAAAAATAAAATAAAAATAAAACTCAACTAAAAAGTAAACATAAACAAAAATTAAAAAAAACTAAAATACAAAACCTAAACTAAAATAAATAAACCTAAAATATATAAACTAAACTAAATAAAAATAAAAAATAAACATAAATAAAATTAAAAAAATAAAATAAACTAAAATAAATAAAAAATAAACTAAATAAATCTAGGCCTATCAATTTAATTAATTTTAAAAACCCCTAAACCTTAAATCCTAAACCTTAAACCCTAAACCCTAAACCCAAAAGCCTAAAACTATTATTAAACCCAAAACCCTATACCTACAACACTAAACCCTAAACCCTATACCCTAATCCTTAAAAAACTATAAACCCTAAACCCTAAGCCCTACACCCTAATCCTGAACCCTAAACTCTAAAAACATAAACCCTAAAACCTTAAACCCTAAACTATACACCTTATGCCCTAAACCTTAAACCCTAAACCATAAACCCTAACCCTAAACCCTATACCCTAAACCCCAAACCCTAAACCTAAACCACAAAAACCTACAACCCAAAAACATCCTCTCTTCAGACTAATTTCTCTCATTTATGTTCCTTCTCATTTTTCTTACGATTTATTCTGCTTCGATCGATTTTCAGGTTTTTTTTCTCTCTTGGCCACTATGTGAGTTTACCTTGACCTCCAATGGCTGACGGGTTATTTTTGTGCACCGAGCTCTTCAAACTTGAGATAATGGCTCTACAAGGTATTATGGACCACTAATCCATAACGCTATTATTAAATCCTTCAAAAAAGTGCAATCTAGTAAGAACACTTGCTCTAATGCTTAATCAACTTAATTTCTACTCTTTTCGTGGAATGCTAATGTGCTCGATCTTGATGTGGAAAAATTGGTGAAGCCATTTGAGTTTTATTAGGTAAATTTTCATTACATCACCAATCTTGATAATATCCATTCCTTCTTTCATAGCCTAAAGCTCTCATTTTAATTATATGATTTATCGATCCTGCATATCCTTATTTATCTAATGATTTAGACTAGTCTAGTCTTTGCTTGTCGCCTATTTTGTACAATTGTCAAATGAGGCTTTGAAATGGTCACCTCTTTTGATGTCAAAGAGAATCTCCTATTATTCCTTTATGGCTAGCCTTTCCAAACATGAGGATACATTATGTACCCATCAAGTCCTATTTGTGGTTGGGCTCTCTTTGGTGCCCCTTTAAATTGACCAAGCCACACCCGAGATCTCACCATCACTTAACGATCTTGGTTGAGATTGATATTACCAAAAAGTATCCTAAAGAAGTATGGATCGTTCAAAAATTTGGGTATAATCAAAGTGGAATTTGAAAATTTCTTTTTTTTGCACACACGTAAGATCCATGGTCATGATCACTCAATGCTTTGTGTTACACCCTAATCTTAAAAGAATAAATTGTCGATCCTAAACCCTCTAGAAATGAAAAATCAATAAGTTTGTTTATGTGCCTAAAGCTACTTAAAAATGGAACTCACCCTCCTACCCATATTCCTTTACTATCTAGATATTGAGAACATCAGCTTGGTAAAATAATGATATTGAGGTTTGTGAGGAAACTAATGATAACTTATTTAACATTACTCCTACTTGTAATAATTTGGCATCACAAGACAATCCCTTGACTCATATGAACCATCATGGTGATTTGAATGGAAATCTCAAGTTGGATCAAAATCAAAACTAATCGAATTTTTCCAAAATGTTGATACTTTGGTGACACCAAAAATCTAATCATCATGGAAATGAGAATGAAATTTGTGCTATTAATGGTGTCACAACCTCTCTTCTTACCCTGAGTGATATCCATGCTAATCCAATCAACCTAACTCGATAAGAGAGAAATCACCATTAGGAATGCTTTGATGGTCCTATTCTAAATATCACCAACCACTCCCTTTCTGATGGAGATACATTGGACATAGATAGGCCTTTTCAAACTATTATTAAAAAAATCTTTGAAAGCTAGAATATTCACTAATAGCTCCATTAGAACCACTGATCTTCTCTAACTTCCCATAAATAATGTTTCATGCTCTCTTTTTTTCTTCTCCTTCAATTTTAGTTATCCCTTTTCTTTCCACCTTATTATGATCAATTCTTATTTGGAATGTTCTATTCTCACCATCCACAATCATGTTAGAGCCTTTGTCACTCATAACATAACCTTACTTGTTGTTATTGAGCCTTCATTCACTCTTCTAAGATCACACATGTTGCTAGAATGCTTGGCTTTCAAAATTTCTTTATAATATTAGTAATAAAATTTGGTGTTTTTGGAATAATTTAATCAACATTTCTATCCTTGATGATCTCAACAATTGGTTAATGTTCAAATCTCATTGGGTGAATTTTTGCTCTTGGTTCCTTTATGCTTGTAATAGAGTCGGTAGGAACATCCTTTGGGATCACTTAAGAACCTTGCCTCTCGTTAACAAACCGGTTGGTTGGGGTGATTTCAACACTATTATCGCTTCGAAAGAAGGGAGGTTTTCTCCTAACATCCATTCCATGGAAGACTTCTAATATGATCCGATTACAACTCATTGATATTGGTTTTTTGCTCACTATACGTGGCATAACTCTAGACTTTGGTAAAGGGCTTGATAGGACCCTCTTTAATTCCCTTTGGATCAATCAATGGCCCTCACTGAAGCATTTGAGCGTAACTTTGTCGACCATCTTTTGATCTCTATCAAAACCTTCCCAATATCCTCTCCTTCTCCTTAGATTCCAAAATATGTGGACCCAACATCATGATTTCATTAATGTTGTTTCCATAATTGGATGGCCCCTATTCACCCACAATAATTAAAGACATGATTTAGCTTAAGCTCAAAAGACTTAAACAAAATCTAAATTGGTGGAACAAGCATCATTTTAAAAATCTTTTGCCAATCTCAAAATTATGGAATAATTAGTTTTCCTTGAAGATGTTGCCTTAACTGATCCAAGTAAGCTTGATGAGTTGAACACTGCTAAAGATAACTTGATTAATTATCAAAATATGGAGGAAACCTACATCAAAAGGCCTCAAAACATATGATAATAAGTAGGTATTTCCATGCTTTAAACAAAAAGGAAAGCCATAAACTCTATTCAAAAAATCAAAATATTAACAGTAGCTGGATCACTGATAAGAATGAAATTAAAGATTCTGTCATACAACATTTTCAAAATTTATTAAACATCAACCCTCCTTAGAAGCCCTCTCCAACACACACCATCCCTCTATGACTAATGATGAGAATCATTTACTCACTTTGCATCCTACAAGTCGAGATTGTAGTACTCAATAGCATGAACACTCGACTCTGTCGCCCCGATGGCTACATCACCATTTCAGCATTGTTGGCCTTTATTAAGTTTGACCTTGTTGATGCTATTGTTGACTTCTTGATGGCTTACCTAGATATTTTCTAGCACTTCCATTATCCTCATTCCCAAAACTAATAATCCCATTCTTGGGAGATTTTAGACTATCGCCTTTGCACCTTCTTTCAAAACTCATTGCTAAATTAATTAATAGATAAGTCCGCGCTCCTAAAATTATTTCTCCTAACCAAACTGCTTGTTAAAAAATAGAGCTATATCATAATATCCTTCTTGCCCAAGAGCGTTCATGACATTGATGTTCCTACTAGAGGTGGCAACATCCTCCTCAAACTGATATCTCTAAAGCCTTTGATAACCTCTCTGGATTTCCTCTTTCAAATCTTACATTTGTTGGGTTTTGAATTTCATCCTCATCAAAAAATGTACCAATGTTTGGTTCTCTATTATCATGAATGAGTCCCCGCTTTTACTTCAAGCATGGCTTGAGACAAGGAGACCCCTTATCACCCTCTCTTTTATTCTTGTTGAATATCTTTGAGGATCAATGATCTTTTCAATAAAAAAATCCTACATGTTTTTTAAAACTCATGGTGGTATCCCTATTTCTCATCTCAATTTTCGATGATTTATAATCTTTGCAATGCCTATATTCACATTAAAACTATTAAGAACCTTTTAAATGAATTTGGCAAAGAAAGTGGCCTCTTTCTCAATGATGGAAAATGTTGTTTCATTCCTTTCACTAAAATCCCTACCAAATGGCTCAACCAAATCTCCAGAATTACTAATTTTAGCTACATCAACTTCCTATTAATTATCTCTGGGCTCGCTTTTAAAGGTCAAAAAAGATCTCATCTTTTGATGATCTTATCCAAAATCTCCAATAAAATTTTGTTTGGGAATTTCATTACTCTCTTGGTAGGCTCACCTTGATTAAGAGCACTCTTAATTCCATGCCTTTATATCTCATCCAAACCATTGTGCCAATCATTTTATCAATTGTTCCTCAAAAATTTTTTGCTCTAATAACTCCTCTAAAAGAATGCATTGGACCTCTGTTGTGGCACTTTCGGGTGGTCTTGGATGTAATCAAAGAAGCTATCAGCCTTTTCCTATAAACTTTGGTGGAATTTTAAGAGTAACAATAGTCTTTGGGCTAATTTCATGATCAATATTAAGTAAGCACCCTCATTTTCCCTATAAAATGGGAGACTCTCCTTTGGAAAAGACTTTGTTCCAT
This sequence comes from Cymbidium sinense, assembly GCA_021442155.1. Lineage (NCBI taxonomy): Eukaryota > Viridiplantae > Streptophyta > Magnoliopsida > Asparagales > Orchidaceae > Cymbidium > Cymbidium sinense. The sequence continues at coordinate 189,222,253 of CM038220.1, forward strand.
CAAATGGGATGAAGAATCCTTAATTTTGGGGATTAACTCGGTTCCTCATTCTTTTGCAAGATAACGAGTGGATGTGGGTCCATTGATGATTTACTCTCCACCCATTCCAATCGCTATTAAAGTGAAACTCCTAATAATATGTGGAACAATAGTAGTTTATTGATTATATTCCTTCTTTCTCTTAACAAACTTACTACTATTCCTATCATTCCTACCAATCAAGATCGATCCTTTTAAGCTCTCACATAATGGTGATTTCAACTTTAAAATGTTTGGATTCACATTAAAGAAACTCATGTTTCTTCCAATGTGTTTTCAAACTTTGGAATATCACTATCCTACTTCTTATTCTATTCTTACTTATGTATTTTGAAAAACTTCATCCTTGACTCCTTGTTGGGATAAAGGTTTTCAATTACCTACCTAATGCTACTTTCACATTGAGAATGTGAACCATGTCTTGTTAATGGGGCCATTGCTTCTAAACTTTGATTTGGTATGATGATCTCTTTAACATTTTCAATGGCTCTAACTTTATCAACTTCTTGAAGTTTATTTTGACAACACTATTAAAGGTCACATTAAAGTCATAACGCTATCACTCTTATTTGGTTCATATGGATGGACAAATGATGCAAAACATCATGAGATCCCTATGAACCACAGAATAATTGCTAATTAATAAAACATTGACTTGTTTAATGCCAATCATTCACTAAAAATATTTCAAAGGTTGTAAATTTATGGCCAATAAATGGGTCTTAACTTACCGGATCAACCCATATAGAAATGACAAGATTGTTTATTGGGTAAAACCTCATGATCATACTATTAAAATTAACACCGATGGCTCTCTCTAAAGGTTCGTTGTGGTGGCATTTTCAAATCTTCATGGTAAAGTCCTATGTGCTTTTTTTACCCCTTAATTCTTGCTCTATTCTTTCAGCTTATGGGAGTGTACAAAGCTCTTGAGATTTTCCTTCAAAATGGTTGGCTCAATATTTGGATTGAGGTGGATGCCCTTCTACTGATTGATCTTTGACTTCCACCAAAATGAGCAACACCAATTGTACTACCTTCAAGCAAACTAGAGCCTCTTACCCAACTTAACATCACTCATGTGAAGGTAATGTGCTGATTTTCCTGCCAACTGGATTGATGGTATAATCTTCTTTGATCAACTCACCCTACCCAAACATTTGTGTGGTTGGTTAATTTGGACAATACTGGCTCCCTTATCTCGTAAATTAATCTAGCCCATGATTGTTCTCGTTCAATATCGTTAACGCATGCCCATTTTATATTCGTGTTATTACTTTCTTGGTTTTATTGATGCATCAATGTGATATCTTGTTGCTTACTTGTTGATCTCTGGACATGTTGTTGGTTTAATTACCTTAGCTCTAATTTACTATTATCTATTTTTACTAATGTGTTGATGCTCCTTTGGAATTTGTTAATGTCTCATCCTATTACTCCTTTCCCTTTTTTTGTGGCCGTTGGTTTAACTCCCCACCCTTGTTTGGGGTCTTGCATTATGGTAAGATGTTGCTTTGCTTGGAGGGAGATATATTACTTAATGCTCTATTTTCTCTATTTATTGATCAACAGACAAATTATATTCGTCCCTTGCCTCATCTCTCTTTTGTATAACTTATGACCACACTTATCTAGACCGCTTTTGGTTTTAATGTATTTCAATGTCTTTCAAACCTTTGTTTGCCTAATTTGAATGGGTGGTCTTATGGCCAACTTGATATAATTTTCTACCTGATGATTGATCTAGATCATTGCATCTTATGTTCATCATGGCTATTGTCCATGATGTTCAACAGGTGTTTTGAGTTGTTTTGTGATCCATATCCCCAACCCGTGAGTGTAACTAATTTCCTATTTATTTCTTCATCTCTCTTTGTTGACTCTATGGCTTATCCTCATTTTGCTCGAATGTCTTGCATTTCCCGATCATCTTTATCGATGGTTATTTATGTTCACTCCCTTTTGAACTCATTTATTATTTTACATCTGGTTTTTATGGTGTTCATTTGTTGGTATTATTTGAATTATTTTTCCACCTTGTTGTGTGTCATTGCAAGTGTCTTTGTGGTTGTTTTCTTACCTTTGATTTTTTGATTTGTATGTGCGTTAACATCCACATGTCAGATTTCACCTACTATTGTTTTTCCATCCTAGTTTAGCTAGTCTTTGGATTTTCCTTATTTGAATTACCTTATGCATTTTCTACTTGTATGTTTATCTTGGCTTTTATCTTATTTTCTTCTGGTTGTTGGTCATATGGATCATTGAGTCTTATGTTTTAGTATGCTACCAGATGTTTATCATGTTCTGTGGTGTTTTGAGTTGTCTCCGATTATTTTGGCCAACCTCATATCCCAACCTAGTGAGAGAAACTAAGTTCAATTTTATTATTCTCCAGTGTTTGGACTTCCTTTAGCTTATCGCTTTCCTTTTAGTGGATGTTTTTTATCGCTATTTGATCATCTTTATCCGGAAGGTTTGATATTAGCATATGTTACTTCTAATGGGTGGACTTTGGCCACTTTGTAATTTACTATTGAATGATTAATACTTTGAAAGCTACTTCTGGGGGTTTTGGTTTGTTTTGTTCAGCAAAACTTTATTGATGTTGTTGACTGCTTGGTGGGTTTTGCTTTAAATCCCCTTAGTGGTTTATTTTATGCATCATCCTAATTGTGGACTACTTTACCGCTATTTTTCCATCTTGTTTCGCTTAAACTTATATCTATTGCAATCATTATTCTGAATGGGTGGTTTTATGGCCAGCTTGGTATTTTTTGTTATCTTCATTATTTGTTGCCTTAGATATTTGTTATCTTGGTTTTTCCGGATTCCAATGTTGGCTCTATCCTTGTTGGTTGTAGACTTTAGAGTCCTTCAGAAGCTATTTCTGCATTATTGATTGTCTTTGATGATTGTGTTAGCAGCTTCAAATCGTGTTTATGGTCTACCTATTACTAACTATTGCAATGTCTACTCAATGAGAGCTTTTATGGCCAAATATGTTTTGCTATCTTGGTCGCTTGTTGTCTTGGTTCTATGCTATCTTGTTTTATATGGATTCCAATGTTGACTCTCATTTGAATCACCTTTTTGATTTTTCTTCTGGTGGGTTCCATTATTGCATTAACTGTTTTGCTATTGGAGTTGGATTGTTGATTTCCCATCGCTTGTATCTGGCGGATCTACCTTACTTATTTCTTTTCCCATCTTGGTTCAGTTGTGGATCATTGTCATTAAGCATCTATCCACTTGGTATGCACTATTTATGAATGGGTGGTACTCACCTTCGCTTTTGCCTTTGTCCTTGGTTGTTTGTTGATCCGATTATCCATTTTTATTCAAAGATGTCGCTAGGGTCAGTTATCTTTATTTGGTGCTATTTTGGTGGGATGCCTATTTGTGTTGGGTTATGTTGCCTTCCTTTACAATTGCTTTTGCCAACTACTATTTTGAATATTAATAAGGGGTTGTTCTCATCTGCATATTATTATGATTGGGTTCATTTTGGATTCCAATGTTGGTCTTTTGGTTGGGACTTTAGGTCCTATGTTTATGTTTACATTATTGTTATTGTCTTTGATGATTCTATTGCCGCTTCTCGATCTGTTTATGGTCTACCTATTTTACTAACTATTGCAATGTCTACTGAGAGCTTTTATGGCTACTAATGTCTTTTGTCTTTGATTTGTTGTCTTGGTTATCTGCTATCTTATTTTATCTGGATTCCAATATTGACTCTCATTTGAATCCCCTTCTTGATTTTTATTTTGGTGGATTCCATTATTGCATTAATTGTTTTGCTATTGGGTTGGATTGCTGATTTCCCTTGTTGTTTATATGGGCGGATCTACCTTATATGTCATGCTTTTCCCATCTTGGTTCGTTAGGCTCTAGATCATTGTGATTAAGCATCTATCCACTTGGTATGCTGTATTCTAATGGGTGGTACTATGGGCACCTGCTTCTTTTGCCTTTGATGTCTTGCTATTTGTTGATCCGATTATCCATTTTCTCTCTCTATGCTATAGTTCCAATTATCTTTCTTTGGTACTATTTTTGGTGGATGCTACTATTTCTTGTGTTGGGTTATGCCTTCCTTTACAATTGCTTTTGCCAACCACTTATGAATATTAATAAGTTGTTCACATGCATTCATTATTATGATTGGGTTCATTTTCTGACTATGCTTCATTCTAGCTTAAAAGATTCATATATATATATATATATATATAGATATATCATATGTTTGGGATGGTGTTATTTATAAAGTTCATTGACTTGTTTAGCGAATTTCACAGTTTCCCTTCGCTTTTCTCTGGTGGGTTTTGCTTGGCCTATTATACCTCTTGGCTATGATTTTTCATGAGGTTCCGCAAAGATGGCTCATTCTCATATGGATAAGTATTCTCATGTCATGGTGACTATATTGATGATAATTTTCCTGCATGGGATCCCTTATCTTACTGCTCTTTGCAATTTCCTCTCTATTTTATCTATGGTTTTGTTTAGGTTTGCAGGTATTAAAGCCCATAAGACTTTAAACAACTAGCTGCTATCTTCTAACAGGTTTGTTGGCTATGATGGCTGTGATGATTTCACTCCCTTTGGTTTGGTAGTAGCTCTTGTGATGTAACCCTTCTACTGAACCATTGATGCTCATATTTGCATCTGCCCCAACTGGGTGTGACTGAGCCTGAACCTTCTCTATCACATTTCTTTATTATCATTCTCAGATTATGCGCTTATCATTTTTCTCAGATTACCTTAACTGCTCTAACTTCTTTCTGTCTACATTTTTGCAGGTGTTTCTCTCTTGTCCTCTTGTAGGTTTGCTCCAGAGTGTCATGCATTCTCACATCCTGCAGAGCACTAGCCCTAATCTTCCATTAGCTTATTATGTTAACCAATTTGTTTCTTTTGATTGCTTTCTTATTTTCTTTTGATTTTGGCTATACTTAGATAGGGGATTTACTCCCTAGGCTGATTGTAGCTCTTTGAGCAATAGTTTTGGAGTTTACCCCCTTTAAGGACCTTGTCACCCTCTTTTTGTGGCAATAAAATTCCCCTACATGGGGTTTCCCAAAAAAAAACCCTAAACCTAAAGTAACTAAATAAATTAAAAAATAAACCTAAACCATAAAACCTAATAAACATAAACCTAAACCTAAACTCTAAGAATGGGAAGAACCTTGACGGTGGGAACATCACCATCAAATAGGCTTAGTCTAGATCTAGCGATGGAGGCAAAGGCGGAGGCAGCTCTTATCACAGTGGTGGTGCCTGTGGATATGGAGGTAGTGGTCGGAGCCATGGTGGTTATGGAGGCGGGAAAAGAGATGAAGGTTATAGTCATGGTGGTGGCTGATGGAGAGATCGCGGATATGATGGTGGGTTCCACTACTTGAGAGGCGGGGGTGGTTCTGATGGGAACTAGAGAAATTGAAGAACAGTGATCCGATTAGCTGCTTATGAAATTGTGTCTTTACAATAGAACAGTTCTACTTATCTAGGGATTTTGATTTGCTCTATGGCTACTCATTTTTAATCTCTATCGTCGCTTGTGTCTTAAAAAATTTGGGGTGCTACTTGGTTGATGAAATTGAAAAGAAGAAATATTGATTCTGCATTTATTTTCTATTAAAAAAAACCTTAGACACTAAACTAAAACTTAAACCCTAAACCTAAAATAAAAACCCTAAATCCTAACCCTAAATGCTAAACCCCAAACCCTAAACCCTACACCTGTGGTGGTAGTGGAGGGAGACATTGGGGATATGATGGTGGGCCTGCTACCGAGAGAGGTCGGGTCATTCGATGTGAACTGAGAAATCAAGAATGAGCAATCTAATCTCGCTTCTATGAAATTGTGTTCTTACAAGAAGATGATTTTAGTTATCTAGGGTCTTTGAATTTCTCTATCCGTGATCATTTTCTATCTATGTCATCACTTATGTCTTACAAAACTTGTTGTGCTACTTGGTTGATCAAATTGAAATGAAGAAATATTGAATCTAAGTTTGTTCTCTATTAAAAAAAACCAAAAACCTTAAACCTTAAACTAAAACCTAAACCCTAGACCTAAAACCTAAACCCTAAACCCTAAACCCTGAAAACCTCAAACCCTAAACTATAAACCCAAAAACCCTAAACACTAAACCCTTAACCCTAAACCTAAAAACCTAAACCCTAAACCCTAAACCTTAAACCCTACCCCCCAAACCTTAAACTCTAAACCCTAAACTCTGAACAAACCCTAAACCCTAAACCCTAAAAGCTAAAAAGCTAAACCTAAACTAAACAAAACCTAAAAAAAATAAATAAAAGAACCTAAACCAAAATAAAATAAAAACTTAAACTAAAACATAAACCTAAACCTAAACCTAAGCCTAAAAAGAAATTAAAATAAAAAAATAAAAACTAAACGAAAATAAAACAAATAAAAACCTAAACTAAACTAAAAAAATATAAAACCTAAATAAAATAAAACTAAACCTAAAATAAAATAAACTAAAATAAAATAAAATAAAACCTAAACTAAAATTTAACCTAAAATAAATAAAAATAAAACCTAAACCTTAAATCTAAACCTAAACCTAAACCCTAAATAAAATAAAATAAACTAAAAATAAACCTAAATATAAACTAAAAAATAAAACCTAAAACTAAACCTAAAAGAATAACATAAAACTTAAACCTAAAAAAATAAAATAAAAACCTAAACCTAAAAATAATAAATTAAATCTAATCCTAAAAAATAAAATAAAATAAAAGTAAACTAAAAATTAAACCTAAACTTAAACTTAAACCTAAACTAAATAAAAAACTAAAATAAAAAACCTAAACTAAAATAAATAAACTAAACTAAATAAAAATTTAAAAAAACCTAAATATAAATAAAAGATAAACTAAATAAACTAAATAAACCTAAACCTACTAACTTAATTTAAAATTCAAAATTTTAAAATATTTTAAAAAACCTAACCCTAAACTAACCTAACTACAAAACCCTAAACCCTAAACCCTAAACTTTAAAACCCTAAACCCTAAACCCTAAACCCTAAACACTAAAACCCTAAACCCTAAAAGCTACAACTATATACCCTAAACCCTAAACCTCAAACCCTAAACCCTAAAGACTAAACCCTAAAATCCTAAATCTAAACTAAATAAAACCTAAGTAAAATAAATAAATAAACCTAAACATAAATAAAATAAAATAAAAACCAAAACTAAAACCTAAACCAAAACCAAAACCTAAACTTAAACCTAAATTTAAAAATAAAATAAAATAAAACTAAACTAAAATAAAATAAATAAAAACCAAAACTAAACTAAAACAAATATAATAAACCTAAAAATAAAAAACCTAAATAAAATAAGAACTAAATGTAAAAAAAAAAAAACCTAAAATATAATAAAATAAAAACTAAATAAAAAGCTAAACCTAAAAAAAACTTAAAACTAAATAAAAAATAAAACTTAAACCCTAAACTAAAAGAAATTAAACCTAAAATAAAAATAAAATAAACAAAATAAATAAAACCTAAAACTAAACTAAAATAAATAAAACCTAAACCTAAACCTAAAATAAAGTAAACCTAACATAAACTAAATAAAATAAAATAAACTAAAAATAAACCTAAGAATAAACTAAAAAAAGAAAACCTAAAAATAAACCAAAATAAAACCTAAAACCTAAACCTAAAAAAATAAAATAAAAACTTAAACCTAAACCTAAAAAAAAAAAAAATAAAACCTTAACCTAAAAAAATGAAATAAAAATTAAACTAAAAATTAAACCTAAACTTAAACTTAAACCTAAACCTAAATAAAAAACTAAAATAAAAAACCAAAACTAAAATAAATAAACCTAAAATAAATAAACTAAACTAAATAAAAATAAAAATAAACCTAAATACAAATAAGAAATATAATAAACTCAAATAAAAAAATAAACTAAATAAACCTAAACCTATTGGTTTACTTAATTTTTAAAAAAAAAACTAAACCCTTAACCTAACCCTAAACCCTAAACCTACAGCCCTAAACCCTAAAACTTTAAACCCTAAACCCTAAACCCTAAACCCTAAACCCTAAAATCATAAACCCTAAATCCTAAACCTAAACCCTAATGACTAAACCCTAAAAACCTAAAATTCTAAACTTAACCCAAAAAATTATCCTCCTCGCTCTACGGCGGATTCCCCCTCATTTTCATTATCTTGGTCGTGTTTTGACCATTCTTGATCATTCCTTTAGATTTTTTTCTCTGGCGCATGTGAGTTTTGATCTTACAATGGCGAAACGCTCACAAGAATGAAGCTCTTCAAACTTGAGGCCTAAGGCTTCTAATTTTCAAGGTAATATCGATCCGACTCAAATCGCTACTTAAGTCCTTCAAGGATGCTTTATTTGGTAAGAACACTGCTCTAATACTTCAGTCAATTTAATCTCAACTTCTTTTCATGGAATGCCAGCTGTAATGTGCTCGAATCTTGATGTAGAAAAGCTGGCGATGCCCTTTGAATTTTCATTAGTTGGTAAATATTCATTGCATTGCCTGACTCTCGAAAGCATCTGATCCTTCTTTCATAGCCTAAAGCTCTCGGGTGTATTAACTATTAGATTGATTGATCCTAGACATATCCTTATTTAGCTATCTAATGATTTAGACTACTCAAGAGTCTTTGCTCTTCGCTCTAACTTTCTGTACAATTGTCAAATAAGGCTTTTGAAATGGTCTCCTCTATTTGATGTCGAAGAGGAATCCCCAATTATTCCTTTATGGCTAGCTTTTCCAAATATGAGGATACATTACGTTACCCATCAAGTCCTATTTATGGTTGGGGCTCTCTTTGGTTGGCCCCTTCAAATAGATCAAGCCACCGCCGCGAGATCACGGCCATCAGATGCTCATATTTTGGTTGAGATTGATATTACCAAAAAATACCCTAAAGAAGTTTGGATCGGCTCAGAAAAATTTGGGTATAATCAAAAAGTTGAATTTGAAAATTTCCCTATTTATTGCACACATTGTAAGATCCATGGTCATGATCACTCTGAATGCTTTGTGTTACACCCTAATCTTAAAAAGAAAAAATTGTCGGATCCTAATCCCTCTATAACAAATGAAAAAACCTATAAGTTCACTTACGTGCCTAAAGATACTCAAAATGGAACTCACCCTCTACCCCTCCTTTATTACCTATGATTTGCCATTGGAGAACAACTGAGCTTGATAAAAATAATGATATTGAGGTTTGTGAGGAAAGTAATGATAACTTACCTAACATTGCTTCTACTTGTAATAACTTGGCATCTCAAGATAATCCCTTGACTCATATGAACCATAATGGTGATTTGAATGGGAACCTCAAGTTGGATCAAAATCTCAAAACTAATTCCAGAATTATTCTAAAAAATTTTGATAATTTGGTGATGGATCAAAATCTGAATAGTACTCATGGAAATGAAAATGAATTTTGTGCTATTAATGGTGCCACAACCTCTCCTTCTATTACCCTATAGAGTGATACATGCTAACCCTATTTCTCAACCTAACTCTGATATCGAAGAAGAGGAAATCACCATTAGAATGCTTTGACAAATCCGGTCCTATTCTAAATATCACAAATCACTCTCTTCGGATGGAGATACTTTGGACATAGATAGCCTTTTCAAACTTATTAAAAAATCCTTAAAGCTAGAATGTTCACTAATAGCTCCACTAGAACCACAACTTCCTAACTTCCCATAAATAATTGTTTAATGTTTCTCTTCTTGTTTCATTTTTTTCAGTTATTCTTCTCTTCTTTCAACTTATTATGATCAATTTTCTTATTTGTCATGTTCGGTATTGGGACTCTCATGTCGCAATCATATTAGAAGCCTTTGTCGCATCATAACATAGCCTTACTTGTTATTGAGCCATTCATTCACTCTTCTAAGATTACCCATGTTGCTAGAACACTAGGCTTTCAAATTTCTTTTATAATATAGTAATAAATTTGGTATTTTGGAATAATTTAATCAACATTTCTATCCTTGATGATCTCCAACAATTGGTTAATGTTCAAATCTCATTGGGTGAATTTTTTTCTCTTGGTTCCTTTATTTATGCATCATGTAATAGAGCTGGTAGGAACATCCTTTGGGATCAATTAAGAACTTTCACCTCCTCGATCAATAAACCCTGGTTGGTTGGGGGTGATTTCAACACTACCCTCAGAAAGAAGGGGAGGTTGCTCTCCTAATCCACTCCATGGAAGATTTTTCTAATATGATATTGCACCGATTGATATTGGTTTTTTTGGCTTCGACTATACGTGGCATAACTCTAGACTCTGGAAGCGGCTTGATAGGACCCTCTTTAATTCCCTTTGGATCAATCAATGGCCCCTCACTTCTATTGAGCATTTGAGCATAACTTTTTTTGACCATGCTCTGCTATTGATCTCAATCAAAACTCTTTCCACTAATATATCCTCCCCTACTCCTTTTAGATTCCAAAATATGTGGACCAAACATAGTGATTTCTTTAATGTTATTTCCAGTAATTGGATGGCCCCTATTCACCTGCATAATTGTTAAAGGAATGATTCTTTTGGCTTAAGCTTAAAAGACTAAAACAAAACCTAAATTGGTGGAACAAGCACCATTTTAAAAATATTTTGCCAATCTAAAAAAATATGGAACAATTAGTTTGCTCCTTGAAGATGTTGTGTTAAGACTAAGCTTGATGAGTTGAACACCGCTAAAGATAACTTGATTAATTATCGAATGTGGAGGAAACTTATTGGCAAAAGCTAGCAAACATATTCGATGGTGATAGAAATACAAGGTATTTCCATGCTCTTTCAAAAAAAGGAAAGCCTTAAACTCTATTCAAAAAATCAAAATATTAAGATCACCGATAATAATGAAATTAAAGATTCTGTCATACAATATTTTCAAAATTTATTAAACAATAACCCTTCCTTAGAACCCCTCTCCAACACTCATCTGATCCCCTCTATGATTACTAATGATGAAAACCATTTACTCACTTTGCGCCCCATGAAAAGAGATTAGTAGTTCTCAATAGCATCAATATTGACTGTTCCGATGGCTACACGACTCATTTCTTCAGATTGTTGGCCTATTATTAAGTCGACCTTGTTGATGTCAAGTTGATTTCTTTGATGGAAACTCTTTACCTAGATACTTTTCTAGCACTTCCATTGTTCTCATTCCCAAAACTAATAATCCGATACTTGGGAGATTTTAGACCTATCGCCTTTGCACCTTCTTTCAAAACTCATTGCTAAATTAATTAATAATAGATAATTTGCCCCTAAAATTATTTCTCCTAACCAAACCGCTTTGTTAAAAGTAGAGCTATATCCTAAAAATATCCTTCTAGCAAGAGTGGTTCATGACCTTATGTTCCTATCGAGGTGGCAACATCCTCTTCAAACTGACATCTCTAAAGCTTTTGATAACCTCTCTGGGATTTCCTCTTTCAAATTTTCCATTTATTTAGGTTTTGATAATTTCATCCGCCTCATCAAAAAATTGTATTACCAATGTTTGGTTCTTCATATCATGAATGGTGAGTCCATTGATTTTACTTTGAGGCATGGCTTGAGACAAGGAGACCCCTTTCATCTCTTTTATTATTGTTGTTGAATATCTTTTGAGGAGCCTCAATGATCTTTTCTATAAAATCCTCCATGTTTTTAAAACTAAAGGTGGTCTTCCTGTCTCTCATCTTAGTTTTGCTGATGAATTTATAATCTTTTGCAATGCCTCTATTCGCCACATTAAAACTATTAAGAGCCTTCTAAATAAACTTGGCATTGAAAGTGGCCTCTTTCTCAATGATGGAAAATGCTGTTTCATTCCTTCCTATAAAATCCCTTCTAATAGGATCAATCAAATCTTGGGAATTACTAATTTTTGCCAACATCAACTTCCCATTAATTATCTTGGGGCTCCGCTTTTTAAAGGTCAGAAAAGATCTCATCTTTTTGATGATCTAATCTAGAATATCTCTAATAAAATTTTTGTTTGAGAATTCCATTTACTCTCTTTTGGTGGTAGGCTCACTTTGATTAAGAGAACTCTTAACTCCATGCCTTTATATCTCCTCCAAACTATGGCCACCATTTCTATCATTAATAATTGAGCCATTAACAAATTTTTTCTGGGCTCTAATAACTCCTCTAAAAGAATGCACTGGACTCTTGGTTTAAAAGTTGTGGCACCCTAGCTGAAGGTGGCCTTGGATGTAAGCCAATCAAAGAAGCTAGCAATGCCTTTTTCTATAAGCTTTGGTGGAATTTTAAGAGTAGCAATAGTCTTTGGGCTAATTTCATGACTGTTAAATATTGCCAGGGTAAGCACCCCCTCATTTGTCCCTATAAAGTAGGAGACTCTTTTGTTTGGAAAAGACTTTGTTCCATCAAATGGGATGCAGAATCCTTAATTTTTTGGGGGATTAACTCTGACTCCTCCTTCTTTTGGCAAGATAACTGAATGGATGTGGGTCTATTGATGACTTACTTTCCACCCATTCCACTGCCGCTATTAAAGTGAAATCTTTCTGGCAGAATAATATGTGGAACAATAGTAATCTTATTGATTATATTCCTTCCTTTCTCTTAAATAAGCTTACTATTTCCTATCATACCAATCAAGATGATCCTTTTAAGCTCACATAATGGTGATTTCAACTTTAAAATGTTTGGATTCACATTAAAAAACTCATGATTCTTCCAATGTGTTTTCAAACTATGGAATAACACTATCCCTACTTCCTATTATGTTCTTACTTGGTGTATTTTGAAAACTACATCCTTGGATTCCTTGTTCGAGTAAAGGCTTTCAATTACCTTCAAAATGCCAATGCGCTTAACATTGAGAATGTGAACCATGTTTTGTTAACAGGCCATTGCTTCTAAACTTTGATTTGGTATGATGACCTATTTAACATTATCATTTTCAATGGCTCCTTAACTTTATATCAACTTGAAGTTTATTTTGGCAACACTATTAAAGGTCACATTAAATTCATAACTACTATCACTCTTATTTGGTTCATATGGATGGACGTAAATGATGCAAAACATCATGATCCTTATGAATAACATTGGATAATTGCTAGAATTAAAACAAAATTTGAGACATGTTCAATGCCAATCTCATTAACTACAAACACCAAAGGTTGTAAATTTGTAAATAAACTGGTTTTAACTTGCCTGATCAACCCTACTATAAATGACAAGATTGTCTATTGGGTAAAACCTCTTGATAATACTATTAAAATTAACACCGATGGCTCTGTTCTCATAAAGGTTCAGGCTGTGATGGCATTTTCAAAAATCTTAATGGTAAAGTCCTATGTGCTTTTGCCTACCCTGTTTCTTCTTGCTTTGTGCCATTTGTTGAGCTTATGGTAATGTACAAAGCTCTCCAGATTTTCTTTGAAAATGGTTGGCTCAATATTTGGATTGAGGTGAATGCCCTCCTGCTGATTGATCTTTTGACTTCCACCAAAATGAGCAACACTGAATTGTACTACCTTCTCAAGCAAACTAGAGCTCTCCTTACCCAACTTAATTTTAGAATCACTCATGTATGGCATGAGGGTAATGCATGTGCTGATTACCTTGCCAATCTAGGAACTAGATTGGATGGTATAAACTTCTTTGATCAACTAACTCTTCCTAAATATTTGTGTGGCTTGGTTAATCTGGATAATACTGGGCTCCCTTATCTCAGAAAGTAATCTAACCTCTATTGAACTGCTCAATTTCGTTAAAGCATGATCACTTTCTATTCGTGTTGTTGTTTTGGTATTTGATGATGCTTCATCCAGATATCCCTTGGTGTTTTTCTGTTGATTTCTGTGGCATGTGTTATTGGTTTAATTGCATGATCCCCTTACCCACTTTGCACTCTCGCTTTTCCTCTACTCAGATATGGTTTTTGCCTATGTTTGCGTATTATGGCTTAATGATCTTCATCAAATGGTCGCTATCTTTGTTGGCTATGATGGCTGTGATGATTACCCTTTTGGTGGTAGTATTTGTGATGTAACCCTTCGTGAAGTTTGGATGCTCATATTATTCCGCCTCAACTTGTTGTGACCGTCCCGCTCTATCACACCTCTTTATTATTACCATTCTTAGAATTTGCTATCGAATTTCTCAGATACCTTAAATGTTTTAACTTCTTTGTTTCACACCTTGTAGTGTTTTTTCCTTTTTTCTCTAGATTCCATTGTGTCATGCATTCTCACATCCTCAAACATTGACTTATCCTTCATTTGCTTATATATGTTAATCAATTTGTATCTTTTTTGTTTAACTCTTTCTTTTGCTTGGATGTACTTAGATAATTTACTGATTGAATTTGAGTAGTAGTTCTAGAGTTTATCCCTTTAAGGACCTTGTAACCCTTTTTTGTAATAATTCCTCCTTATGGTTCCTCCCCTTAAAACCTAAAACCTAAACCTAAACTAAAAAACCTAAAATGAAATAAATAAACATAAACATAAATAAAATAAAATAAAACCCAAACTAAACCAAACCTAAACCTAAATCTAAACCTAAATGTAAAAGTAAAATAAAAACTAAATTAAAATAAAATAAATAAAACACAAACTAAACTAAAATAAATGTAATAAACCTTTCCTAAACAAAATAAAACTAAACAAAATTAAAATAAACCTATAATATAATAAAATAAAATCTAAATAAAACCTAAACCTTAAAGTTTAAATAAAAATAAAACTTAAACCCTAAACTAAAAGAAACTAAACCTAAAATAAAAATAAAATAAACAAAATAGATTAAACCTAAAACTAAACTAAAATAAATAAAACCTAAACCTAAATCTAAACTAAACCTAATCCTAAACTATGTAAAATAAAATAAACTAAAATAAACCTAAGATTAAACTTAAAACCTTAAACCTAAAATAAAATTAAACCTAAACATAAAAAAATAAAATCCTAAACCTAAACTTTAAAAAAATAAAACTTTAACCTAAAATGAAATAAAATAAACTCAACCAAACATAAACCCTTTGTAAACTAAAATAAAACCTAAACTAAAATAAATAAACCAAAAATAAATAAACTAAACTAAATAAAATTAAACCTAAATTAAGAAATAAAAAACTAAATAATAAATAAACTATAAACTAAAACCTATCGATGATTAAAACCTAAACCTAAATCCTAAACCCTAAACCTAAAACTAACCCTAAACCCTAAACCTAAAACAACCTTAAACCCTACTCTAAACCTAAACCCTAAACTCTAAACCCTAAATAAACCCTAAACCCTAATCCCAAAATAAATCCTAAACCCTAAACCCTAAACTAAAACCTATAATCAAACCTAACCCCAAACCTAAATCCTAAACTTAAACCCAGTAACCCTAAACCTAAACTAACCTTAAAACCCTAACTACCATTGACCCAAGAGTAAGGAACCTTGACAAGAACATCACCAAAGTCCCTAGATCTAAGAGGTGAAGGCATACGATCACCTAAACACTAAAAGCATAAACCCTAAAAACCTAAACCCTAAACCCTAAACCCTAAACCTAAAACCATAAACCTTAAACCCTAACCCTAAACCCAAAATCCTGAATGCCAAACCCCAAAAACTAAACATAAACCTAAAGCAACTAAATAAATTAAAAAATAAACCTAAACCCTATAACCTAACAAACTTAAACCTAAACTTAAACCCTAATGGGTAACCTTGACTAAACATCACCATGAACCGTGCTCCTAGATCTAGGTGGAAAGGTAGAGGTGGCAATTATCTAGTGGTGATGAGGGATCTAGAGGTGCTGTCAATATAGAGGTGGTTGTCGAGCAATGGTGGTTATCTGTGGAGCATGGAGGTTACATTATCTGGTAGGGGATATATGGATATGATGGTGGATCCCGCTACTCGAGAGGTCGGGGTGGTTCTGATGGGAAGTGGAAAAATTAAAGAATGTCCGATCTGATCTAATGCTTATGGAACTATTTCTATGCAGTAGAGATGGTGCTAGTTATCTAGGGTTTTTAATTTGCTCTATGTGTGCTAATTTTTTATTTATGTTATCGCTTGTGTCTTAAAAAACATAGCGTGTTACTTGGTTGATGAAATCAAAAAGAAGAAATATTGAATATAAATTTATTCTCTGTTAAAAAAAACCAAAAACCCTAAACCTAAACTAAAACCTAAACCCTAAACCTAAAACCTAAACCCTAAACCCTAAACCCTAAACTCTAAAAACTCTAAACCCTAAACCTTAAACCCTAAACCCTAAATCATAAAACCCTAAACACTAAACCCTAAACACTAAAACCTAAACCCTAAACCCTAAACCTTAAATCCTAAACCCTAAATAAATAAAAAATAAACTAACTATACTAAATAAACCTAAACCTACCAATTTACTTAATTTTTTTAAAAAAAAACCTTAAACCTTAAACCCTAAAACTAACCCTAAACCCTAACCCTACAACACTAAACCTACAAACTAGATTAATAATAATTAGAATGAAAACAAACTTGATAACTACATCCCTATATCTATTTTTGACAAGTTTTGCAACATCGCTATCTTTTCTAATGAACTAGGTGAAATCCTTTTCAAGCTCTCTGACAATGGTGATTTCATTCTTAAAGAGGTTTGAAATTTTATTAGAAATAAATAGAACACCTCTAATTTTTTCTTTAAACTTTGGAACAATATCATTCCCATTTCTTATTCAATTTTAACTTGGAGGATTTTGAATAACTTCATCTCGGTTGATTCCTTGCTCTAGCTTAACGGGTTTGACTTTTCTTCTAAGTGTTATTGTTGCTTTAATATTGAAAATGTTAATCATGTTTTTGTCAATGGTGTTATAGCTCCCAAACTTTGGATATGGTATGATAATTTATTTAACACTAACTATTTTAATGGATCTCTTTCATTATATCAACTTCTTGAAGTTTGTTTTCATAAAACTGTGAAAGGTCATATCAAAGTTTTAATTATTATAACTCTTATTTTGTTCATTTAGATGGATAGAAATGATGCTAAATATCGTGGCATCCTTATGAACCATAAAATGATCCTTGTTGGAACTAAAGAAAAATTTCATGATTTGTTTAATGCAAATTTAATTGGAAATTTTCACTTTAGAGGTTATAAATTTGTGGCTAAAAAATTGGGTATGACTTTGCATGATGATCCTTCCTACAAGAGTATTAGGATTTACATTGAATTAAACCTAAATTTCTATTAAGATTAATCTGATGGTTCTTTCCCCAAACAAATATGGGTGGTGGAATTTTGGATTCTAACACTATCATCATTATGCTTTTACCCTCAAAGCTTGTTTTATTTGTTGAACTCATGGTTAAACAAAGCTATTGATATTTGTTTAAGTAAAGGCCTTTAATATTTGGATTGAAGTTGATGCTCTTCTTTTACTTTATATGCTCAATAATATAATATAAATGTTGACTTAATTTATCTTCTTAATCACACAAAAGCTTCTTTCTCAAGTTCTAAAATTTCTCACATTCTTCATGATAATGCTTATGTTGATTTCTTGGTTAATTTAAAGGGAATTAAATGAGCTCACTTTATTTGATAATCATAGCTTACCTAAGCATAGTCTCAATCTAGATAACACTAAACCTTAAATTAGATTTTAACCTTCTACTCTTTTGTTGATCTTTTGCTATTGTGGTTTTATTCAATCTATTTTCTTTATTATTTTTTGTGCTCCCACAATAAGAAGTGGTTTTTGATGAGTTTATTTCTATACTTAAACGCCCTTCCTCTTTACCCCATTCTATACTTGCCTGACCTTTTTTTGGGTTGTAATGGTGCTAGTTTTAATTTGTTTCCCTATCCTCTTAGCCTGGTGGTTTTCTTTCTGTGGCTCATGCTTTGTGTCTCCTATTGGGTTATGGTTGTGCTAGAGTTTGATGTACCCCTTTTACCAATGAATGTTGGGTTTGCCTCTGGTTTTGGCTAGTTGTGGATTTTTTGAATCAATGGATGCTATTTTTGCTATTTATTTCTTTCATCTTCCTTTATTTGGTTATTTTTTTCATGGCTATACTTTTGGGTTTTTTGGTGGTTATTGTTCTCCTTTCCTACTTTGGATTGGAGGTTTCTACTGGTTGGTTCCATCCGCCTTATGATTTGGAGTTAGCTATTATGTGGTTGTTGTCTCCCCATTTTCTCCTTTGTAGTGACTATTTGCTCTTTGGGATTTGGAAGGGGTTTTGTTTGCCTCTGGCATTGTTCTTTTCCATACAATTTTCCTGGTTGTGGTTGGGTGGTCCTCCTTCGCCTTTCCTAGTTTGGCTAGGTGACTACCCTTTTTATTTGTTGGTTATTTTGGAGATCTCTAGGTGTTGTGGTTTTGTCTAGTGTTGTCCTTTTCCTCTTTTGGGCTCTATATTTCTTCCGGTTAGTTTTGTTGGCTATTTGGCTGGCTAGGTTGGTTTGCTGGGTGGATGTGTTGGCCCATGGTTCATTTAGGTGCTTTTGGTCATCCTGGGTTTCTTGTCTTCCTGGTTGGTTATCCTCTATTAATGCTATTTTTCCTTTATTTTTGCTTCCCTGGGTGTCAATTTTATGCTACTTTACTCCCTATTGTTCATCTAACCTCTGGTGGTTTTATTAGCTATTTTGTTAGTGGGGAATATGAGCTCTTGTGGTTTTTTTGGTCTTGTTTTAGGACTTGTTGTTGGGGTTTGGTGGCTTGAGAGGTTTTTTGTACCTTGCCTTGGATGTTTGTCCTTTGTTTTGGGCTTTATGTTGTATTGACTCCTTTAGTTTAGTTAGCTCTCTTTATTTCTTGATATTTGCCTCTTGGTTGGTGATGTTGGATTTGCTCTCCTTTTTGCTGCCTTGGTGGTGGTTTTGATGGTAATTTCTGGATGACCTCTTGGTCTCTCTATGCTATGGCTTTCCTCTCTCTGGTGTTGCTTATCTTCTACTATTTTGCTATTTAAATGGAGGTTTTTCCCATGGATTTGGATTGTTAGTGCTCTAGAGATTATTGTGGGTTATTCTCAGCCACTCACCCTGCTGTAACTTCAGGGATGCTAGCTTTATGTTTTTGGTCTATTGTGGGTTTTGGTCGGTGGGTTAGCTACTAGTTGGCTACTAGTTGGCTATTTTCTCTATCTTTAAGAATTGATCATTATGGATTGTTTTCCTTGGATATTATATAAGGTATGTTCTATGATGGCCTTGATGTTTCCCATATCTTCTCCGTTAGTAGCATGCATATGATTGTAACCCTTCTCATGAAGTTTGGATGCTCCTATGTATTTTTCCCTGAGATGATCTTAACTTATCCCGGCATTCTTTCCTTCATAAAATTGTTTACTTTATCGCCTTCCTTGAGCTATGACCATTGCCTTTGTAGTGTTTTGCGATTTCTTTTGTAGGTTGGAACTCTAGATGGAATGATCTTTACTCACCAACTAAGTACATTGATGTGGAGATTCTTATCTTGCCTTCTCAAAGGGATCATAATACCTTAGTCCTTTTACTATTTTCTTAAGTTTTGTTAGTCCTTTTTGTGTCTTTTGTCATTTAATTTTATGCTATTTCTTTTGCTTTTATTTTCTTTTTCATTGTTCTAGATGGAGGTTTATCTCTTAGGTTTCTTATAGCTCTAGTAGTAGAAATTTGAGCTTTACCTTTAATGACATCACTTTTTTTATGGTAATAAAATTCTAACTTTCTATATTAAAGACCAAAAAAGCTAAGAGTGGCAAAACTTTGATGGTAAACATCACCCCAACCGTGCTCCTAGATCCTGGTGGACTAAAGGCTACTTATCTCGTGGTGGTATCTAGAGGTGCTGGTGGATAGGTGGTGGTAAGTAGTGGTGGTTATAAGGACCATGGAGGTAACCATGATGGTGGCAGGGAGAGATCAAGGATATGATGGTGGTCCTCAGAGGCCTGGTGGCTGATAACTAGAAAATAAGAACGACGATCCATCTAGCTAACAAAGCCTTTACAATAGAGATGATTATAGTTATCTAGTGTTTTGATTTGTATGCATGCTCATTTTTTATCTATGTTGTCACTTGTGTCTTAGAAAACTTGTCGTGTTACTTAGTTGATGAAATCAAAAAGAAGAAATGTTGAATCTAAATTTGTTCTTTGATAAAAAAACCAAAAACCCTAAACACTAAACTAAAACCTAAATTCTAAACCTAAAACCTAAACACTAAACCCTAAACTCTAAACCCTAAAAACCCTAAACCCTAAACCCTAATCCTTAGAACCCTAAATCCTAAACCCAAAACCCTAAAACCTAAGCCCTAAACCTTAAACCTTAAACCCTAACCCTAACAAACATAAACCCTAAATACACCCTAAAACCATAAACCCTAAACCTAACCCTAAACCATAAGCCTAAAAGCATATAACCTAAAAATGTAACCATAAACCCTAAAAGACTAAACCCTAAACCATAATAAAACCTAAACCCTAAACCCCAAACCCTAAACCTAAACCTAAAGTATCTAAATAAATAAACCTAAACCAATAAACCTAAACCTAAACCTAAAATAAATCTAAACCCTAAGAGTTGAACTGATAAAGGAACATCAACAACCTCCTAGATCATAAAACCGGAGGTGGTTATCACAATGGTGGAAATCTAGAGGTCTGGTGGATAAGGGTGGTTAAAAGGTGGTTATGGAGTAGGAATGACATAGGTTATAATGGTGGTGGCCTATAAGATGGGATATGATGGTGATCCCTCTACTAGAGAGGGTGGTTCTAACTAGAGAATAAGAATGGTCGATCCCATCTACTATGGAACTGTCTTAAAAGAGATATGGCTAAATCTAGGGTTTTGATTTGTTCTATACTCATTTTTATCTATGACTTGTGTCTTAGAAAACTACTTGGTTTATGAAATCAAAAAAGAAGAAAAGTTGAATTAAATTTGTTCTCTTTATAAATAAATAAAACCTAAACAAAACTAAAACTAACCCTAAACTAAACCTAAACCCTAAACCCTAAACTCTAAACCCTAAAAATCCTAAACCTTAAAACCCTAAACTCTAAAACCCTAAACCCTAAATCCTAAACCCTAAAACCCAAACCCTAAACCTTAAACCCAAAACCCTAAACCCCGAACCCTAAACCCTAAACCCTAAACTAACTATAAATCCTACACCCTAAACCCTAAAAAGCTGAAAAACTAATCCTAAACTAAATAAAATCATTAAATAAAAAAACTTAAACCTAAACCTAAACTCAAAAAAAAACTAAAAACTAAACTAAAATAACATTAATAAAAACATAAACTAAACTAAAAAAAATAAAAAACCTAAATAAAATAAACATAAAACATAAAAAAACCTAAAACAAAATAATAAAATAAAAAAAAATAAAACCTAAACCTAAATAATAAAAAAAATAAACCTAAAAAAAAAAAAAAAAAAACTTAAACCTAAACTAAAAGCAAAAACCTAAACCTAAAATAAAAATAAAATAAACCTGAACATAAACTAAAAATGCCTAAAATAAATAAAACATAAACCTAATCTAAAATAAACTAAACCAAAACTAAACTAAAAAAAAAATAAAATAAACTAAAATAAACCTAAACTAAAGAATAAAACCTAAAAAATAAACCTAAAAATAAAACCAAAACCTAAACCTAAAAAAAAATAAATAAAATCTTAAACCTATAAATAAAAAATAAAACTTAAACCTAAAATATAAAATATAAATAAAAGTAAATAAAACAAATAAACCTAAACCTATAAAGTAAACCAAAATAAAAAATCTAAAATAAATAAACTAAACTAACTAAAATTAAAAACAAACATTAAATAAATAAATAATAAAATAAACTTAAATAAATAAAAGATAAACTAAATAAACCTAAACCTATTAGTTTACATAATTTTAAAAAATTAAAAATTTAAAAAATTAAAAAAATTAAAAAAAAAACAAACGCTAAACCCTGAATCCTAAAACAAACCCTAAACCCTAAACTTATAACCCCAAACCCTAAACCCTAAACCCTAAACCCAAAACCTAAAACCTAAACCTAAACTAAATAAAACTTAAAATAAAATAAATAAAAAAATAAACCTAAACCTAAAAATAAAATAAAACAAAAAAATAAAACTAAACTAAAATAAATAAAACCTAAAAAACTAAAAATAAAATAAACCTAAAAAATAAAACCTAAATAAAATAAAACTAAACATAAATAAAATAAAATAAACCTAAAATAAAATAAAATATAAAATAAATAAAAAACTAAACCTAAAAAAAACCTAAATAATACCTAAATAAATAAATAGTAAAACTTAAACCCTAAGCTAACAAAAAACCTAAACCTAAAATAAACAAACTAAAATAAACCTAAACCTAAACTAAAACAAATTAAACTTAAACCTAAAACTTAGATATACTAAACCTAAATCCTAAACTAAATAAAATAAAATAAACTAAAAATAAACTAAACTAAACCAAAAATTAAAACTTAAAATAAAAAGAAAAAAAAAAAACCTAAAATCTAAACCTAAAAAATAATATAAAAAAAAACTAAACCTAAACCTAAAATATAAAATAAACCTAAACCTAAAAAAATAAAAATAAAACTAAACAAAAAAATAAACATAAACCTAAACCTAAACCAAACTAAAAATAAAATAAAATAAAACCTAAACTAAAATAATTAAATCTATAAACTAATAAATTCCTAAACACTAAACCCTAAAATCTTAAACCCTAAACCCTAAACAAACATTAACTTAAACTAACAACTTAAACCCTAACCCTAAAAACCCTAAACCCTAAAACCTAAACCCTAACCTAAATAACCCCAACACTAAAACCCTAAACCCTAAACCCTAAAGCTAAAGCCTAAACCCTAAAATTTAACATACCTAAACCCTAACCCTAAACCTAAACTTAAACTAACTAAACCTAAAAACTCTAAAAAAAGTTAAACTAAACTAAACCCTAAACTCTATAAAAAACCTAAAATCAATCCTAAAATCATAAACCTAAACCCTAAAGCCAAACCTTAAAAAACTTAAAACTTAAAACCTAAACCTAAACTAAATAAAACCTAAAATAAAATAATTTAAACCTAAACCAAATAAAATAATAAAATAAAATAAATAAAACCCAAACTATAACCTAAACCTAACCTAAAAAATAAAATAAAAATAAAATAAAATAAGTAAAACCTAAACTAAACTAAAAATAAAATAAACCTAAAATAAAAAACCTAAACTTAAATAAATAAACCTAAATAAAAAAAGCTCAACTAAATAAAAAAAATAAACCAAAATAAAAATAAAAAATAAAGTAAACTAACATAAAAAAATAAACTTAATATAAAATAAACCTAAACTAATTTAAAATTTTAAAACTTAAACCTAAATTCTAAACAATAAATATAAATCCTAAACCTAAACCCTAAACCTAAAAATAAACTAAACCTAAACTAAAATAAAGTAACTAAATAAATTTAAAATAAAACCCTAAAACCTATAAACCTAATAAACTAAACCTAAACCTAAACCCTAAGATAGAACCTTGATAAGAACATCACTATCATATAAAGGCATAAATCGGTGGTGGGGATCTAGAGGTGCTAGTGGATATGGAGGTGGTGGTCATAAAAGGTGGTTATGGAGGTAGGAAATGGAGGTTATCATGGTTATTGTGAAGGGAGAGATCAAGGATATGATGGTGGATCCATCTACAGAGCGGGGTGGTGATGGAAATTGGAGAAATTAAAGAATATCCATCCCGCTTATGGAACTGTCTATATAGAGACGGTTCGTATTTAGAGTTTTAATTTCTCTATGTGTGATCATTTTTTATCCATGTCGCCACTTGTCAAAAACTGTTACTGATGAAATCCAAAGGAAGAAATGTTGAATCTGAAACTGTTCTCTGTTAAAAAAAAAAATACTAAACCCTAAACCCTAAACCCTAAACCCTAAACCCTAAACTCCAAACCCTAAACCCAAACCCTAAACTCTAGACCCTAACCCCTAAACCTTAACCCTAACCTTAAACCCTAAACCCTAAACCCTAAAAGTATAAACCCTAAAATCCTAAACCCTAAAATCGTATACCCTAAAACCCTAAACCATAAACCTTAAACCCTAACTCTAAACCTACCATTTTACTTAATTATAAAAAACTTAAAAAAATAAAAATATAAAAAATATTAAAAAAAACCTAACCCTAAATCCTAAACCCTAAAATCCTAAAAACCTAAACTTAAACTAAATAAAACATAAAAAAAAATAAATAAATAAACATAAACCTAAATAAATAAATAAATAAAAATGTAAACTAAAACCTAAACCTAAACTAAAAATAAAATAAAATAAAATTTAAAAACTAAATAAAAAATAAATAAAACCTAAATTAAACTAAAAAAAAATAAAATAAACCTAAAATAAAACCTAAATAAAAGAAAACTAAACATAAAATAAAAATAAAATAAACTAAAAATAAAATAAATTAAAACCTAAACTTAAAAAGATAAACCTAAACATAATAAAAACTAAAATAAAAACATAAACTAAACTAAAAAATAAAAAACCTAAATAAAATAAAAACTAAACCTAAAATAAAAATAAAATAAACCTAAAATAAGAAAAAATAAAAACTAAATAAAAACATAGACCTAAAAGTTAAACCTAAATATAAACCAAAAAAAAACTAAACCTAAACCAAAAAACTAAAAAAATAAAAATAAAATAAAAAAACTAAAATAAACCTAAACCTAAACTAAAATAAACTAATGCTAAACCTAAACCATAAATAAACTAAACCTAAACCCAAACCTAAATTAAATAAAATAAAATAAACTAAAAATAAACATAAACCTAAACTAAAAAAATAAAACCTAAAATAAACCTAAAATAAAACCTAAAACATAAACCTAAAAAAATAAAAAAAGCTAAATCTAAACCAAAAAAAAATAAACCAAAACTTAAAATAAAATAAAATAAAAAAATAAATAAAACTAAACCTAAACTAAAAAAATAAACTAAAATAAAAAAATTGAAACTAAAATAAATAAACCTAAAATAAATAAACTAAACTAAATAAAATAAAAAAATAAAATAAACTCAAATAAATAAAAATAAACTAAATAAACTAAACCTAAACTTAATTAAAAAATCTTAAATCTTATAAAATAATAAAAAAACCTATAAAAAAACTAAATCCTAAACCTAATAAACCCTAAAATCCTAAACCCTAAACTAAATCAAACCATAAACCCAAAAAATAAAATTCCCTAAATAAATAAACCATAAATAAAATAAACCTAAAACTAACCTAAACCTAAGAATGGATAACCTTGATGGCAAGAACATCACCATCAACTGGCTCAATCTAGATCTAGTGGATCTAGAGGTGGTGGTTATCGAAGTGGTGGGGATCCGGAGGTGCTGGTGGTTATGGAAGTGGTGAGTGGTTATGGAGGTAGAGGAGCTAAACTACATGTGTATGAGGAGAGAGGGATAATATCGCTACTGAGAGGTTATTTTGATGGGAACAGAGAAACAAAGAACAACTACAAATGCTTATGGAACTATGTCTAGAAAAGACCTACTTATCTGGGTTTTGATTTGCTCTATGGTTGCTCATTTTTTTATCTGTATAATCGCTTATGTGTTTGAAAACTTGGGGTGCTACGTGATACATGAAATCAATAAGAAGAAATGTTGAATCTGAATTTGTTCACTATTAAAAAAAATAAAACCTTAAACCCTAAACCCTAAATTAGAACTTAAACCCTAAACCTAAAACCTAAACAAACCTAAACCCCCCAAACTAAACCCTAAACCCTAAACCTAAACCATAAAAAAGTTAAAACCTAAACTAAACTAAATAAAACTAAAATAAAAAAATATAAAAATATAAACCTAAGTAAAATAAAAAATAAAATAAAGTAAAAACATAAACTAAAACTTTAACCTAAACCTAAACCTATACCAAAACCTAAAAAAATAAAATAAAAAATAAGAACAAACTAAAATAAAATAAATAAAAACCTAAACTAAACTAAAAAAATAAGAAACCTTAATAAAATAAAAACTAAACCTAAAAAAAATAAAAATAAATGTAAAATAAAATAAAATAAAAACTAAATAAAAACCTAAAATTGAAAAATAAACCTAAAAATAAAACTAAAAAATAAATAAAAAATAAAACCAAAACCATAAACTAAAAAAAAACCTAAACCTAAAATAAAAATAAAGTTAAAAACTAAAATAAACCTAAACCTAAACTAAAATATAATAAACTAAAATAAATAAATCCTAAACCTAGACCTAAAATAAACTTAAAATAAACCTAAACCAAAACTAAAAAATAAAA
Source organism: Cymbidium sinense (assembly GCA_021442155.1). Taxonomy (NCBI): domain Eukaryota; kingdom Viridiplantae; phylum Streptophyta; class Magnoliopsida; order Asparagales; family Orchidaceae; genus Cymbidium; species Cymbidium sinense. Next base: position 189,248,696 of record CM038220.1, read on the forward strand.
CCTAGAAATAAACCTAAAACCTAAACCTAAAAAAAAATAAAATAAAAAACCTAAGCTAAACCTAAAAATAAAGAATAACCTAAACTAAAAAAAAACTCAACTAAAAAATAAACCTAAACTTAAAAATAAACTAAAATAAATAAACCTAAAATAAATAAATTAAACTAAATAAAAAAACCTAAATAAAAAAATAAAATAAATTCAAATAAATAAAAAATAAACTAAATAAACCTAAACCTACCAGTTTACTTAATTTAAGAAAAAAAACCATAAAAACTAAATCCTAAACTCTAAACCCTAAACCCTAAATCATAAACCCTAAACCCTAAACTCTAAACCATAAAATCGTAAACCCTAAACCCTAAATCCTAAATCCTAAAACCTATAACCCTGAACTCTAAACCCCAAACCTAAACTAACTACCCTAAACCCTAAGAATGGGTAGAACCTTAAAAAAAACATCACCATGAACAAGGCAGTCTAGATCTAATCTGAGAGGAAAGTGGATTATCGGTGGTGGGGGGATCCTCATCTGGATATGGAGGTGGTGGTCTAGTGGTGGTTTTAAAAAGGTTACTGTGGTAGGAGAGATCGGGGATATGATGGTGAATCATCTAAGAGGGGTGGTTCTAAAACTAGAGACCAAGAACATCATCTAAACTACTATGGAACTATTCTGAGAGACTATTTATCTTTTTTTATTTGCTATGACAATCTATGTCATCGCTTGTGTTTGAGAAAACTTAGTGCTACTTGGTTGATGAAATTAAAAAGAAGAAATGTTGAATTTAATTTATCTTCTATTAAAAAAAACTTTAAACCCTAAACCCTAAGAATGGGCACAACCTTGATGATAAGAACATCACCGTCAACTAGGCTCAATCAAATCTAGTAGTGAAGGGTGGTTATGGAGGTGGGAGGAGTGGCAAAAGTTACATCCATGGTAGAGGAAGAGGGAGAGATCAGGCATATGATGGCAGATCTCGCTACTCGAGAGGAGTTACTAGTTCTAATGGGAACTAGAGAAACTGAAGAATGACCGATCTGATCTACTGCTTATGGAGCTATGTCTTCATAGTTTAGATAGTTGTACTTATCTAGGGTTTTTGATTTGCTCTATGGGTGCTCATTTTTTATCAATGCATCACTTGTGTCTTAGGAAACTTGGGGTGCTTCGTGGTTAATGAAATAAAATAGAAGAAATGTTGAATCTGAATTTGTCCTCTATTAAAAAAATAGCCTTAAACCCTAAACTAACCCTAAACCTTAAGAATGGGTAGAACCTTGATGACATGAACCTCACCGTCAACTAAGCTCAATCTAGAAATGGTGGTTGAGGCAAAGGTGGAGGCAGCAGTTATCACAATGGTGGTGGGGGATCTGAAGGTGCTGGTGGATATGGAGGTGGTTATTAAAGTAGTGGTTGTTCTGGAGGCCGAAAGAGCGATGGAGGTTATAGCCATGGTGGTGGCAGAGGGAGAGATCGGGGATATGATGGCAGATCCTGCTACTCGAGAGGGAGGGGTGGTTCTAAAGGGAACTAGAGAAACTAAAGAACGATCGATCTAATCTGCTTCTTATGGAACTGTGTATTTATAATAGAGATGGTTCTACTTATCTAAGGTTTTGATTTGCTCTATGGGTGCTCATTTTTGATCTATGTCATTGCTTGTGTCTTATAATACTTGGGATGCTACTTGGTTCATGAAATCGAAAACAAGAAATGTTGAATCTAATTTTGTTCTCTATTAAAAATAAAACCTTAAACCCTAAACCCTATACTAAAACTTAAACCCTAAACTGAAAACCTAAACCCTAAACATTACACCCTAAACCCTAAACCCCAAACCATAAACCCTAAACCCTAAACCCTAAAAACCTAAAAACCTAAACCTAAACTAAATAAAACCTAAAAATAAAATAAATTTAAAAACCTAAACCAAAATATAACAAAAAATAAAAATAAAAAATATAATAAAATAAAAAATAAACTAAAACCTAAACCTAAACCTAAACAACAACAACAACAACAACAACAACAACAATAACAACAAGCCTTAATCCCACTAGGTGGGGTCGGCTACATGAATCCTTGATCTCCATTGTGTCCTATTATGTGTCAAATTCTCATTTAAATTAAGTATACTAAGATCATTTTTATACATCTTAACCGATTATTTTTAGGTCTACCTCTACCTTTCTTAACATAAGGCAAATATAATGCATCGACTCTCCTAATCGGGTCATCGGACGATCGATGCTTTATGTGGCCAAACCATCTAAGGCGACTCTCCCTAATCTTATCTACCACTGGAGTTACTCCAACATTTTCTCGAATATACTCATTTTGCATTCTATCTCTAAGAGTAAAGCCACTCATCCACCTAAGAATACTCATCTATGTAACACTTAACTTAGTCTTAAGCTTCTCTTTTATTGGCCAACATTCTGCACCATAAGTCGGTCTTACCACCATCTTATAAAATTTTCCTTAAGTTTAAGTGGAACTTTTCTATTACATAATAGGCCGATGCATTCCTCTACTTCAAACCATCCAACTTGAATTCTACTAATAACATTTCCATCTATTTCACCATCATTTTGAACAGAGCCTAAATATCAATAATGCTCACTCTTATTAATGACTTGTTCACCTAATGTCACAACACTATCACTAGAACTTCTACAACTAAAATTACACTCCATATATTCGCTTTAGATCTACTTAAGCGAAAACCTTTAGACTCTAGAGTTGACCTCCATAATTCAAGTTTCTATTGGACTCCCTCTCTAGTCTTATCAATAAGAAGAATGTCATCAACAAAAAGCATACACCAAGGTACATCTTCTTATAAATACTTAGTAAGAACATCCATAACTAAAGTAAAAAAGATAAGTGCTTAAAGCTGATCCTTGATGTAATACAATTGAAATAGGAAAATATTTTGTCAATCCTCCTTGTGTTTGGACACAAGTAATATCTCTAGTATACATATCCTTAATGACTTGAATATAACCAATATTAACTCCTTTCTGTTCTAGAACTCTCCAAAGAACATCTCTTGAAACTTTATCATAAGCTTTCTCTAAATCAATAAATATCATATGTAGATCCTCCTTACTTTCTCTATGCTTCTCCATCAAACCCTTAACAAATGTATAGCATCCATAGTAGATCTACCTGGCATGAAACCAAACTGATTGTGAGAAACTGTATCATATAAACCTATGCTCAATTACTCTCTCCCATAATTTTAATGTATGGATTAACTTAATTCCTCTATAATTTGCACACTCTTGTGCATCACCTTTATTTTAAATATAGGAACCAACAAACTCTTTCTCCATCATCGGCATCTTTTTAGTCTTTAAAATGACATTAAAAAGATTTATAAACCAAGAAATTCCTTGATCTCCTAAACATTTCCACACTTCTATTGGAATATTATCCGGTCCTACTACTTTTCCACATTTCATTTTCTTTAAAGCTTCACTAACTTCAGATTTACTAATACGATGATAAAAATAAAATTCTCTATTTTTTTAAGGTATTAAGGTTGCTAAAATCAATCGTACTTTTAGATCATTCATTGAAAAGTTTATCAAAATACCTCATCCACCTATTTTCAATATCATTTTCTAAAAAAGTATTTTATTATTTTCAACCTTAATACACCTCACTTGAATTATATCTTTACTTCTCCTATCTCTTTGTTTGGCTAACTTATACATACATCTTTCACTTTCTTTGTTATCTAATCTATTGTATAAATCACTAAAAGCTAATTTTTTTGCATCATATGCTACTTTCTTACAATCTCTACAGGCCACTTTATATCTTTCCCAATTCTCCGAGTTTTTACATCTAAACCAAGTTTTATAACAATACTTCTTATTTTTTATCTTTTCTTGCACACTCTGACTCCACCACCAACTATTCTTATTAAAAGAAGCTTTTCCTTTTGATTCTCCAAGCACATCTTTAGCAACTTGCTTAATTTCACTTGCTATTTTTTCCCACATAATGTTAGCTTCCTCATGAACATCCTAAATTCTAATCTCTTATAGCTTGCTCTTAAAAATATTTTTAATTGTGTTCTTTAAGTGCCCCATCTAATTCTAGGACAATAATTTGGTTTATTTTCTCTTTACAACCTTTCATCTTAAAATCTAAAACTAACAATCGATGTTGGGTACTTAGATTTGAATGACCTTACAATCTTTACATCTAAGCGATCTATTTTTCTTATTAGAAAATAATCAATGTGTTTTACTAGATCCATTTTTTTATAAGTAATAATATGTTCATCTCTTTTCTTAAATAAAGTGTTAGCAACTACAAAATCATAAGCTAAAGAAAAATCTAATATAGTCTACCTTCTTCATTAGTCACTCCAAATCCATAACCACCATGAATACTTTTTTAAAATCTTACGCCCTCTACCAACATGTCCATTTAAATCTCCTCCAATAAATACTTTTCTTCAAGAGGTATCTTTTGTATTAATCTCTCTAATTCATTCCAAAATTTTTCTTTTAACTTACCTTGAGACTTGAGGAGCATAGACACTTATAACATTGATAATCTTAGTATCAACAATCATCTTTAAAGCTATAATTCTATCTCCACATCTATTAATATTTATAACATTATCCTTCAAACTTTTATCTATATCACACCTACACCATTTCTAGTTCGACTTTTACCTGAATACCAAAGTTTTAAACCTAAACTATCAATCTCCTTGGCCTTCTCCCCAGCTCATTTAGTTTCTTGAACACATAAAATATCAATCTTTCTATGAACCATAATATCTATAATTCTATTAATTTACTAAGAGTACCTATATACCAAGATCCTAATTCTAGTTTCATGGACTAACTTTTTTTGCCCGTATCCGTCCATAATGTGGGAACCCTTGCTTATTTTATTTTATTTAAACTAAACCTAAACCTCAAAAGAAAATAACATAAAAAATAAAAACTCAACTAAAATAAAATAAATAAAAACCTAAACTAAACTAAAAAATAAAAAACCTAAATAATATAAAAACTAAACCTAAAATAAAAATTAAATCAACCTAAAATAAAATAAAATAAAAAATAAATAAATACTTAAACCTAAAAAACAAAAATAAACATAAAACCAAAAAATAAATAAAAAATAAAACCTAAACCCTAAACTAAAAAAAACCAAAACCTAAAATAAAAATAAAATAAACAAACTAAAATAAACCTAAACTACAACTCTTTCAATTTAGCAGATATCTCGAGGAACTAAATTTGTGCTTTAAAAATCTCTCTCTAGTAGGATTTCAATGTTTTTAGACAATGCTCGAGATCTTGGTGAATTAGGACTTGATGAAATGTATTATTGAATGAGATTTTTACAATAGTGATTGTATCTGACAAAATCTCTTGATAAGTAGTGTGTAACAAGAATAATCCAAACTCAATATCTCTACATAGTGATTTCCAAAACTATAGCTCTCCTACTTTGAGACTCAACACTGAAACATAATGTAAAAAATAATTCACTTCGACACAAAGCAAGAAACCTTAAGTAAAACTCCTAAGTCAATGCTTAAAAATAGCTGGCGTAGTGCTGTGAGAGATTTAGTACACTCACGGATCTTTTGCTGACATCTAAAATATGATTTAAGAGAGATTTTGGATCCCAACATAGTATCATCATTTTTTCTATTTTTTTCTTTATTGGTAGTAGTGTTACTTCATTTAGATGTATTCATTTGAATATGATTTAATTGTGGAAAGAATAATTCTTACATTTGATGACATTCTATTAGCTGCAAGAATTTTTGATGTTATTTAAAATCTAAAGTTTGTTCAAAAGCCACATTCAAATTAATTTTATGTAGTGTTTCTTTTAAGTTTAGGGATCAAGTTGATCTGAACCTAAATAACATTAGTTTAATATTTCCCTAATTTTAGAAGATAACAATAATACTTCAAATTTGTTCATGTACTCATTTATAATTTTATTTTGGTTTTAGCGAGTTAAACTCTAAATAATTGATCTTAGTAAGATAAAGACAAGTATTTTTTAACAACAATTTCATTTCAACCATGTAATAACTTGTTCTAATCCCAATCTTCCCGGCTCTCTATTTCTATCTAGTAGATTTTTACTTAGTGGTATGTTTTAGTTTTATAAATCCCAATCTTTCAGGCTCACCTAAACCCTAAACCCTAAAACTAATCCTAAACCTTAAACTCTAAACACAAAACCCACAACCCTAAAACCCTAAACCCTAAACCTAAACCCTAAACCTACAACCTTAAACCTACAACCTAAAGCCTAAAGCCTAAACCCCAAAACCCAAACCCTAAACCATAAACCCTAAACCCTAAACCTAAACCTAAAACCTAGAAACCTAAACTTAAACTAAATAAAACCTAAAAAATAAAATAAATAAATAAACCTAAACCTAAATAAAAATAAAATAAATAAAAGAAAATAAAACCTAAACTAAACCTACCTAAACCTAAAATAAATAAAATAAAAAATAAAATAATAAAATAAAATAAAGAAAAATAATCTAAACTAATAAATAAAATAAACCTAAAAATAAGAAATCTAAATAAACAAAACTAAATGTAAATTAAAATAAAATAAACCTAAATAAAAAAACTAAATAAAATATAAAAAAATAAAATGTAAAACCTAAACATAAAAATAAATTAAAAATAAAACTAAGCTAAAAATAAAAATAAACATAAACCTAAACCTAAAAAATAAACTAAAATAAAAAACATAAACTGAAATAATTAAACAAAATTAAATAAAAAATAAACCTAAATAAAAAAACTAAAATATATAAAAAATTAACTAAATAAAGCTAAACCTACTAGTTTACTTAATTAAAAAAAATACCGTAATCCCTAAACCATAACCCAAAACCCTAAATCTTAAACGCTAAACCCTAAACCCTAAAACTAACCCTAAACCCTAATCCACAAACTATAAACCCTAAATCAAAAAAACTAAACCCTAAACTAAAATAAAAAAATAAACTAAAGTTAACCTAATTAAAGAAAAATATGTTAAACCTAAATACTAAACCTAAACCCTAAATCCTAAACCCTAAACCTAAACTTAACTCAAACCTAAAAAATCCTAAACTTTAAACTAAACTAACTCTATAAACTAACCTAAACTTAAACTTAAACTCCTAAACTAATCCTCTTAACTTAAACCCTAAAACCTAAAACTAAACCTTAAATCATAACCAACCTAAACCCTAAAACCCTAAATTTAAAGCTCTTAAACCCTAAACTAAACCTAAAACCCCAAACCTAAGTTTAAACACTAAACCCTAAACTATAAACCCAACTCAACCTAAAAATAAACCCTAAACCTAAAATTCTAAAAAACCCTAAACCCTAAACCAAAAACTTAAACCCTAAACCCAAAAGCCAAAACCCTAAACCTAAACTAACCCTAAACCCTAAGAATGGTGAACCTTGATAAAAAAACATCATCAACTAGGCTCACCTAAATGCAATGGAGGTGAAGGCACATCATCATAGTGGTGGTGGGGATCTGAGGTGCTTGGATATGGAGGTCAGAGTGGTGGAGTTATGGGAGGAGCAATGGAGGTTACAGTTGTGGTGGTGGCGGAGGGAGAGATCGGGGATATGATGGGGGATCCTGCTACTTGAGAGATATGGGTGGTTTTGATGGGAGATGGAGAAATTGAAAAATAGTTGATCTTATCTACTACTTATGGAACTGTGTCTTTATAGTAGAGACGGTTCTACTTATCTAGGGTTTTCAATTTGCTCTATGGGTACTCATTTTTTATCTATGTTGTCAGCTGTGTCTTGGGGTGGAACTACTTGTTTGATGAAATCAAAATAAGAAATTAAACTCTAAACCCTAAAAAAAAAATAAACCCTAAACTTAAAAAAACCTAAATTTAAACCCTAAAACCTAAACCCTAAACCCTAAAACCCTAAAAAAAAACCTAAAACCCTAAACCTAAACCTAAATAACCTAAACCTAAATCCTAAAACCTGAAACTCTAAATCTTAAAACTTATAACCCTAAAACTTAAAACTTATAACCCTAAACCCTAAAACCTACAACCCTAAACCCTAAACTTTGAATAAAGATCTCATTTGGAGTAGATCTAAAAAATGACCTAATCCTAACATAGTTATGGTAGCTAAAGAAAATGTCTTCAAGAGACTTTCCACATTATTAGAGATTTGAATACCCTAAACCCTAACCCTAAATCATATTATAATATATATTATAGTAATGTAGCATCATATATTAAGCATGTAGTGATGTGTTTTGGATGTTATAAGATGTTTTGAAATGTTTTAGTATATTATGGTATTGCCCTATAGTCTATATTAATATAAATCATAAAAATGTTGATTTAATAAACTGATGATGAAATTTGTTAAATTTGAAGTGGGAATTAGGTTGTAGTACCAAAGTTGTGCTATGCCACTTGTAGTCTAAAAAAGTAAGATTTTATGTTCAAAATAAATAATATGTGTTAGTATAAGCATTATATATCATAATATATTATTCTATGCATTTTAAATTTTTTAGTATTTTACAATCATGCAAGCCTACACTAGGATTATTTATAAAAATGTTGAATTAGACTTTAAAATGGTGGAATTTGGCCAAATTCATAATAGGTAGTATGGCATCATAATATATTGTTCTAATTTAAAATATGTATACACCAAAATATATAGTTTTTTTATTTGAACTAATTTTATGATTTTTTTTATCTTAAGCAATCCCTTATGATGTGATATGCAATATGGTATAATATAATATGTCATAGTGTATCATAATATAGGATGCCATAACATAGTGTAGCATCATGGATTATAACATAGATTGTGTATTACTACTTGTTGTTTAGCATATTTTAGTTTGTTATAGTATGATGTAGTAGAGTTTGTACTAGTATAATTCATAAAAATATGATTTATAGGTCGAGATGATGGGATTTGGCCAAATTTAAGGAAAGCTTTAGGAACATCATTTGTGTGCTCATTTAATCAAAAGAATGGAATTTTGCATCCCAAAATAATGTTCATTTTTCAACCAAATTTTATAATTTTTTGCTTCAAGTGATTCATTTTAAGGTGTAATGTAAGATAATATATTATATGAAAGCATATTAAAATATAATGTACATAAAACATAACTTCATATATATATATATATATATATATATATAGTGTGTTACTAAATGTTATTATACATTTTAGTATGTTTTACTTTTGTTATAATACATGGGTCAAAACTCACAAAAATGTTAATTTGAAGGTTGAGATGGAAGAATTTGGCCAAATTCACACAAAAAGAAGCAACACAAAAAATTATGCTATTTTGTACCATTTATAATAGAAAATTAACAATTTTACATCCAAAATGAACATTATTCATATTTTGATAAAATTTTGTTATTTATTCCTTTTAAGTGATTCTAATGAGGTGTAATGTTAGATAATATATATTATTTGCAAATTATAATATAATATCATATATTATAATATAATATAGTGTTAATTACATATAATATGTTTAGCATGATAATGTATAGTTAGTTTGAGGTTGCACCATCACAAATCATAAACTGTTGATTATAATGTTAAGATGATGTAATTTGAAAATACATTACTAAGCTTTGGTTGAAGTATTAAAGGTGTCCATAAGAGAAGAAATAAGATTTGATAAGAATTCCATGTCAAGGACATGGAGGGAGATCCACTAGGGGATCACACATGCATGTATACATGTGAGGGGTCTATTGAGGCATGGAAGAAGAAAATCTATTAGGGATAAGGTTTGAATTTGATTTGATTATATGATTTGTGAAAGAAGATCCATTGGGATAAGAATCTATAATCCACGGGATTAAGATTGAATCAACTTAATTTATTTTATTTTAATGTGGAGGCATATCTAGAGATATGGGCTCAAGTCCATGTATATGAACCTTCCACTAGGAAGCAGTTTGAGCTATCCTAGGGATTGGATTTGAGTTTGATTTCATAGATTTTTTAGGGATGTATCGGGAATAAGAGTTTTGGATTTCTTTGATTTAAACTCTATTGGGGAGTTGGTTTAATTTGGCTCCACTAGAGGTTGGTTCAATTTGATTTTTTTTGCTTGACTTGTTTATATTGATTTGAGGCTCCACTAGGGAAGGGTGTGATTTAACTCACTAGAAAAATTAGATTTAATTTAATCAGTTAATGTATGGACCCTATTGGTGTGATGGACCAACTAAGAAGGGCTATATCCTTGACCTACTTTATTTTACAAATCTAAAGGATAGTCTACCATGGGGTAGAGCTAGCCAACCTAAGGGGTTACCTGGTGTGCAACAGTGCTAGAAAGAAGGCATAGAAGACTTACATCTTGCGAGGAACAACCACCGGGTGACCTGTTGGATGCACAACAAATCAAACTCAACTTAGATGACTAATGACTGAATGCCAGTGGGGGACTTATGTCAACTCAAAAGTAGGATTAATTTTTTAATTTCATGTGATTTGATATGTTTTTTGGTTTAGTTTGATTTTGACTTGAGGGCATATCCAGGGATGTGAGCATCAAATTTGATAGATTTAATTTATGAACCATGTTAAATGGACCCAAAGGCTATATCGACTTGTCCTATCTCGATTTACAAATCCAAATAGATAGTCTATTGGCCAATGTAAAGCTAGCCAACTTATTTTTGTGCAATGACTATGCTAGGAAGAAGGTGTAGCAGACTTACATCTTCTAAAGCATGGAATAACCGCTTGGGGTGATTTGTTGGTAGCACAACAAATTGAACTCGACTTAGGGCAACTATGAAAGTGAATGTTGGGGACTTATATCAACTCAAGAGTAGATTCTTATTGGGAGTTTTGCCGACATTGTCCTAAAGATAGGATGCCTACATGGAAAAAGGTATCGCTAGGGATGTCATCCAAATCCACAAGTGAATATATATTTTGTTTATATGTTTACATAGACCCTATTGGTGTGTGAGGGACCACACTGAGAAGGGGCTTTATCGGCCTTGACATATCTCAAATTTACTGGATCAAGGGAGAACATCCATAGATTCTCCAACCACAAGGGTGGTTACTAGAACCAATCTAATAGTAACTTGGGTAGTGTCTAAATGGGTCAAAGGATGTGATCTAAATATAGTGCCCACTGTGGGAGGTGCTGAGGGGTGTTATCCTCGAGCCAAAAAAAAGCCTATAGGTGTACGTGGCCAACTCAAGGAGAAAGTGTAAGACTTACATCCATGAGTGGTGTATCCTAAGGTGCGAATAACCAACCTAAGATGTGTCAAACATGAGTGTATCCATTAAGATAGTGAGAACCAACCAACCTAAGGTTCTTGTGTCCAATGATCAATCTAGAAAGAAAGCATGTAGTCTTACAACTTTCCAAGACATCATCGATACTATCGTCATGGGATGTTATTAACCAAGAGCAACTACTAAGCGGGAAGCCCGAGGAAGGAGGACCCACTTAAAGTAGTTAGAGGAAGGAGTACTAGAGGACTTATCCTAAACCTCAAATATTCTCGACCTAGTTAGCGGACAAAGGATAATTTGAGAAGAAAGCATAGTCGACTCACATCCTCTTAAATGAAGCCAACATGAGGTAACTTACCACCATGTAGTAAATGCCTACCAAACTAACAAGGCACTCAAGTGTGGTGGCCAAGTAAGGAAGGAAAGCATAGCAGACTTACATCCTCCAAAGTAAGACACTAGAGTGACACACTAGAGTAGCACGTCACCGAGTAGCTAATTGAGTGAGTGTCATTGGGTGTTATCTCAACTAGAGTAGCTCAAGGAAAAGATGTGTTTGTTTTATATGTTTGTTTATAGTTTGTGTTTGTGTTGTGTCGATGAAAGATAGGATGTCACTCGGGTTCCTTACACCTACCCTAAACACATCATGGAGATTCCAAACAAGAATACTTTAACATGGAAGTGATTGAATTCAAAATGGAATTTTCATTGATTATAATTATTTTTAAACATGATTTATAATATTTATTTAAGTAGAGCCCATTGATTGGAAGCATTGGGTGCTCTCCTTATGATTAATAATGATAAGATCCTCCTTGGTAGGCCTTCTCTATGACAAAAGGGCCTTCCCAAGTGGTTCAAACTTGCCTCCCATTACATGGAAACAATCTCTCCTTAGAACTAAAATAAGCTCTCCTACATGAAAAGCTCTAGGATGGACCAACTTGTTGTGAGCTTAAATCTTTTTGGCTTTGTACAACTCGAGGTTTTGGCATGCCCAGAGGCATCTCTCCTCCAAACCTTTGAGCTCTTCTAACCACAACTTGGTGTTATGCTTTATTATGATCTTGCTACAAACTATCCTTATGATGGGAGTTGACTTCTAATGGTAGAATAGCTTTACCATACACTAAGGAGAAAGGAGTAGATTGAATTGGAGTTCTATATGTGGTGTAGACACAAGGCTTCAACTAACTCATGTCATTGCTATTGTTGTGAGTGTCTCTTCTAGTATTTGGATGAGAGTTTTGTTGAAGTTCTGTTAAGTCGTTTGCCCTCACGTAGTTGATGGTAGAATATCTCCAATCTATAATGTGTCTTTAGGCAAAGTTTTTAATGTTAGTCCTTTTAAATGCAGTATCGTTATCATATATAATTCATTAAGGCACTTCGGCCTTATATAAGATATGGTTCTTAAAAAACTAGAGCACATACTAAGCTGTGACCTCAGTAGAATCACCTTCACCATTTGGAAAAGTAGTCACTAACTAAGATGAACAATGACCCTTGGAAGAAAGAGGATCAATCAGACCCACTATGTCAGTACCGCAACACTTGAATGGCCATGAGGCCAATGTAGGACGTAGAATGTTGGTTGGTTAGTGTAAGACCACACCGTGTATGTGACATTGGTGGCATCGCCTAGCTGTATCTATGTAATCTTTGATCATCGATGACCAGTAGTATCCTAGTCTCTTCATCTTGGCTTTCATCTTCTGACCGGATTGGTTGGCTCCACATAATCTAAGTGTACCAGTCATCTTATGGGCTTCATGCTTATCTAAACAACATAATCACATATGATTAAAAGAACGCCAGTACAAGACACCATCCACAAGAGCATAGGAAAGTACTCTTTACTTCATATGATGGGCTTGGGACTTCTCTTGAGGTAATTTGCCTTTATTTAGGTTATCCATGAATGGTTGCCTCACCCAAGTCATTGTCTATCTTGGTAATGGCAACCTCCTTCAAGAGAGTACTATTTGATGAGTTCAATATCAATAAGGGATAAGACTTATCTATTTTGGCTAAAGCATACGCTATGACATTCTCCCCTCGAGGAATCTTATAAATCATAACGTTTATGATTTGGGCCAACAACTCCATGGTGTACTTGTCATAGTGATGGAGCTTGGGCTTTATAACCTTATAGGACCTAGCGATTTGGTTGATAACTAGCGATAATCCAAGATGTTAATATTATGGATGCTTAACAACTAACTAATGACAGAGCCTCATATTGGCTTCATTGTTGGTGCAAGGATTAGATGATATGAGAATCTCATCACATCATGGTCCAGTTAAGAGAACTATTCTTACCCATGCCTTTGAATAGTAGATTGTGGTTCTTCTCTCTTTGAGAAGAAGTACACCATCAAAGTACATCTCCCCACAGTGAATGCAGTATCCCCTAAGTTCATGATTTGTTCATTGGGGAAATCATCACTAAGCAGAGAGTCTAGGAAGTGAGTGTGTTGCTAAGAAATCTACTAGCTTGTCCTTTCATCAGGAGGGGTACAAGGTAATGTCAAACGTGAGAGGATCATGGACCATCGTGCCAATCATCCGATATCATCAGCCATGTCATGAGATACTGTAGTGGATTGATCCTAGAGATTAAGTTCACATTATAAGGAAGCATGTAGTGCTATAAAATTTGGGATACAAAGATTAAAGCTATGAAATGATTCTCAATGGGTGGATAATTAGCCTAAACAATGATTAGATGATGGCTGAGGTAGAAGAGTGTGTTTTCCTTTCCTTTGTCATTAGCTTGGGCCAACAAAGCTCCAAGGGAGTCATCTAATGAAGTAATGTAAAGTATGAGCAGCTTGCTCAGGATAGGGGCAGCTAGAACTAGTGACATCATCTAGTAATGCTTGATGCTTTGAAGGCATGCTCACACTTATCATCCCACTTGAACTTGGCATCCTTTTTAAAAAGTGCTGAGAATGGTTGACATCTTCCTGATAAGTTGGATATAAAGCATCTTAGATATGCCAACCGCCTTGGAATGATCTGAGTTGAGTTAAACTTTTAGGGGGTGGAATTTCTAATATTTCCTTGATCTTCTCTAAATCAATTTCGATTCCCTAGTGTCAAAAAACAAATCCAAGGAATTTTCTTGAAGCTACTTTGAATGCACACTTCAGGGGGTTTATTTTGAGGTTAAATTATCTTAACTATTTGAAAACCACTCTCAAGTCAAAGAGATGGTATTCCTTTTCTCTACTTTTGATGACGAGAACATCAACATAGCACTTGACGTGATGATGAATGAGTTCATCGATGATTCGAGTCATAGCTGCTGGTACGTAGCACTAGAATTTTTAAGGCTGAATGGCATGACCTTATAACAATAAATTATGATCGGGTTCTAAAAGTAGTGTTTCTTTCATCTTTAGGGGCCATCATTATTTGGTTATATCGAAATGAGCCATCCATGAAAGAGAAGATGCATGAGATGAGGCAATGTCCACCATCAACTCTAAGATTGGTAATGTAAATTCATCTTTTGGACATGCCTTATTTAAATCCCTAAAATTGACGCATATGTGAATTTGACCATTCTTTTTCTTAACTACGATGACGCTAGTTAACCAGGTAGGGTATTTTTCTTCTCGGATGAAGCCATCATCGATAAGTTTCTTGACTTCATAAATCACCTATTATTCTATGTCTAATCGCATGTGTTTAGGAGCTTGTTTGATAGGGTTAGTAGTTGGCTCTATTGCTAGTTTATGAACCACTGCTTAGAGCCAATCTGCATCTCTTCATAACTCCATGCAAAGTAGTTCTTAAACTTAATCAATAGCCTAACTAAGTCATTGGTTTCAATTTCATTCAATAAAGAACTGATGTATGTCAGGCATGGATCTTCTTCAGTTCCTAAGTTGATTTCCTTGAGCTCGTCGATGGTTGACTTGATCTCTTCTTTGAAATCTAGCGGTGCATCTTTGACTTCAAAATCATCTAAATCATTTGATGTTTCTAAGCACAGCTCCTCATATGAGATAATATGATTTGAAAAGAACCTCTCAGATTCTAAATGATTGGTGATGACTAGGCAGTAATTGTTATCATTAATTGGACCTGCTATACTGAATCCTTATCCTGGTCTTGACTGAGAGCTTCCACATTTCTTTTTCCATATTTTTTTGATGTAGTCTAGACCAAGTATGTTGAATTAACCCTTTCTTTACTAAATTATGAACACAAAGTAAATACCAATCAAAAGAAATTTATTAAATATTTATATGAATCATCCTCAAGTTCTACATCAACTTTGACTTGAGGATGATTCTCCCAAAGAACCTCGACCAACACTATGGAGCCTAAGGCCCATTGGCCTCACTTTGAGTGAATTCAATCTTCCCATCTTAGACTTAGAGTCTTCTAGACACTAAGACATCCCTAGTCATAAGACACTTCTAACAATTATGTAAACACTTAACCTAAGCCAAAGACTTAGAAGGGTTAACCATAGGATTAGGTTATGCCTTGGATTAGGATAATCCACCTACCCTACAACCCAAATCCAATCCATGTTCACCTTCTCAAACCAAACCTCAAGTTCAATTCAAACATCAAATTCAAATCCAAATCCAAACCCAAATTCCAAAACCAAATGATTGAAGCCCATGATCAAATCCAAACTTGAAACCCTTCCTAAGCCATATGACCTATCCCATGGACTTAGCCAAATCTTAGTCCAAATCAATCCAAAATCAATTTTTCATAATCAATTTATATCTTCAATCATCTTCTAAATATAAATCAAATCTCAAATGATCAAACTAAATCAAACTAAATCAAATTAAATCAAAACCCTTCCTAAGCCATATGACTTATCCATGGACTTAGCCAAAAATCCAAATCAAGTCAAACAATTGATTTTCTCACAAATCAATTATATTTTCAATCATCTTCACAAATTTAAAGAAAATATACATTTAAATCATCAAAACTAAATCAATCCAAACCTAAGCCACATGACCCAACTCCATGGACTTAGCCAAATTCCTTCATTCCAAAACCCAAATTTAATTGATTTTCTCATGAATCAATCATACCTTCAATCATATTCACAAATATAAATAAAATCTACAATCAGCCAAACCAAAATCAAGTCAAACCCAACTTAACCCTTTTGACTTGAAATGTTCAAATGAACCAAAACCCATTTGAACCCAAGTCAATTGTAATTGAATTTATATATCAATCCCAAATCTATATATAAACTCAACTAAATAAAACTCAACCCAAAGTCAAGCCAACTAAACACAATTGGTCCACTTGACCCAAAGTGTCCAATTTGACCTATTTGAGCCAAGTTCTTATCCTACCTTAATTGGATTGAACCAAGCCCATCAAAACCTCCCATCATGATTGTTGATCATCGAAGATTGATCAATTGTCACTTGGGTCAAACAAAGTCAACTTAGTAATTTGATCGAGTCAACCCCTTAATCCATATGAACCCAAACTAGCCAAATTGCAACCTAAGCCAAATCCTTTGAAACCAACGATTCATACCAAATCAAAATCAATATTTGAATATGACTTGACCTTCAATTAAGTCAAACAAAACCCAATTGGCCCTCTTGACTCAAGTTGACCCAAATTGACTTAAAAGACCAAATTGTGTCAAATCAAAATAAAAACTAAATTGATTGCAACCAATGGCTCAAGTTCATTCTAAATTGATCGTTGAACTTGATCGAAGCCATGATTTGACCCAATTGAACCCAATTGACCTACTTAGCCCAAATTGATCTAAAGGTTCAACTTGGCCTGAATCAAAACTAAATTCCAAATTAATTGAAACCAAAGCCTACAATCATCTTCAATTGGTCAACTAAACCCAAACCAACACCCAAGCCAAATTGGCTAAATTGGTCAACTTAACCAATTTGACCCAAATGAATTGAAATGAGCCAAAATCAAATCTAAGCCAAACTAAACCAAACCAATTGAACCAAAACATCCCAAATGATCATATGAACTTGACCCAACCTTGGTTTGACCCAATTTGACCAATTGGTCAACTTGACCCAACCTACCCACAATTTAAATGAGTCAAATTGAGCCAAACCTAACCAAATCAACTCCAATTGACTTGAAATTTGGCTAACCCACTTTTGGCTCATTTCAAATATGCAAAATCAAACCCAATGCTAAATGATCATTCTACTTGGGTCAAGGCATCACATGAGATTTCCATGTAAGTGGTCATTTCATTCTTTGGCCACTTGGTACTCTCCCAATGGTCCACCTGTACCTAGGACACTACCCAACCTAACCCAAGGGTGGTTGTCCATGACCCATGGGAGGTGAAATCACCTCACCCTCCCATTAGAGCATGATTCCTTTTGGCAGCTCCTCTCCACACTTCAACCAACCAAGCCGAGCCAACTCACCTCCTGCCACCCAGACTCCCTCATGTACAACTACTAGAAGCCAAACCCAGTCCCACCATCGGATCAAGATGAAAAGGGTATACACCCCCTCGTTTCCACTCAAACACACATAAAAATCATTCCTTAGAGCCCTAGCTACCCAAGACGAGCCTTTGGAGCCATTCCCTAAGCTCCCAAGCTCATTCCTTGATTAGAAAATGCCATTCCTGTCTGTCCTGAAATAAGACACTCCCATTTCTGACCTAACTTCCCCATTTCTCCATCAAACTCAAATTAGCTTTGCATGCACCTTCTTTGGGCCTCTCTGAATAAGAAAAAATCATCTCCCAAGCTTAACAAACACCGGAGGTGGGACTTTGATTAAAGTTGAGCTCCAAATCGTCAGTTCATGGCCTTCCGAGTGAACATCAAGGAATTTATCAAATTGCTGCTTGATGGGGCTTCATCTCCACCATATGAAGCTTCCTTAATTGTTCGAGCTGCTGATCTTGAGCTCTAGCAAGGTATGCCTCCAAAATCAATCCTTAGGTAAAAAAGGGTTGGAGGTTTTTGAAGAAAACTTGTATCTTGTGTGATCTTGACTGTTGGATCCCCTCAATGATGTAAGGTGTGGGATCTAGTTGATCCGAGCTCGTAAACTTGATCAAGTGAGTAATGGCATACAGACTCCATTCTCCCTCTCTCACATGACATTAGATCACGCACCATCCATTCCACATGATCAGAATGGATGGTTGTGATTAGATCCACTAGATCAATCTAATTTATTCTTATTAAGCTATGGGATTAATCATAGAGATCAGACGGTGGATGATAAAGCACACCACCATGTAGGCCGATGATAAGTTTATTCAATCATGCCATGGAAAGCTCGTGGTGTCAAGCATGTATGCCAATAGATTAGGCTTTTAATTAGCTTAATTAATCATTTTAATGGCTAAAACTTCTAAAATCATAAAAAAATCATAGAGAAATAAGAAAATTGCAAATAAATACTCATTTTAAAAGTATTTCAGAGGAAAATTAATTAAAAATGATCTAAACTAATTTTGAATAATAATTAAAGTTTAATTAAAAAATTAATTTTCTTAATTACTCCTTAATTAGTTGAGCAATTAATCCAAAATTTTGTGCTAATTTAATGATGACCTCTTCTCTATGATTTTCTTAATTTTTGCTCACTTAATTAGGAAAATTGACTATTTAAACCTAACTACTTTTAAGTTAATTAATGATTAATTAATCTCATAATCAAAGGACAAATTGGTTTAATTAAGTTTATTAATCATTGTTTAATGTTAGTGGAACCATAAATAGTAGATCCTTTCCTTTCATTTCTTTCTATTTTAAAATGAAATTAATATGATTTAACCAATTAATTAAATCACTTAATCAAATTGAAATCATAATCAATCATACCTTAATTAATTAAATAACTAGATCTTTATGTTTAATAACCTAAAAAATAAAATTATGGTTAGTCCACATGTGTAAAACCATAAGAGTATCTCCTCTTTAAATCAATTAACTATTAATCAAGAAGCTTTGCTCCTTTTATTTTATGATCATTGAGTTTATTTTCCATGCATACATGTCCTCATCCATTTGTTAATTACTTTAAGGCATTATTCCAATCCATCTAATTAATTAAATTTAATTAAATAAAAAATCAACTTAATTACATTTTTAATTAAATAAAACCACTAATGTAATGGATTTAAACAACAATGATATTTATCTTCTTTTAAAATCAAATCAAATAAAACTTAATTAATAAAGAAATGTTGAGTTCTCTTTTAAATAATCTTATATAAGATTGAATGGTAATGGGTATATAGTCTGGACATCCTAGGAACACGAGGCTTTAGAAAGGAGGTCATTTGATTACCTCACTTCCCTGTTTAACAATGGACGTTCATTTCATTTCATTCTTATGTATTTCAACATTAGAATTTGGATAGAGCTTTAATTCACATATATAAATGATTCAATCAAAAAGATATACAATCTTTGCATGGTTTTCTCATTTATGTATACATCCATGTGTGTCCAAGGAAAGTAATTTCTTATGTCCTTTTGTATAAGAATTTGGATAAAGTTTTAAATTAATATGTTTAAAAATTTAGTGATAAAATATGAATTCTAAACATACACATACATTTATCATTTAAGGTGCTAAAATATGTTACATGTATAGATACACTTTGGATTAAATTAGATGCATGTTACATGTGATGGAAAGGAATGATTTATTATATGTCATCTCATAGTAATTCAATTAAATTAATCTTAAGATGCCTTTCATTTTGAATAGATTATTTAAAGTGAACCTAAACTTAGGATTAATTAAATCATTTAATAAGCCATTCACTAAAGAGAACTAAATCAAATTAATATACTTTAGAAAGTGACTTAAGGTAGGGATGAAAAAGGGCAATCCTCTTTTCCTCTATTCATAATACTTAGTTGCTAAGTGTAATAAAATGAAATAAAAGAAAACACAAATTAAAAATCTCAAATCAATTAAACTACTTCAAGTGAAATCAACAATTCATGTTAAGTTGAATCCTTCTACACTTAGAAAATACAACACTAATGCCTAACAATACTTACCACACAAACCTTAATACACACATTAGAAGTCACCACTTCTAGCTATAAGTTGGGATGATGTGATGATGTATGTTTTGTTTTATGATGTATTATTTTAGATTGGTTGTTAGGGTGTATGCTTATAGGCGGATGATAGGCCAATATTAATTAATGATGTTTTTTGTAGGGGATTATGCTTAAGGGATGCTTAAAATAAATGTGAATGCTCTTTTTTTGGTTGCTTAAATCCTTAAGCATAATCCAAGTTAGGACAAGTGGGCAGTTACCCATGTGTGGTGCTAAGTCTAAATTATAAATACAAGCTTGGGATTATATGTATATTTAACCTTTATCTTATGTGTAGTTAGATTTCTTTTCCCATATAAATGTAAGTTTTGCAATAGGAATTAAGATTGGTGCTATGGGATTAGGATGAGCGGTGGCGAGGCTTTGTCACAGGGGTGCCCTGATGCCTTTGAAGCAAGCACCTTCCAAATCAAAAAGGAACCAAATCAGAAATGGAGATATAAAGAAGGAAGTCCCCCATTGCATTTAATAAAATTATAATAATTCATCTTTTCTCTCTTTGGGTTGTATGATTGGCATTAGCCTTTTATTCTTTTACAATAGTTTATTAATTGTTTGATGTTATGTTTACATTGTGCATTAGAATGACATGCTTTTCATAGTTTCTTAAATGATTGATGCTTTAATGTGCGGCTTGGATACGATTAGACTCTTAGGATATAAAATAACTTTTCTACCCAACTAATCACTCATAACTAAATTTTAAACATCTCATAACCTCATCAAAAATCCTAAGACATAAATAAGATAATTAAAAGATTTAGCTTATCTATATGGTTGTATGTTTCACATCATGCATGCATATTCTCTCTTGAACATGAAGAGCTCCATCCTTGCGATAAAGAAATGATTGACTGTGAGGGCATCCCTTGTGGTGGAGAACACCTTATTCTTATTGATCCATAACCTATTTCATCATGCATTTAGGAAAAGAAATCCTAAAGCCTCTCAAAATGATGTGTCTAAAATGAAATAAAATTTGAAAAGATTTTGCATCTATAGATTAAGTCATATGCTCATTTCATCATGCTCATAGTCTCTAAGGAGTGTGTTTAGGACTTTAGTCTCTTTCCAATTAAATAACTACCCTAGCAATCTTGCAATTCATAAGACCGAACTACATGGTTGTAAATCAAGAGAGAGTTAGCGACCACTCGGCGATTATAAGTCCAAGTTAGACAATTTATTCTCTCTTGTGGAGGTAAACCCTTATGTCCACATCACTTAGATTTAGGTCATAGCTCCTTATATTTAGGATGAGGTAGCTATTTCCTTGAGACTCTGAGCATAAATCCTTACCTCTTAAGAATTCTCACAACCTTGTGATGGTAGAGTAAAAGCCCTAGTAATCTAATTAAATTTCAACTCAAAACATATAAATCTCTTGAACTTCAAAATTATAAAGCCCAATCATATGATAGATTGGAATGTTCATTAGGGTTCTTAGTATCATGAGCATTTCCTACTTATATCATTTGGATTCCAAAAATAAGTCTTCTCCTTTAGCTTTCCCAATTGATTTTCCAAATACAACTAATCTTTTGATAGTCTAACCTTAAAATTTTTAGAGATGATAATTGTCTACTTTAATCAAGAGTATTATTAGGAAATTTCATTTCCTAAGATGTAATTAACTATGGAGGCTTGCCTCCATATAAAACTTAAGAACCTGGTTTAATATAAACCCTGCTTTATTCATCCATGTAAAGTATGGGAAAAATCTCTTATACATTCGAAGACTCATCATGCCTTAGGAGTCCTTATTACATGATTAAGTCCATTATAGGGTGATGCCTCTATCTTTGAGATAGTACAACCATCTTGTACTAATCACCTCAAGAAGTACCCCATATGCATGGTGTCCCCTCCATACATCTATAAATAAACACCACAAGGCCCTCTCGCCTTGATAATTGAATCCTCTCAACATCATCCTTTCTTTTTGGTAGCAGTTAGCTGAGCTAAGCATATCTCTAGATCAAGGCCTTGATTAGAGATTTCCTCATCTCTTTGCATAAGACAATGGCATCACATATGCTTAATTTAGCTTGAAAGTTTCTAAGGTGAGCTAAGACATCGTAATCAAATAAAACCTAAACACTCAACTAAAAAAAACTAAACCTAAAATAAAAATAAAATAAACAAAATAAAAGAAACCTAAACCTAAACCTAAAATAAACTAAACCTAAACCCTAAACTAAATAAAATAAATTAAATTTAATAAACCTAAACCTAAACTAAAAAATAAAACCTAAAAATAAACCTAAAATAAAAACCTAAAATCTAAACCTAAAAAATAAATTAAAAACCTAGACCTAATAATAAAAAAATAAAATCTAAACTTAAAAAATAAAATAAAATAAAACTCATCTAAAATAAACCTAAACTAAAAAATAAACTAAAATAAAACCTAAATTAAAATAAAATAAAAAAATAAAACAAACTAAATTAAATAAAATAAAAATAAACATAAACAAAACCTTAATTTTCTATATTAAAAACCAAAATCCTAAAAAATAAACCACTAAACCTAAAAACTAGGCCTAAACCCAAAACCCTAAACCCACAAAACCTAAACCTAAACCCTAACTAAACCCACACACCAAAAGAAATACAGTAAAATACAAAACCATAAACCCTTAAAAGCTAAAAAATCTAAACCTAAACTAAATGAAACTTAAAATAAAATAAATAAGTAAAATCTAAACCAAAATAAATTAAAACATAAAATAAAATAAAAACATAAACTAAAACCGAAACCTAAACCTAAAAATAAAATAAAACAAAAAAATAAAAATAATAAAAAATAAAACCTAAACTAAAATAAAAAATTAAAACTTAAATAAAATAAAATTAAACTTAAAATAAAAAATAAAATAAACCTAAAATTAAATAAAATAAAAACTAATTAAAAACTAAATAAAAAACCTAAACCTAAACAATAAACCTAAAAATAAAACCTAAAAACAAATAAAAAATAAAACATGAACCCTAAATTAAAAAAAAACCTAAACCTAAAATAAAATAAAATAAACCTAAACCTAAACTAAAATAAACTAAATTAAACTAAATAAAACCTAAAATAAACTAAAATAAACTAAACCTAAACCTAAACCTAAACTAAATATAATAAAATAAACAAAAATAAACCTAAACTCTAAAATAATAAAATAATCTTAAAATAAAACCTAAACCTAAAAGAAAATATAAAATAAAACACAACCTAAAAGTAAAAATTTTAACTAAAACATAGAAATAAAATAAAAATAAAACTAAACTAGAGAAATATGCTAAAACTTAAACCTAAACCTAAAATTAAACTAAAATAATAAAAATAAAAATAAATAAAATAAATAAACTAAATAAATAAATTAAAAAAAATAAATATAAAATAAAAAAATAAAATAAACTAAAATAAATAAATAAAACTAAATAAATTTAAACCTATCACTTTACTTTATTTTTTTAAAAAAAACCCTAAATCCACAAACCATATAAACCACAAAACCTTGCTAAAACCTATAACCCCAAAACTAAAACCCAAACCCTAAACCTAAACCTAAACCCAAACTACAAACCTCTAAAAATTAAACTAAATAAACAAATAATAAAATAAATAAAGACACAAAGCTAAAATAATAAAATAAAGTAAAATAAAAAAAAATCTAAACCTAAACCTAAAATAAACCTAAATAAAAATAAAATAAAAAAATAAACTAATATAAAATAAAATAAATAAAACCTAAACTATAAAACTAAATGTAAAAATAAAATAAAATAAACCTAAAATAAAATAAAATAAAAAACTAAATAAAAAAACCTAAAACCTATAAAATAAACCTAAAAATAAATGAACAATAAAACGTAAACATTAAACTAAAAATAAAAAAGCCTAAACCTAAAATAAAAAAATAAAATAAACCTAAACCTAAACTAAAATAAACTAAACTAAAATAAATAAAATAAAATAAAAATAAACTTACACCTAAATTAAAAAATATAACCTAAAAGTAAACCTAAAATAAATACCTAAAACCTAAACTTAAAAAAAATAAAATAAATATCTGAACCTAAACCTAAAAGTAAAAAATAAAACCTAAACCTAAAAAATTAAATAAAAATTCAAATCAAATAAAAAACAAACCTAAACTTAAAACTAAATGTAAAAAATGAACTAAAATGAAAAACCCAATCTAAAATAAATAAACCTAAAAATATATATAACTAAATAAAAATAAAAAATAAACCTAAATAAAAATAAAAAATAAAATAAACTAAAATAAAGATAAAATAAATGTAAACCTACCAGTTTACTTAATCTAAAAAAAAACCTAAGCCCTAAACCCTAAACCTACTACCCTAAACCCTAAACCTAAACCCTAAAACCCTAAACCCTAAACCCTAAACCCTAAAACCCTAAAACCATAAACCCTAAACCCTAAACCCTAAACCATAAACCCTAAACCCTAAACCTTAAAATAGTAAACCCTAAACCTTAAACATTAAAATGTAATACCTACAATGCTAATATGTAAACCCTAAACCCCAAACCCTAAACCCTAAACCTTAAACCCTAAACACCAAACCCTAAACCCTAAACCCTAAAACCTATAAACCTAAACCTAAACTAAATAAAACCTAAAAATAAAATAAATAAATAAACCTAAACCTAAATAAAATAAATCAAATAAAACCTAAACTAAAACCTAAACCTAAACTTAAGCCTAAACATAAACCTAAACCTAAACCTAAACCTAAAAATAAAATTTAAAAAATATAAACTAAACTAAAATAAAATAAATAAAAACTTAAACTAAACTAAAAAAATAAAATAAATCTGAAAATAAAAAACTTAAATAAAATAAAATCTAAACCTAAAATAAAATAAAATAAACCTAAAATAAAATAAAATAAAACCTAAACCTAAAAAAATAAACCTAAAAAATAACCTAAAAAATAAATATAAAATATAACCTAAACATTAAACTAAAACCTAAACCTAAAATATACAAAATAAAATAAACCTAAACCTAAACTAAAATAAACTAAACTAAAATAAACTAAACTAAAATAAATAAAACCTAAATCGAAAATAAACTTAACCTAAACCATAAACTAAATAAAATAAAATAAACTAAAAATAAACCTAAACTTAAACTTAAAAAAACATTAAAATAAACCTAAAATAAAAACCTAAAACCTAAACCTAAAAAAATAAAATAAAAACCTAAACCTAAACTTAAAAATTAAAAATAAAACCTAAACTTGAAAAATAAAATAAAAATAAAACTAAACTAAAAAATAAGCATAAACCTAAACCTAAACCTAAAAAATAATTTAGAATAAAAAATTAAAACTAAACTAAATAAACTTTAAATAAATAAACTAAACTAAATAGACATAAACATAATAGTTTACTTAATAGAAAAAAATCGTGAACCCTAAACCCTAAACCCTAAACTCAAAAACCCAAAACCCTAAACCCTAAACCCAAAACCCTAACACCTACAAACCTAAACCATAAACCCTAAACCCTAAATAATAAACTCTAAACCCCAAACCCTAAATCCTAAACCCTAAAACCCTAAAAACCTAAGCCTAAACTAAATAAAACCTAAAAATAAAATAAATAAAAAAACCTAAACAAAAATAAACAAAATGAGATAAAAACTTAAACCTAAACCTAAACCTAAACCTAAACCTAAAAATAAAAAAATTAAAACTATACTAAAATAAAATTAATAAAAACCTAGCCTAAACTAAAAAATAAAATAAACCTAAAAACAAAAAACCTTAATAAAATAAAAACTAAATGTAAAATAAATATAAAATTTAAATAAAAACTAAATAAAAACCTAAACCAAAAAAATAAACCTAAAAAATAAATAAAAAATAAAATGTAAACCATAAACTATAAAAAGAACCTAAACCTAAAAAAATAAAATAAAATAAATTTAATCCTAAACAAAAATAAACTAAACTAAAATAAATAAAACCTAAACCTAAACTTAAAATAAACTAAACATAAAATTTAAACTAAATAAAATAAATTAAACTAAAAATAAAGGCTTAAACCTATACCTAAATTAACAAATAAAACACAAAAATAAACCTAAAATAAAAACCTAAATGCTAAACTTAAAAAAATAAAATAAAAACCTAAACCTAAACCTAAAAAGAAAAAATAAAACTTAAACCTAAAGAATAAAATAAAAATAAAACTCAACTAAAAAATAAACCTAAACCTAAAAAAATAAACTAAATAAAAAACCTAAACTAAACTAAATAAAATTAAAATAAATAAAGTAAACTAAATAAAAAATAAACCTAAATAAAAATAAATAATGAAATAAACTCAAATAAATAAAAATTAAACTTAATAAACCTAAACATACCCATTTACTTAATTTTTTTAAAAAAAACCCTAAACCCTAAAACTAACCGTAAAACCTAAAGCCTAAACCTACAACTCCAAGCATACAACCTTAAACCCTAAACCCTAAAACCCTAAAACCTGAACACTAAACCCTAAACCCTAAACCCTAAACCCTAAACCCTAAAACCTATAACCCTAAACCCTAAACCCCAAACCCTAAACCCTAAACTAACCCTAAACCCTAAGCTAACCCTAAACCCTAAACTAACCTACACCCAAAGAATATAACCTTGATGGAATGCCATCACAACTAGGCTCAAGATCTTGAGCGGTGGAGGCGAGCTATCGCTGTGGTGGTGGGGAATCTGGAGGTGTTGTTAGATAAAGAGGTGGTGGTCGGAGCAGTGGTGTTTATGGAGGCTGGAGGAGCGATAAAGGTTATATCCGTGGAGGTGGAGGAGGGAGAGATCAGGGATATGTTGGCGGATTCTGCAACTTGAGAGGTCGGGGTGGTTCTGAAGAGAATTGGGGAAATTGAAGAATGACCGATCCGATCTACAGCTTATGAAACTATGTCTTTATAGTAGAGACGATTCTACTTATCTAGGGTTTTTGATTTGCTTTATTTGTGCTCATTTTTTATCTATGTCATCGCTTGTGTCTTAGAAAACTTAGGGTGCTACTTGGTTGATGAAATCAAAAAGAAGAAATGTTCAATCTAAATTTGTTTTCTATTAATAGAAAACTTGGGGTGCTACTTAGTTGATGAAATTAAAAAGAAGAAATATTCAATCTGAATTTGTTTTCTATTAAAAAAACCTTAAACTCTAAATCATAAACACTAAACCGTAAACTAAAACTTAAACCTTAAACCTTAAATCTAAATCCTAAACCCTAAACCCTATATCCTAAACACCCTAAACCCTAAACACTAAACCCTAAACCCTCTATAAAATAAACTTAAACCTAAACTATAAACTATAAACCCTAAACTTAAACCTAAACTTAAACCCTAAACCCTAAACCCTAAATCCTAAACCTAAATAAATAAATAAATTAAACTCCTAAAACAAATTTAAACCAAAACTACAATAAAATTAAATCTAAACAAACACTAAACCTAAATTCTAAACCTTAAACCTAAACTATTCTAAATAAAATAAATCTAAACTAATATAAACCATAACCCTAAACCCAAAACCATAAACCTTGAATAAAGATGTCATTAGAGATCTAAAGAATGACATCCTAATGTAGTTATGGTAAGCTAAGAAATTATTCAAGAGATTTTCCTTGATTATTAGAGATTTGAATACTAAACCCTAACCCAAAATCATATTATAATACCATATATTATAGTATAATGTTGCATCATATTTGAGCATTTAGTGATGTGTTTTTGGATATAAGATGTTTTGAAATGTTTTAGTATATTATGGTATTGTCTAGTCTATATTAATATAAATCATAAAAATATTAATTTAATATAATGATGATGAAATTTGTTAAATTTGATGTGGAATTAGTTCTAGTACTAAAGGTGTGCTACACCACTTGTAATCCAAAAGTAAGATTTTATGTTCAAAATAAATATTATATGTTGTAGCATAGTATAGATCATATATCATAATATATTGTTCTGCATTTTAAATTTTTAGTATTTTACAATCATGATGGCCTACTAGCATTATTTATAAAAAAATTGATTTATACTTTAAAATGGTGGAATTTATACAAATTCATAATAGGTAGAGCATGGCTTCATAATATATTATTTCAATTTAAAATATGTAATTGATATGACTAAAATATATAGTTTTTTATTATTTAGACAAATTTTATGATTTTTTATCTTAACCAATCCTTGTGATGGTATGCAATATAATATAATATAATATGTTATAGTGTATTATATAGGATGCCATATAGTGTGTAGCATCATGCATTATAAAGCATACTATTTTGTATTACTACTTATTATTTAGCATATTTTAGTTTGTTATAGTATGATGTAGTAGAGTTTGTATGGTATAATTCATAAAAAATATTGATTTATTGGTCGAGATGATGGGATTTGGCCAAATTTAAGGTAAGCTTTAGGGAACATCATTGGGTGTTATTTGTCATTTAATCAAAAGATAAAATTTTGCATCCAAAAAAATGTTCATTTTCAACCAAATTTTATAAATTTTTTGCTTAAAGTGATTCATTTTAAGGGGTAATGTAAGATAATATATTATATGAGAGTATATTAAACATAACATACATTATAATATAACTTCACATATGTATGAATGTGGTGGTGTGTTACTAAATGTTATTGTACATATAAGATGTTTTACTTTGTTATAATACATTGGGTCAAAAAAAAATATTAATTAGTTGAGATGGAAGAATTTGGCCAAATTCATGGCACACACCAAAAAGTAACACCAAAATTATACTATTTTGTACCATTTCAATTAGAAAAATAACAATTTTACATCCAAAATGAACATTATACATATTTTGAGAAAATTTTGTTATTTGTTACTTTTAAGTGATTCTAATGAGATGTAATGTTAGACAATATATTATATTATACAAATTATAATTTAACATCATTTATAATAATATATAGTGTGTTAATTCACACTATAATATGTTTAGCAAGATATTGTATAGTTAGTTGCACCATCACAAATCATAAAATCTTGAATATTATTAAGATGATGTAATCAATGAATACATTATTCTTTGGTTGAAGTATTAAAAGTGTGCATAGAGAAGAAATAAGATTTGATGAGAATTTCATGTCAAGGACATGGAGGGAGATCGCTTAGGGGATCACACATGCATTGGACATGACATGATCTGTAGGGCATAAAAAGAAGAAAATCTAGATAAGGTTTGAATTTGATTTGATTATATGATTTATGGAAAGAAGATCCATGGGGATAAGAATCTATACAAATCGAGGATTAAGATCAATCAACTTTAATTTGTTTTATTTAAATGAAGGCACATTTACTAGAGATAAGGGCTCAGTTTGGATCGAGTATAATGAACCTTCCACTTGGGAAGAGTAAGAATCACTAATTTTGGGATTTGAGTTTGATCATAGATTTATTTGGGATGTATCCAGGGATAAAAGTTTAGTTAGATTTCTTTATTTAGACTCTAAAGTTGGTTTAATTTGGCTAACAGGTTGGTTTTGAATTATTTGTTTATATTTATATATGATTTCTCCATTGGGAGAAGGGTGATTTAACTCATGGAAAAATTAGATTGAGTTTAATTTAATCTGAAGTTAATGTATGGACCTCCAAAAGATGGATCAAGAGAAGGGGCTATATTTGACCTACTCACAAATCCAAAGGGATAGCTATGACTGTGAGCTAGCCAACCTAAGGGGTTGCCTTTCGATGAGAAATGGTTGTGTGCTAGGAAGAAGGCATAGCAGACTTACATCTTCCAAAGCGAGGAACAACCACTAGGGTGACCTATTGGATGCATAACAAATCAAGACCTGGTGGCTTAATTAATGAAGTGGATGTTATTTGGGACATGTCAACTCAAAAGTAGTCAAAATTAATTTTATCTTAATTTCATGTAATTTTATATTGTTTGTTTAGTTCAGTTTGATTTTCAATTGAGGATGTCAGGGATGAGTCAAAATTTGATAATTTAATCTATGGACCATGTCAATGTGAGAAATAAGGGGTTTGTGGTGAAAATATTCTCCTTCATCCTATTTTAAAGAGGATAAATGAAAATAAATATTGCTCAATTGGGACACATAGATCCGTGAGATGTGCTTATTGTGATCTGACATTATGAAAAGTGTTCTATCTTGAGATAGAAGTCACTACCCTTTAATGGACCTAATCACCTCAATAAAGACTCCTAAGAATGATGGGTTGATATGCACAAGAGATTCTTATTTATATAGAAAAGTAAAATTTTATTTTAAATTATTGTTTTTAAGAAGCTATAATAGATCCTAAGGGACAAAATCCTTAGAATACTCTAAGGTAAATGATCATTGTCTCAAAGATTTCAATAGAAAGGACTATCAATTGATTATTTATTTTTGAAGATCAAATGGGATTGATCAAAGAGAGAGTTATTATCAAACCAAAAAAGAAGATATAGATGCTCAATGCTAAGAAACCCAAATATCTCAAACTATCCTATTGGGCTTTACATTTTCAAATTAATTCTTAATTTATTTTTATATTTTTCATTAGAAATTTTTTATGATTCTAAGATTATGGAAAGCCTAAGAGGTGAGCAATTATTCATGGCCCATGGGGAGAAGCATAACCTAAATCTTAGCTGACCAAAAGCATCCTAATCCCATAACAATCATTCCAAAATCCTAATTGCACAAATGTACATGAAAAGGATAAGAATGGCAATCTATCTAACACCTGTAAAATAAATATTAGATAAAATAAACCACATAAATCCCAAGCATGTATATTGGACTTATCACCCCACACATGGGTGACTAAGTCCACTGCCTATTAGATTATGCTTAGATAAGCACTAATCAAAAGCATTTATATTTTATTTATTAGAGTCTTAAGCATAATCCCTCAAAATAATGGTTAGACTAAGATCGCCCTACCATTCATTTTATGCACATACATCCTAACATCCAGTCTAAAACATATATCACAAAACAAAATAAACATCAAACATCAAACCATGCACCGCCCTAACTTAAAGCTAGAAGTGGTGACTTAGGCTAATATGAGTGGTTTGAAGGTTTGTATGGTATGCTTAGCTATGGCTTTCAGTTAGAATTTTCTAAGTGTGAGAAATGTTCAACTTAGAGGAGTGTTTCATTTAAGTTGTTTAACTATTTTGGATTGATTTTATTTCATGTTTTGATTAGGTTCAAGTGAATCCTACAATTAATTACTAAGTTATAAAGAGAGGGAAAGAGAAGGGAACTTCTCTTTCCTTCCCTAACCTAAGTAATTTCTAAGGTAGATTCACATTTTAGTTTTGTTTAGTGAATGTTTTGATTAAGTGTTTTAATTAATCCTAAGTTTAGATGAACTCTAAACAAACCCATTCAAAAATAAAGACATTTTAAGATTAAATAAAATGAACCAAATTCACAAAACATACATAACTTCATTTCTTTCCCAACATGTATAACATGCATATGAATGGGTCCTAAGCATATCTATACACACAAATAAGAATATTTAACACACTTTATGAATTTAAGGGAGTAATTAAGAAATACATTTGCAATTCCCCCCAAGTAAGCCTTCAAGAAATCTGAAGAAAATTAGGGGAGGCAGAAGTCATCCCCTAAAACATACCAAAAAAATTTGTGATTAATCAGAGGATTAATTAAGAGGTAATTAGTAAAATAAGATTTCCATTAAAACCCAAAATCATAGAAAATATAATTTAAAATTCCATTGAAATCATTTTAAAATATTCTAGATTAAATTATCTATCCATAGAAATTTACCTCATATTTTTTTGAATTTTATTGGGGGAGATATGAATTTTTGAAGCTAAAGGGATTAATTAAAATAAATTTAATCCCAAACTAATCTTTTCATCACACGCATGGTGGTCAACATGTTTTACAAACTTCAAAAAACATGTGGGTTACTTAAATGTTGCGCCAAAGGCATGTTTGGATGCGTTGATCCTACCATTCGATCAAGGATCGAATGGCCAAGGATCACCCTGTGATTTTAAAAGGTATAAATGATTTATAAAACATGTGTTTAATCTAGCTCATCCAAATGCATGGATGGTGGATTACCTGTTCGAGGATCAATGGAGACCGTCCATGATCTAAGAAGATCCAGTTTGATTGAGCTCATTGAGATAAGATTTTACCACACCATTATGCTTAATGGCAAGCCTATTCAATGGAATTCTCATGCCATGATAATTCTTTCACAGGACCAACCTCCTAAGCTAGTGGTCAAAAATCCCACAGAGGTGATCACCGGTTCGATGAGGTAGCTTCAGTGGAGAAGCTCATGAAAGTTTAAGCCTTGGGGTTGAGTAGATCTCTAGACCAACACCTCTTCCTCTTGCTTGGTTTCATCAAATTCAACCTCTTACTTTGGGAACTTGAATGAGATCTTGGGTGACAATTTGATCGAGGGAGTGTGCAAAAGAGAATTGAAGTGGTTTTGAGTGAAGAAGTTAGATGGAAAGAGATGCTCCATTTTCTAAAGAAGAAATTGAGAAAGCTTGATTTCACCTCCTGGGGAAGCTTAATGCTCTTGATGGCTCCTAACACTCTCTAGGACTCAATCAACAATGAGGGTGTTGAATTAAATGGAATTAGGGGAGTATATCTCTAAGGATACCAAGCTTGGGTTGCCATTTTGATCCAATTGACCATATGGAAAGGGTTGTTTGGCTTTGAAGTTGGCACATGGAGTTTGAGCTGGGTGGATTGGTAACCTCCATGTGCTTCAAATCAAGTGAGGGAGGTTTTGAATTAGCCAATTTGAGCTAGGGGTCAATTTGGCAGGTCCATTTAACTAAAACCACATTGGTTGCACCACTCTCCATTGGGTCCACCTGACCTATTAGGAAGGTATCAAGTTGATATGAAGAGGGCTTGACCAAATTACCCATGGATTAGACCAAAATTTGCTCTATACCATAGGGGTATAATGGTCATTTTGCTCATTTTTAAATTTTGATATGTTGGGTATGTGGAGAAAATAGGTTTGGTAAAGTTTCATTGGATTTGGAGTTCATTTGATATGGTTTGTTTCATGTTGACCCATTTAGGTCAAAATAACTTGGGTCAAGTTGACCATTGGTTAAATTCAAACCAAGGGTCAAGTTCATATGGCCATTTGAAATGTTTTGTTGGCTTTAGTTTGATTAATTTTGTTTAGTTTTGAATTTGGCTCATATGACTTTATAGGTCAAATGGGTTAAGTTGATAATTTGACCCATTTGACCCATTTGGCCAGTCATGGGTAGGTTTAGGTTTGGTTAGTCATATAGAGTGGATTGGTATCTTTGTTTGTAAATCAATTTAGTTAATTTGAATTTGGCTCAACATGATTTAAATCAAGTTTTAAAGGTCAATTGGGCTAGTTAGTCTAGTTGGCCAATTTAGGCTTGGTCAAGTTCAACAAGTGATTTGGAATGAACTTGACACATTTTGACATTTTTTCACATTAACTTGGGTCAAGTGGCCAATGTTTAGTTTAAATGTTGACTTGGTCAAGTTCAAAGTATATAAATGAACTTAGATCATTAGTTTCAATCAATTTGGCCTATGGTAAATTTTGGCTATGTTAGGTTTTATTTTGGCTACGTTTTGACTTGGTAAACCCTTAGGTTTGACTTGGTTTGATCCAATTTGATTGTTTGATCATCCCATGATGATTGTTGATCATGATGAGAGCATAGTGAGTTTGATTCAATCTAATTGGTAAGGATTAGAATTTGGCTTATAAGTACTTAGGTCACTTTGGGTAAAGTGAGCCTAAGTGGGTCAAATGGCTTGGTCAAAGCTTGATTTGAGTTTCATTGAACTTGTATATGGACTTATGATTGAAATATAAATCCATTTGCAAGTGGTTTGAAATCAAATGAGATTTGACAATTTCATATTCAAAGGAAGAATAGAATGGATTTGGGGTTTGATTTTGAATTGGATTTTGGTTTGTGATTGAAGTTTGTATGTATATTTGGATTCATGATGTAAGGTTGATTGCATGAAGAAAAAATCAAGAGTTATTTGATTTAAAGTTGATTTGGCTAAGTTCAAGATTTTGCTGAAAAGCTTAGTTGGATTTTGAGGATTTGAGTTTGATTTTTGGAATTGGTTTTGATTCTTTATATTATATTTCATTTATATATGAATATAAATGAGAATATAAATGGGTTATGAAAAATTTTCAAGGATTTAAAGTGATTTGATCACTATTTAGGCTAAGTCAATTAAAAGGGATTTAAAGGACTTAGGAAAGTTTTTGAGTTTGAAGCTTGAATTTTTGAATTTGGTTTGATTGATTTATATTTATATTACATTTATATGTGTGAATATAAATGAGAATATAAATGAGTTATGAGAAAATCCCATGAAATTGAATTGACTTGAACATGATTTTAGCTAAGTCCATGAAGGAAAACTTAAAGGACTTAGAAATTTCATGAATTGATTTTGAATTTTGAGATTAGTTTGATTAGTTTGAATTTATATTTCATTTATATATGGGAATATAAATGAGAATATAAATTTATCATGAGAAAATCTCATGAGTTTGATTTGGTTTAGATCATGATCTAGGCTAAGTCCA
The DNA here is from genome assembly GCA_021442155.1 of Cymbidium sinense. NCBI lineage: Eukaryota > Viridiplantae > Streptophyta > Magnoliopsida > Asparagales > Orchidaceae > Cymbidium > Cymbidium sinense. Next base: position 189,283,795 of record CM038220.1, read on the forward strand.
TTAAAAGGGAATTAAGGACTTAAGAAGGATTTTAAATTTGGAATTTAATTTTTGGATTTGATTTGATTTATTAATATTTATATTTCATTTATATATGTGAATATAAATGAGAATATAATTAAACTATGAGAAAATCCCATGAGTTTGAATTGATTTAGAGTTGATTTTGGATAAGTCCAAGAAGGGAATTAAGGGACTTAGAAATTTCATGAATTGATTTTGAATTTGAGTTTAGTTTGATTATTTTGAATTTATATTTCATTTATATACGTGAATATAAATGAGAATATAAATTAATTATGTGAAAATCTCATGAGTTTGATTTATTTTAGATCATGATTTAGGCTAAGTCCTTAAAAGAAGATTAAGAACTTAAGAAAGATATGGACTTAGGAATTTCATTCATGGGTTTCAGTCATGGATTTCAATTATGAATTTTAATCACATGGAGTTGATTTGAGTTTGAAGAAAATCAAATAAGATTGATTTGGAGTTTGACTTGAAAGAAGGAAAGTAAGGAATGATTCAAGCTAAGGGTAGCCAAATTTTCCTAACACCCCTAAGGCATGACCTATTCCTATGGCTAACTCTTCTAAATTTAGGTGAGTGTCCACCCAATCACTATGTCTCTTAAGACCAAGGAACTCTTAAAGTCTAAGAAGTTCTATATCTAAGATGGAGGTTGAGAGCCCATCCTAAAAATTAGGTCAACAAGATTAGACTTATCCTTTCTTAGATTTACAACCAAAGGGATAGTCTATGTGGGGTGAGCACCAACCTAAGGGGTTTTCTGATACTTTTATAGAAGATAGTGTAGTAGACTTACATCTTCTAAATGGGAACAAGCTAGGGTGACCTATTGGTGGCACAATAAATAGAACTCACATAAGGGTGACTACCGAAGAATGCTTGGATTTATATTAACTCAAGAATATATATGATTCCTATGAGTTTTACACAGCCCTAAAGATAGGATGCATGAAAAAAATGCTGGGTGTCCTCCTAATCCACAAGTGAATATATATTTTGTTTATATGTTTCGTGGACTTTTGGTACAGGGACCACACCATGGGATATGTTGATCTTGATGAATCATGATATCAACTAAGGAAGAATCAAGACATCCACTGGATGGATTCTCCAAATATGGGTGGCTATAGGAAAGGGGAACTATCCAATGAAGTAACCTGGTAGTGTCTAAATGGGGTTGCAAAGGACGTGATCCATGCCCGAGGGGAGAAGGCCGCTGGGCGTATCCTAAGCCTGAAAAGAAAGCATGGATATCCGGTACAACTAAGGAGAAAGCATATGACTTACATTTACAATGAGTGGTGTATCCTAACGCGAGAACCAACCAACCCAAGGTGTATCCATCAAAGATGTGGTGTATCTCAAGATAGTGAGAACTAACCAACCTAAGGTGCCCTCAAGGTGCAACGATCACCTAAAAAAGAAAAAGATGTACTTACAATTTTCTGGGTAGAACTGATCATGGATAATCTATCATCGAAACATATGCTATCTCCTAGAGCTACTACTAAGCAAGGAGCCCCAAAGGACTTGACCCATTCAACAAGGGAAGGAATAACAGAGGACTTATCCTAAACCCTCAAATATACTCAACCTAGTGCATGAGTCAATCCAAGAAGAAAGCATAGCAAACTCACTTCATCTTAAAGGTCAACATTATATAGCTTATGCCATGTAGTAATGCCTACCAAACTAAAAAAAATGCTCATCAGAAGGCACTAAGTTGGTGCATAGCAAACTTACATCCTCAAAGTAGAGACCACTAGGTGACAAACGTGGTAGACTCCTAAACTAGAGGACCTCTGAGGAGCCACTAGGTGTTATCTCAACTCAAAGTAGCAGAAAAAAGATATGTATTTTTTATATGTTTTAGGTATATGTTTGTTGTGTCGATGAAGGATAGATGTCGCCAGTTCCTACATACCCTAAACACATCGTATGCATTCATAAACAAGAATACTTTCAATATGGAAGAGATTGAATTTGAAATGGAATTTTCATTGATGATAATTATTTTCAAACATGATTTATAACATTTATTTAAGTACAACCTATTGATTGGAATCATTGGGCGCTCTCCCTTATGATTAATAAGCTGATAAGAGCTTTGTTAATGGAGAAAAGGGCTTCCTGGTGTGTTCAACTACCCACCCATGTTATATCAACAATCAACTAAAATAAGCTCTCTTAAATGAAAATCTTGGGGATAACAACTTGTGATAAATTATTTTGATTTTGTGCAATATAGTTTTGGCATACGCAGCATTTCTCCTCAAAAAATTTGAGCTCTAAAACTTGGCATTATGTCTGCTATGATCTTCTACCCACAACTATCCCAGTGATAGTTGGATTATAACATGAATGGCTTGACCCATACACTAAGGAGAAAGGAGTATACTAAGTTGAGTTCTATATTGGTGTAGACCCACAAATTTTAACTAATTGCTCATGTCACTATCCATTGTTTGGAGTCTTTGATTTGATGAAGTTTCTTGAAGGTTTCTACCAAGTCGCTTGCTGAGTAGTTGATGGTAGAAAATCTCCAATCTATATTATAAGACAAAGTTGTTGATCTCGTTCTTGAATGCAATACCATCATCGATATAATTCATGAAGGCACTCAACCTATATATATATGGTTCTAAAAAATTGATCACATGTCAGTCAACCTCTATGAAATTGTCTTTCATTTTGAAGTACTCACCAGAAAGATGAACCAATGACCTTCAAGAAAGAGGATTAATTAGACCCATGAGGTACCCCACTAATGGCCATGAGGCCAATGTAGATGTAGAATGTTGGGTGGTTTTAAGACCATAAGCTATTTGACATTGGTGGCATCGACTATACTCCATGCAATGATCATGATCAGAGTATCCTAGTCTATCTTGGCTTTCATCTTGACCATTGGCATTTCACATAATGTGTAGCCATAATCTTATGGGTTTCTTTTGTGTAAATGTAACCACATATGATCAAAAGAGCTGCACAAGACACCATCTACAGAGGTCAGTGTTTCTCTACTTCTCCTCTGAGAGGAAGCCGCACATCAAAGTATATCTCCAACCATGAATGCTAGTGTCCCCAAGTTCATGATTTATTCATCGTGAGATCATCACTAAGTGAGAGTCACAAGATGTGGGTTCTAAGAAGTCCACTATTCTTGTCCATTCACCCATGGATACAAAGGTAATGTCAAGCGAGGATCATGGACCATCATGCCAATGATAAGCATCAACATGTCATGAGATATTGTAGTGGATTGATCATATGATTAATTTCACCTTATGAGGAAGCATGTCTTGTAGCTTTTTCAAAGATTAAAGAAGGCTTCTTTGACCAAGTATGTGGGATTTTTCTTCCTGAATTACATAAGGCAATCATACCAATAAAAAAAAAGTAATTCTATTAAATTTTTTATATGAATCATCCTCAAGTTCTACATCAACTTCTTGACTTAAGGATTGATGCTCCTAAAGAACCTCTCGAGTCTTCACACATGTGGATGACTTAGGGCTTCATTAACTACCAAACCTCGCCTTTTTGAGAGGAAAGTGGGTTAAATCTAAGATTCTAACCGATGCCTAATTGTTTTTCACATATAGACTTTGATATACTTATGATTTTGCTTTGGAGCCTCCATCTATCTCGCTCAACTCACCTCCAAGGAATCTACGAGAAGAGCTAGGAACCATATAAGACTCATTCTATGAATTAGATTCTAAGTCTATATGGATAGTGTGTACTAGTGGGACATATCTTATATTGGGTTAATAAAGAGGTTTTTCATCCCTGGATTTGAAATGGCCTCTTCCTCTTGGAGGTGATCATCCTACCCATATGTTCAATGGAGTATTGAACTGTGGAATTTAATGTCGCTCCACTTCCTCCTCCAAGTCTATTTCGCTCCCTTTATTTTCTTTTCATTTTCTCTTTTCTTTTCTTTTCTTTTTCTCTTCCTTTTCTTTTCTTTTCTTTTCTTTTATTTTAAACTTTGGCCATTTGTGAGAATAGACTTGTTGATTTTGAGAGAAGTAGTAAGCCGCATCCTCATATATGTCGACTTCATGAACTATAAATGGCTTGAGATCTCCTTTAACACAGTAGACGATCCCACCTCTCATGAACTTCATACACTGATGTAGAGATGATGGAACTATGTTGTTCTCATGTATCCATGGTCTCCCAAGCAAAGCGTTGAAAGATGTATCCGAGTCTATAATGTGAAACTTTGCTTAGGTCTTCAAAATCATCTATCTCCAAGAGAACACTATGGAGCTTAAGGCTTGTTGACCTCACTTTTAGAGTGCGGATTAAATCTTCCCTTCTTAAACTTTGGAGTCTTCTAGACATTAAGACTTCCCTAGTCATAAGACACTTCTAACAATTAGGTAAACACTTAACCTAAGCCAAAAGACATAGAAGGTTACCATAGGATTAGGTTATGCCTTAGGATTAGATAATCCACCTACCCTACAACCCAAATCCAATCCATGTTCACCTTCTCAAACCAAACCTCAAGTTCAATTCAAACATAAACTTCAAATCCAAATCCAAGCCCAAATTCCAAAACCAAATGATTGAAGCCCATGATCAAATCCAAACTTGAAACCCTTCCTAAGCCATATGACCTATCCCATGGACTTAGCCAAATCTTAATCCAAATCAATTCAAACTCAATTGATTTTCTCACAAATCAATCATATTTTCAATCATCTTCTCAAATTTAAATGAAATATACATTTAAATCAACAAAACTAAATCAAACCAAATCAAAATCCAAACTAACCACATGACCCAACTCATGGACTCCCAAATTCTTCATTCCAAAACCCAAATTCAATTGATTTTGTTCATGAATCAATCATACCTTCAATCATATTCACAAATATAAATGAAATCTACAATCATCAAGCCAAACCAAAATCAACCCAAGTCAAACCTAACTTAACCCTTTTGACTTGAAATGTTCAAATGAACCAAAACACATTTGAACCCAAGCCAATTACAATTGAATTTATATATCAATCTCAAATCCATATATAAACTCAAATAAATCAAACTTAACCCAAAATCAAGCCAACTAAACCCAATTGGTCCACTTGACCCAAAGTGGCCAATTTGACCTATTTGAGCCAAGTTCTAATCCTACCCAAATTGGATTGAACCAACCCCAACAAAACCTCCCAAAATATAAATCAAATTGACCAACCAATTGATATTTTGAAGATTGTCAAATCAAAACCAAATCCAAATTAATTGAAACCAAAGACTACAATCATCTTCAATTGGTCAATTAAACCGAAACAAACACCCAACTCAAGATAATTTGTCCAATTTGGTCAAATTGGTCAACTTAACCCATTTGACCTAAATGAATTCAAATGAGCCAAAATCAAATCTAGGCCAAACTAAACCAAACTAATTGAACCAAAACATCCAATTGATCATATGAACTTGACCCAACCCTTGGTTTGACCCAATTAACTAATTGGTCAACTTGACTCCAACCTAACTAATTTGACCTAAATGAGTCAAATTGAGCCAACCTAACCAAATCAACTCCAATTGAAATTTGGCTAACCCACTTTCCTCATTTCAAATCGCCAAATCAAATCTAATGCCAAATGATCATTCTACCCTTGGGTCAAGGGCATCACTGAGACAAATCACCCATGTAAGTGGTCATTTCCATTCTTACCTCTCTCCAATGGTCCACCTAGGCACCTAGGACATTGCCAACCTAACCCAAGGGTGGTTGGTATGACCCATGGGAGGTGAAATCACCCCATTGGAGCATTTTAAACCCATAGGACACCCATGATTCCTCTTGGCAGCCACCTCCACACCTTCAACCAACCAAGCTGAGCCAACTCACCTCCTCCTTGCCACCCATGACTCCCTGAGATGGTCGGATGGCCACTAGAAGCCAAACCTGATCTCACTATCCAATCAAGATGAATGGGGGTATACACCCCTCATTTCTAAAAACACAAAATCATTCCTGAGCCCTAGCTACCCAAGATGACCCACTAAAGACATTCCTAAGCTAAGCTCCCAAGCTTGATCAAAAATGCCATTCTCTCCGCCCAAATAAGACACTCCCATTTATGACCTAACTTCCCATTTCTCCATCAAGCTCAAATTAACTTTGCACACCTTCCTTAGGCCTCATCGAGTAAATGAATCATCTCCCTAGCTTCTAAGCACCTGAGGTGGGACTTGATCAAAGAGCTCTAAATCATCTTCATGGCCTCCTTCGAATCAAGGAATTGATCTAATTGTTGGTCAATAGGGCTTCATCTCCACTAGATGAAGCTTCCTCAATCATTCAAACCATCAATCTTGTGCTCTGGTGAGGTATGCTTCCAAAATTGATCCTTAGAAAAAAATGGTTTGGTGCTTTTGAAGAAAACTTGCATTTGTGATCTTGACCATTGGATCCCTCCGATCGATGTCATGAAGGTGTGATCTTTTGGAGTTGATTTGAGGCGGTAAGCTTGGATCAAGTGATCAATGGTGGAAGAACTCCATTCTCCTCACTGTGATTAGATCACGCATCTATTTCATGATCGTAATGGTCATGATTAGATCCACTAGATCGATATGATTTAATCTACTTGTGGTATTAATCATAGATGTTCATCTTAGATCGGAACAAGAAAGCATCCACCACCGCCACATAGAGTCGATAAGGTTTTAAAAGCCAATCTGCACCACATGGAAAGCAGATGCTCAACGCGCCATTGGTGCCAACAAGATTAGGCTTTAATTAGGCTTAATTAATCATTTTAATGGCTAAACTTCTAGAAATCATAAAAATCATAGAAATAAAAAATGCAAATAAATACTCATTTTAAAGGGTATTTAGAGGAGAATAAATTAAAATGATCTTAACTTATTTTGAATAGTAATTAAGGTTTAATTACAAAATTAATTAGCTTAATTACTCTTAATTACTGAGCAATTAATCCCAAATTTTATGGGTTAATTTAATGGGATGAACTCTCACCTCCATGATTTTCTTGGGATTTCACTTAATTATAAAAAATTGACTAATTAAACCTTAACTACTCTTTTAAGTTATTAATGATTAATTAATGATGAATAGTAATAAATTGGTTAATTAAGTTTATTAATCATTGTTCAACAATAAGTGAACTAAGGAATAGGTTGGGACCCCTTTCCCTAAGTTCATTTCACCCTTTTAAAATGAAATTAATTAAGATTTAACTAATTAATTAAATCACTTAATCAAATTGAAATCATAATCACATCGACCTAATTAATTAAATCATGGGGTAGAGATCTTTAGGTGTTTAATAACCTAAAGAAGTTTAATGAAATTATGGTTAGTCCACATGTGTGGGAAAATAATAGTAATTAAAGTCCCTTAATCTAATTAACTATTAATCATGAGCCAATTGCATTAGGCCCCTTTTATTTCTAGGATCATTGCAAGTTTATTTTCCATGCATATCATGTTAGCTCATAATTATTTAGTTAATTACCTTAAGGTGACATAGGGTAATTAATTCATCTAATTAAGGGTTCAACTTAATTAACCCATAAAATAAACTTAATTACATTTTTAAATTAAATCAAATCAATAATGTGGGAATGGGTTTAAAATAATAAGTGATGATTTCTCTTCCTCTTTAAATCAAATCAAATCCAAAACTTAATTAATAAAGAAGCTTTGGTTTGCTTTTAAATAATCTTATTTGATTTGATTATCCTTAAGAACTAGTTTGGTTGAATGAATCACATGCTTATATTTGATTATCCTCTTTCCAATCATGTTAAATTTGGTATGTCATTTGAATTCATACATCCATCTTTTCAAAATCAAGTAAAATAAAATGGATTTCCTTTATGTAAGCTTGCATGTGTTGATTTAATTTAATATATGTGTGGCTATTATCACTATTAAATCCAAATGTATTTTTCAAAAGCTTATAAATGAATAATAATGTGTTATGATGCTAGTTATAAATACATAAGAAATACATGTGCTTATAGCTTAAGTGTATGAATGGTGAGTTTTGATTCCTCTATTCGTGTGTTGATTTATATAAGATTGAATTGTAATGGGTATATAGTCACATCTGGGAACAGGTTTTTAGCTACAAGGAGGCCATTTGATTACCTCATTTTCATGGTTTAACAATGGCACGTACCCATTTGATTTCATTCTTATGTATTTCAACATTAGAATTTTGATAGAGCTTTAATTCATATATATAAATGATTCAATTAAAAAAATATACAATCTTTGCATGGTTTTCTTTCCCTCATTTATGTATACATCCATGTGTGTCCAAGAAAAGAAAGTATAAAGTATGGACATCGCAGGAATATGAGGCTTTAGTTAGCCCCAAGGAAGTCATTTGATTACCTCACTTCCCTAGTTTAACAATGACACATACTTGCCTATATCTTTGTACATGTATATGTATATGTGATTAGTGAATGAAAATCCCATTTTACATTAAAATTGCTTGCATTCATAATTGACTAAGTGGTTGAATTAATTAGCCATATGATTTGGAGCTTACTTCCTATGTTGATGTACAAATTTACATATGTTTGAATGCAAATGGGTATATAGTCTAGACATGAGAATGAGGCTTTAGCTAGCTCTAAGGAGGTCATTTGATTACCTCACTTCCCGGTTTAACAACAGCAGATGCCTGTTTAATTTCATTCTAATTTCCTTTTTGTATAAGAATTTGGATAAAGTTTTAAATTAATATGTTTAAATAATTCAATCAAATATAATATAAATTCTAAACATACATACATTCATCATTTAAGTGTGCTAAAATATGTTGCATGTATAGATACACTTAGGATTAAATCATATGAATGTTACATGTGATGGAAAGGAATGATTTAATATATGTCATGTGGTAGTAATTCAATTAAATTAATCTTAAGATGCCTTTCATTTTGAATGGGATTATTTAAAGTGAACCTAAACTTAGGATTAATTAAATCATTTAATAAGCCATTCACTAAAGAGAACTAAATCAAATTAATATACTTTAGAAAATTACTTAAGGTAGGGATGAAAGAGGGAAATCCTCTTTTCCTCTCTTTATAACACTTAGTTGCTAAGTGTAATCAAATGAAACAAAAGAAAATACAAATTAAAATTCTCAAATCAATTAAACTACTTCAAGTGAAATCAACCTTTCATGTTAAATTGAATCCTTCTACACTTAGAAAATACAACACTAATGCCTAACAAGACTTACCACACAAGCCTTAATACACACATTAGAATTAAGTCACCACTTCTAGCTCTAAGTTAGAATGATGTATGATGTGATGCATGTATTGTTTTATGATGTATTATTTTAGATTAGATGTTAGGGTGTATGCTTTGTAGACTAATGATAGGCCAATAATATTAGCCTAATCATGTTTCTGCATGGGATTATGCTTAATGGATGCTTAAAAATAAATGTGAATCTCTTTTTAGTTGCTTAAATCCTTAAGCATAATCCAAGTTAGGTGGGCTTAATTACCCATGTGTAGGGTGCTAAGTCTAAATTATAAATACAATTGCTTGGGATTATATGTATATTTAGCTAACCTCTATTTTGCAAGTGTAGTTAGATTTACTTTTCCCTCATAAATGTAATTTTGTAATGGGAATTAGGATTAGTGCTATGGGGATTAGGATGACAAAAGGCTTTGTCTTGGGGTGCCCTATGATGCCTTTGAAGCAAGCATCATCCAAATCAAAGAAGGAACTAAATAAAAATGGAGATATGAAGAAAGAAGACCCCATAACATTTAATACAATTATAATTATTCTTTCATATTCTAGGTTGTATAAGGTTAGAGCTCACTACCCATATTTTCTCTCTTGGGTTGTATATTCACCCACCCCTTTTATTCTTTTACGATAGTTTATATAATTGTTAGACATTATGTTTACATTGTGCATTAGAATGGCATGTTTTTCATAATTTCTAAAATGATTGATGCTTTAATGGGTGGCTTGGATATGATTAGGCTCTTAGGATAAAAATAACTTTTCTATCCAACTAATCACTCATAACTAAATTTTAAACAACTCATAACCTCATCATAAAGCCTAAGACATAAATAAGATAATTAAAAGATTTAGCAACCCCTTAGTTGTATGGTTGTATGTTGCACATCATGCATGCATATTATTTTTCTCTTGAACATGAAGGATCTTCATCCTTGCACGATAAAGGAATGCTTGACCTGTGAGGGCATCTCATGCGGTGGAGAATACCTTCTTCTAGCTGATTTTACCCATAACCTATTTCATCATGCATTTAGGGATAAGAAATCCTAAAGCCTTTATTAAAATGATGTGTCTAAAATGAAATAAAATCTGAAAAGATTTTGCATCTATAGATTAAGTCATATACTCATACCACTCATGCTCTAGTCTCTAGAGTGTGTTTAGGACTTTAGTCTCTTTCTAATTAAATAACTACCCTAGCTATCTTGCAATTCTTAAGATCAACTATATGGTTTTAAAATCGAGGAGGAGTTAGCCACCCTGAAGTTATAAGTCCAGAAGTCAGACACCTTCTATGGCTTGGGCCTAGATGATTGGTCAGGAAAGGGCAACTATTTGGCTTCCTCTTGTAGGCTAGTCACCTTGTTGATTAATTTCTTGAATGTTTTAATGGTAAAGTCCTTAAGCATGAAAGTGAGTGAGCCATGGATATTCTTGAGTAGAATCTCAATGGCATGCTATTCTGATGTGGTTCTTTTCATGCTCAGTTGCACCTAATCAATAAGGACTCGAGTTTCTATTTCTCTACAATGAGGTCCTAGTCACCCTCTCGAGCAAAGAAACCTCTTAATGAAGAGGTGCTCCAACTCGAAAAGTCTTCACCAAATCAGTTTGAACAACCAATCAAATGCAACACGACAGATTGCTAACTAAAAAAGCGGAAGAGGAGTGTGTTGTCGCATTGCAACAAATGATCTAAAGTATGGAATGTGTTATTGTGAGTTCCCTTACCATCAAAGATCTTGAAGTATGGTGGCAAAAAACCCCAAATAAATAAAAATTAAATAAAAGCCTAAACCTGAAAAACAAACCAAAAAATAAAACCTAAACTCTAAACTAAAAAAATCCTAAACCTAAAATAAATAGGATAAACATAAACATAAACCTAAACTAAAATAAACTAAACTAAAATAAATAAAACCTAAACCTAAACCCTAAACTAAAAAAAAATAAAATTAACTAAAAATAAACCTAAACCTAAACTAAAAAAAAAACCTAAAAATAAACCTAAAATAAAAACATATACCCTAAACCTAAAAATAAAAAATAAAAACCTAAACATGTACCTAAAAATATAAAATAAAACCTAAACCTAAAATATAAAATAAAAATAAAACTAAAAGAAATATAAAACAGAAACCTAAACTAAAATAAATAAACCTACAAATAAATAAACTAAATAATAACAAAAAATAAACCTAAATAAAAATAAAAAATAAAATAAAACAAAATAAATAAATAATAAACTAAATAAACCTAAACATATCAGTTTATTTAATTTTAAAGAAAAAAAATCTAAACCCTAAACCATAAAACTAATCCTAAACTAAACCATAAAATACCTTAAACCCTAACTAAACTCTAAACCCTAAACCCTAAACCCTAACTTTAATCCTAAACCTTAAACCCTAAACCCTAAACACTAAACCTTAAAACCATAACCCTAAACCCTAGGCCCTAAACCTTAAACCCTAAAACTAACTAAACCTAAACCGTTAAACTTAAGCCCTAAACCCTAAATTAACCCTAAACCCTAAACCCTAAACCTTAAACCCTAAAGCCTAAACCCTAAACCCTAAACCCTAAAAACCCTAAACCCTAAACCCTAAACCTAAAACCTAAACCCTAAAGCCTAAACCCTAAACCCTAAATTAACCCTAAACCCTAAACTAATCCTAAACCCTAAAGCCTAAACCTAAACCCTAAACTAACCCTAAACCCTAAACCTAAACCCTAAACCCTAAAACCCTAAACCCTAAACCCTAAACCCTAAAAACCTAAAAACCTAAGCCTAAACTAAGTAAAAATTAAAAATAAAATAAAAAAAAACCTATACCTAAATATAATAGAAAATAAAATAAAATAAAAACCTAAACTAAATCCTAAACTAAACCTAAAAATAAAATAAAATAAACTAATAAAAAATAAACTAAAATATAATAAATAAAAACCCAACTAAACTAAAAAATAAAATAAACCTAAGAATAAAAAAATAAAATAAAACTAAACAAAAATAAAATAAAATAAAATAAAATAAAACTAAATAAAAACTAAAATAAAAAAACCTAAATAAAAAAATAAAAAAACCCAAACCCTAAACTAAAAAAAACTAATCCTAAAATAAAAATAAAATAAAATAAAAAATAAACCTAAACCTAAACTAAAATAAACTAAAATAAAATAAATTAAACCTAAACCTAAACCCTAAACTAAATAAAATAAAATAAACTAAAATAAACCTAAACCTAAACTAAAAATAAACTAAAAATAAACCTAAATAAAAAAAACCTAAAACAAACCCTAAACCCTAAACCTAAAAGCTAAAACCTAAACCTAAACTACATAAAACCAAAAAATAAAATAAATAAAAAAAACTTATGGTGAAAGAATATTCATATTCATGCCTTCATCTATCCCCTTTTGGAAAGAGGATAAATGAAAATAGAAATACAACACCTGTTGGGATACCACATAGATAGATGTTCTTATTAGGTGATCATGGCATTGAGGAAAGGTGTACTATCTCAAAAGATAGAAGTCACCACCCTACAATGGACCTAATCACCTTAATAAGGACTCCTAAGGACTATAGGTCTTTGGAATGTACCAAAGATTCTTCCCCTACTTTACATGGAAAAGTAAAGCATGATTTATTTTAAACTGGATTTGTTAAGTTCCCTACAAGGGCAAGCCCCGATAGTTAATTACATTCTAAGGAACAGGATTCCTTAGGAATACTCTCGATTAAGGTAAATGATCATTGTCTCCAAAGATTTTGAAGGTAGGACTATCAAATGATTGGTTTATTTTTAGAAAGTCAAGTGGGATCGATCGCAAGGAGGGAGTTCTTATCGAAGCCAAATAAAGATAAGTAGTGGATGCTTAGGATACTAGGAAGCCTAGTAAGCATCCCAGACTATCCTATGGTTGGGCTTTACATTTTTGAAATTGAATTGATTTATTTTAGTTGAATTTTTATTAGAATGTTAGGGCTTACAATTCCATGATACAAGGTCATTGAAATGCCTAAGAGGTGAGGATTTATGCTTGTAGCCACAAAGAGAAGTAACAACCTCTAAAACTAAATCTAGGGAGCTTTAGGGAGGGCCAAAAGCATGAGCTCAATAAAAATGGGTATTTGGTTTACCATCACAGGAGAGGATAAATCACCTGACTGTTGGACTTATAACCGCCTGGGGGTGGCCACTACCTAACTCCTCCTATGATTTTAAAACATGTAGAAAAGTCAAATGCTTTTGTAAGATAGCTAAGCTGTTATTTATTTAGAAAGAGACAAAGTCCATAAACACACTCCCTAAGAGACTAGATCATGTAGAGTATGATTTAATGACTTAAATTTAATGCAAATTTTGTTACATTTTATTTTATTTTTTGTACAATCAATGTTACACAAGCTTTAGGATTCATATGCATAATGCATGAGAAATTAAATTATGGTCCAAAATTAGCAAGATAAGGAGGTGTGTTTCCACCATGGATCTCAAAGGTCAAGCCAAGTTCTGCAAAGGTGGAAGCCTCCAATCAAGAGTGAAATAATATATTTTTTTTATGCATGATGTGAGAAAGAAAATACAACATTCATCTAAGGGGTTGCTAATTTTTTTATCTTGTTTATAACTTAGACTTTAGGTGAGGCTATGAGTTATTTTATTTTTAGTTTGAATTAACTAGTTGGATAGAAAAATTATTTTACTAAGAGCCTAACCATCATCTAGGCCATACATCAAAGCAAGGAATAAACTAGGAAAAGATGCCATCTTAATGCACAAGCTAAATAAACATCAATCAATTTATAAAGCTAGCATAAAAGAATAAGAGGCCATTTGTGGTCGGGCTCCACCACAAAACCCAAAACAAATTGGGTATGAAGCTCTACCCTTATACAACCAATTACAAATGAATTAAATACAATCAAAAAAGGAATTCATTGTTATGGGGTCTTCATTCTTCATTTCTTCTTTCTTCTTTCTTCTTCTTCTTCTTTCTTCTTCTTTAGTTAGTTGGAATGTGGCTCAAAGGCTTCACATGGTACATAAAGCATAGCCTTATAACCAATGTTCATATCCCATAACAATCATTCCAAAATCCTAATTATAAAATTACATGAAAATGGGAAAAAGGAAATCTAACTAAAACTTATAAAATAGAGATTAGCTAAACACACCAAACAATCCCAAGAATATATATGTATAAGTTGGACTTAGCACCCCTCACATGGGAAACAAAGTCCACCTAGCCTATTTTGGATTATGCATAGAGGTATAAGCACTTGCACAATAAAAATAGTTATATTTTTATTACAGAGCCCCTTAAGCACAATCCCTTGCAGAAGATAATGGTTAGACTAAGATAGCCCTACCATTCAGCCACACATACACCCTAACATCTAGACTAAAATAATACATCACAAAATAAAAGCAAACATCAAACCATGCACCAGCCTAACCCAAAGCTAGAAGTGGTGACTTAGCGTAAAGTGTGTGCTATTTAAGGTTTGTGTGGTATGCTAAGCTAAGCTTTAAGGTTAAAGTTTTCTAAGTATGAAAATGTTCAACTTAGAGGGTGGTTTCATTTAAGTGATTTAGTTGATTTGGTTGATTTTTATGTTGTGATTTGATTAGGTTTGAATGAACCTACAATTAATTATTAAGTTGAAAAGAGAGGAAAAGAGAAGAGAACTTCTTTCCTCCCTACCTTAAGTAATTTCTAAGGTAGATTCATATTTGATTTTATTTAGTGAATGTTATATGTGTTTTAATTAATCCTAAGTTTAGATTTTCCCTAAACAAAACCTATTCAAAAAGAAAGGCATTTTAAGATTAAGTAAAGTGAAATACTATCACAAAACACACAAAACTTCATTTCTTTCCCAACATGTGTAACATGCATATGGATGAACCCTAAGCATATATACATGCAAATGGAAGTTTTACAACTTAATGATGAATTCTAAGGGATGTTACTTAAGAAAATTTAGATGCTTCATGATGCATGATTTTGATAAGTAGAAAAGGGTGATTCTTTTATCCATTTTTCATACGCACATTTACAAGTATAAAAGACATAAGTGGTGCCATTAGCACCGGGTGTAAGGTACAAGACCTACATGGGGCTACTTAAAGCCTCAACCCTAGGTTGTCCAGACTAATATACCACTTTTCTTAAATACATGTGCATGTACAATAAGAAATGCATGGAAAGAGAATCTTGCAAAAAGTTTATGTTTATATGATTTTAGTTTGATTATTTAGTTTATATGTGTGATGTGGAATTCCTTCTTAAGTCATGACATAGGAGTGTATTGAAATAGATTTGAGCAAGTGTTATGTTCTTTTCAAATGGACTATACACTTTGCAAATCCTATAAAATTCTATGATAAGAAAGAGAGGGAGAATCACATAACACATTTTATACTATTCATATGCAAACTCATAAATAATCTAAGTAGCATACCTTTAGTTATGATATTTGATTTATAAGTTTTGAAAATAATTTTGATTTAATAGTGATAATATATTCAATCTTACTTTAGCCAAAACATGCAATTTGACATAAAGGAAACATTTCATTTTAATTTGATTTTAAAAGGCATGAATGTATGATTTTCATGTGACATACACATTTAGCATGCTAGAAAGAAATAAAGTGATGAAAGAATGTAAATTCATTCACCCTAATTAATTCCTAAAGACAATCCTATAGAATAAGATTATTTAAAGAGAAATCAAAATTATTTTAAAGAGATTTTTGTTCCATTTTGAGTTTGATTTGAATTTCAGAAATGTGAAAAGGGTTGCTGGTCCTAACCCATTTCCCACATGTGGATGATTTTTAAGTTCTTTTTAGAACCATTAGATTATTTTTATATTTTGTTTAGGTTAAGGTGTGAATTAAGTCCATTAATTACCACTTACCTACACCACTTTAACATATTTAATCAAATAATTATGAGCCAATGTATGACATAAAAATCACATAAGAATTTAAATCAGAATGCACCTAAAAGAAAGGGCCTAATGCAATTGGCTCAATTAATGAATTAAGCTAAAAGGTTTAATTTAAGTACTTTCATAACCCTTCCCACACATGTGGGTTGGATTTTGATTTTCTTAAGTTACTTAGGTTATTGAACACCTAAGCACCTAAGATGAATTGGTTAAGTTCTAGAATTTTTGAAAATTTTATCAAGTTAATTAAGTAGGTGATTATGGATTAGCTTAATTAATTTTAGATTAAGGAAGAAAGGGGTTTAAGGAAAGCTTAGGAAAATATCCCAAAATTATTCCATAAACCTCTATTCACTTAAGAAGCTTAATTAACTTAATAAAGGATTAAACCATTCTTCACATGTTTAATCAAGCTTAATTACATTAAGAGAGTGATTAAGGATTCAATTGATTTCCTAATTTCTCAAATAAATCCCAAGAAAATTAAAAGAGGTAGAGGTCATCCCACTAAATGCATTTGAGAAATTTGAAATGAATTAATGATGTAATTAAGCAGTAATTAGAGTTATTAAGTTTTCACTAAAATCCTAATTAAGGGAAATGCACTATTCAAAATCTATTAGAAATAATTTTAGTGAATTCCTTACAGAATTATCTTCATAATGCATTTTATTTTGTGTTTTTTGGATTTTTCTATATTTAGTTATGAATATTTGAAGATTTATTGATTAAGGAATTAATTAAAACCCCTAATTATATAACTAATCCCATAAATCGTTGACCAGACTAGTATCATTCATTTGAGGATTTGTCACTTAAGTTATCACATAATGTCATGTATGGCACACACTTTCTCTAGGATTGAGATCTAATTTCTAAAGGGATTAATCACGATCCTATTGATCACCAAGACCATCCATCCAAAATGCGGATGGATCCCCATGATTTATCATGAGCTGCCTAGGAGAGGCATCTAATTCTTGGCAAGATACAAGCTCTATTGTCTCATATTGAGCTCAAACTTTACCCATCTAAGAGGCACAAGTAGATCTAATGACCAATTTTACTGAGGTGAAAATTCTCTTCAAGGAAAACATTCCCTATTAGGCTTGGTTTGAAGCACCTCAGGAGGCTATCAGGCTTAGGTAGCTTAAAGAGATGAAGTGTGAAGGTTTGAGGTTGAGTGAATCTTCATGGACCAAGCTCCAAATGCACAAGTTGGTCTAGCTCCCACCTCCCTTGCTTTGAAGCTCGGGAAGCTTTAGATGAGTTCATTAGCCCCAAGGATGCTTGAAGGAGGAATTGGATTAGAATTGGGTATTGGCTATGTTAATTTCCTTAGCCTCTCATTTTAGCTTGAAGAAATTGAGATGAGAATTCTAAATTGCTTGAGGAAGCTTGGAATGCTAGCTCTAGGTCTCAGCTCAATTGAGAGTGTCTTGGATTTATGAAAGGGAGATATCTCCCCTTCAAGGATCGCTCTGAGGGCTTTGCTATTTTGATCAAATTCACCCTTCAATGGGTTGTTTGATTAAGGGTTGCACATGGTTCATTTTTAGAGAGAAGTGCCATCTGATTTTGGGTGAGGAGTGATTAGTGCTTGAAATGGGAGTGCTTCTTTTGGATTTTAAACTGGGTCATGTGCCATGATCACTAGTGTCTACTTGTCCACTAAGAGGGTGTCAAGTGGCCATGAAGAAGATTTGACCATGTAATTGGCCAAGAATTACCTTACCCATGAGGTTTGCATGATGATGGGAAGTTTCAATGAATTGAGTTGATTTGATATGATTTGGCTATGTTGACCCATTTAGGTCAAAATGAGTCATGCCTTTTCAAATTTGGTCAAACCAAAGTGGATCTTGATCATATGAAGTGATTTGGTATCTTTGTTAATAAATTTGATATTGAGTTGGTTCATTTGATTTCATTTAAGTCAAATGGTCAAGTTGACAATTTGACATTTGGTTAGTTCATGTTTGGTGCAGAAATGTATCTTTATTTCTAATCAATTGGTTTAATTTGATTTACTCAATTTGACCTCAAGTTGGGTTCATGGTCAATTTGGCTAGGTCTAGTGGCAAATTGAGGCTTTAATCAAGTTCAACAAGTGATTAAATGAAATGACCCATGGTTTCAATCAATTTGGAGATCAAGTTTTTGACCCATTTTAATTTTTTTAGGTCAAGTTGGATCATTTTCAAGTGGCCAATTTAGGTTAGGTCAAATGATGATTTGGCCATGTTCAAACATTGATCATGAATGAGTTTTGATCAATATTTCAATCAATTTGGCCTATGGTGGATTTGGCTATTTAGATTCATTTTGGCTAAGTGTTGACTTGGTCAACTATTAAGTTTGACTTGGTTGACCCAATTTGTGATTTATCATATGATGATTTTGCTCAAATGTGATACTTAGGTTTTAGTTCAATCCAATTTGGGTGGATTAATTTGGCTCAAAAGGTTTTTTAGGTCACTAGTTCAAAAAGTGGGTCAATTGACGTCAACCAATCAAGTTTGGAATAAACATATGGTTATGATTGATATAAATCCAATTGGATTTGGAGTCAAATTTTGAATTTGATAATTTCAAGTTCAAGGGAACATGAGTTGAGGTCATTTTGATGATTAATTGAAGTTTGGTTTATATTGATTCATCAAAGATTGATTGAATCATGAAGTCAAGTTTGATTTGAATTTGATTTGGCTAAGTTCAAGAATATAACTTGAAAGGTTTAGGTTGAATTTAGGTAAATTTGAATTTGATTTTTTGAATTGATTTGATATTTGGTTATTTTTTCATTTATATTTGGAATATAAATGGTTTTGTTGAGAAAATTTCTTGAATTTGAATTGATTTGGTTTTGATTTGGCTAAGTCCATGGATGAATCAAAGTGACTTAGAAAGATTTTTTAAATTAGATTTCAATCTGGTCAACATTTGGAATTGATTTGGCTGAAAAATTAAGTTGAATTGATTTAAGTTTGACTGAAAGGAGGTAAGTGATTGGTCAAGAAGGGTTGGCAAGTTTTCCTAATTTGGCATGACTATTGTTAACTCTTCTAAGTTTTGATGAGTCCAATCATGGGATGTGTCTTTGACCAAGGAAATCAAGTGAAGAGAAGTCATATTTGATGGGGTTGAGAGCTCATTAAAAATGATCAACAAAGGGTGAACATGGTGTGATTGGATTTTTTTGAAAATGATCATTATCACAAGCACTATGATCTAAAATCAAGGTTAGAGAATTTAATATGTGATCTAATGTCAAAGGCATGAGAGAGTAAAAGGGGAATTTGGATAGAAATGAATTTGAAATATTCAAGTTATACAAGAGGATAAGTTTGAAATTTGAGAAGAATCAAGATTGAAATGAGATTTGAATGAGAAGATCAAATGAATTTTTTGATTTGTGTTTTATATTTGATATTGGGAGATTGAAATTTTGAGATTTAGATTTTGATTTTTGATGATATTGGTTGTGAAGGATCACATAAGTAAGAAGGCTTAAAAAATGAATAAATCAAAGGGTAGTCTACCAAACACATAAGAAGACTAAAACCAAAGGGAATGCCTTTCTGAGAAGACTAGAGGAAAGCATAGTAATTACATCTAAAGTTGGGAAGTTGGGGGTGATCCATTAAAAGGAAATGGTCAAAAGAATCACTATTGAGTGAATCTCTGGGTCAACTCAAAGAAGTCCAATATATGGTAGAGAGGAGATCTATTAAAAATGAGATCACAAAGGAGGCCTTCCAATGACCTAAATCTCAAAACAAAAAGCACAAACATCTTCCAAAATAGAAACCCAACCCAAAGACTACAAAGTGAGTATCACCTTGGGATTTATCTCAACTCGTAGTCAAGCAATTCTATAGGGAGTTATGCTAACATCTAAAGATATGATGCTTGGAAAAGGGGCCCTTTGGGGGCTTGAATTCCTAATCCATAAGCAAAAATTTTTATTTGTTTGTTTAGTTTATTTATCATGAACCTGTTAGTTTGCGAGGGATCAAACTAAGAAGGAGCTTATATTAGCCTAGACCTATCTCGATTTATAAACGGGGAGAATCACATCCAATAAATTCTCCAACCACAGGGGTGGCTACTATGAAAGGGGAACTTATTCAATCCAAAAGTAACCCAGGTAGTGTCTAAATGGGGTCACAAAGGATGTGATCCAAGTAGAGTGCAGAGGAGAGGCCACTAAGGGGCTTGATCCAAAACCCTGGAGAAGATAATATCATAAGTATTCTGGCCAACTCATGGAGAAAGCATGGGGACTCACATCTGCCAAGAGTGGTGTATCCACTGGGTGAGTCACTGTCAGAATAGAGAACATCAACCAACCTAAGGTGCCCATCAATTTGTAATAATCGCCCTAGAAGAAAGCTCGGAGACTCACATCCTTATAGTGGAACTTATCTGATAGTCTTCTCGACAAAAGCCATCCGACCTAGGATGACTACCGAGTGAATGCCAGAGACTTATATCAACTCAAATGTAGTCAAGAGGAAGGAGCCTCTGGGGACTTACCCTAAACCTCAAATATAATTACCTAGTCGGCATGATGATCACCTTAAGAAGAAAGCTCGTGAGAACTCACATCCTCTTAAACAAAATCAACATGAGAAGCTTACGTCAAGAAAGACTACCAAACTAACAAGTGCCATTGGTTTGTAATGATCAAGTTAGGAAGAAAACATAGGGACTCACATCTTCCAAAATAAGGAACCATTTGACATACTAGGTAGCATGTAGACCGACCGAGGCTAATGAGTGAGTGCCACAGGGGGCTTGCTCCCACATCAAAGTTGCCTGAGACAAAAGATATGTGTTTCTGCTTGAAGGAATAAGATGCCGCTGGGGAACTCTTACACCTAGACCTCAAGGATACTCAACCTAGTCAGTGCATGATAGCTAGTTCAAGAAGAAAGTGGGACTCACATCTTCTTAAACAAAGTCAACATGAGGTAGTTTACTCAGTGAAGACTACAAACTAACATGTGCTCATTGGTTTGCAATGGTCAAGTTAAGAAGAAAGCATGGGGACTCACATCCTCCAACAAATTACCACTAGGGTGAGATACTAGCAAGGTTGCATGTAAACCCGACTTAGAGCATCTAATGAGTGAGTGCCACAAGGGGCTTGCTCCCACATCAAAATTGCCTGAGACAAAAAAATATGTGTTCATTTTTGTGTGTGTTAAAGGGAATAGGATGTTGCTTGGGTTCTCTCACACCTACCCTAAACACACTTGGGGAATTGGATGAAATGGTGCCACAGATGGCAACCAGAATTCCCACTAAGAAAGGATGTTGTGTGGGTCCTCTCATGCCTAACTTAGTTGTGCTAATCGAAATAGGATGCCTCTTGGGTTCTCTTACACCTATTCTAATAGCCCCGAGAGATTGTGTTTATGTCATGAAAGAGGGATAGGATGCCTCTTGGGTTCTTACACTTATCCTAAACACGTCATGGCGATTCACAAGACATGCAAACAATGCTTAAAAGAAGAGAATATTTTGATGAAATGGAATCATTTTTTATTCTTTTGTTGATAATTAATTTCAAACATGTTTTATGCATAATATTTCTTCAAATAGATCCCATTAATTGGAAGCATAGGTGTTCCCTTTACAATCAATGATAAGATCCTCTTTGTAGGCCTTCTCTATGACATAGGGCCTTCCAAGTGGGTTCAAACTTGCCTCCCATTTTTGATGGGCAACAATTGGTCTCCTTAGGACTAACACAAGTTCTTCTACTTGGAAAGACCTAGGGCACCGCTTGTGAGCTTAAATCATTTTGGCTTTGTACAACTTGAGGTTCGGCATGCCCATAGTGACTCTCCTCCAAACCTTGAGCTCTTCTAACCACAACTTTGCATTTTGTCTAGTGATCTTGCTACCCAATGCTATCCTTAGTGATGGGAGTTGAACTTCTAAAGGTAGAATGGCTTGACCCATACACAAAGAAAATAGGGGGTTGTTGGTTCTGTATGTGGTGCTAGGCCCAAGGCTTCAACCAACTACTCATTCCACTCCGCCATTGTCATCAAGTGTCTTCTTTAGTATTTGATGAGAGTTTTGTTGAATTCTTCTACTAAGCCATTTGGGTAGTAGATGGTAAAGTATCTAATCTATACCATGTCTTCGGTGAAGTTGTTGATCTTGGTGCTTTGAATGCATTACCATTATCGATATAATTCATCGAGGCACCCCGAACCTATATATGATATAGTTCCTGAAAAATTGAAGCACATGCTGAGCTGTGACTTCTCTGAGTGGAATTTTCTCCACCCACTTGGAAAAGTAATCGATGGCAGCTAAGATGAACCGATGACCCTTGGAAGAAAGAGGATCGATAGGACCCACAATGTCGGTACCCCAATACTCAAATGGCCTTGAAGCTAATGTAGGGTGTAGAATGTTGGGTGGTTGATGTAGGACCACACTGTGTACCTGAGATTGACGATATCTTCTAGCTACATCCATGCAGTCTGTAATCATCGAAAGACAGCAGTATCCTAGTCTCTTGATCTTCATCTTCATCTTCGACCATTGATGCACTCTCAGACTGAATGTACTTGATCATGATCCTACATGTTTGTTTCAAAATGTAACCACATTTGATCAAAGATTGTCGATAAGGTGCCATCAATGAGAGCATAAGAGAGAACTTCTATTTCACTGACGGCTTGTGACTTTTCTTGAGGTAGCCGTGTTCAAATAGTCTATGAATGGTTGCCTCCAATTTGACTCCATCATCAACAACAAACCTCCCCTTTAAGAGAAAGTCTCTCAATGAGTTCAGCATCAATAAGGATAGGACTTGTCTATTTTGGACTCTTATTTGAATGGACTCATCTTCTAGACATGCCAATTTCTTTACAAGTTTATCCAAAGCATTTGCTACTGCATTCTCTGCTTGGGGAACCTTGTAGATGGTGACTTTAAGTATTTGGCCCAACAACTTCATAGTATACTCGTGGTAATGACGAAGCTTAGGTTTGAGAACCTTGTAGGACCCACAAATTTGGTTGATGACCAACTGAGAATCCCCATATATGTTGATGCTCTTGACAAAAACTATGATGGCTAACTCTAGATTTGCAATCAAAGCCTCATACTCAGCTTCATTATTAGTGCAGGGATTGGAGATGTAGTATGTGGATCTCATCACATCATGTGGAGTTAAGAGAACTAATCCTCCCCTACCTTTCCTAGAAGAGTAGATTGTGGTGCTTCTCCTTTATGAAAGGAAGCCGCACCATCAAAATACATCTCCCATAGTTATCAACCTAAGTTCATGATTTGTTTGTCGTGGAGATCTACCGGAGAATAAATAGTGGCTGCAACATCTAGAGAATTGGCCATGTCATGAGATACGATGGATTGGTTCTGAAATCAAGTTCACCTTATGAGAAAGCATATAGTGCTATAGCTTTTGGGATGCAAAGATCAAAGCTAGGCAATGTTTCTCAATAGGTGGGTAGTTCACTTTAGAAGGAATCAACCCGAGGTAGTAGAGAGCACTCTCCTTCCCTTTAGCTTGGGGCCAACAAAGCACGAGAGAGTCATCCAATGTAATGTAGGATGAGTGGCCCGCCTGGAAAGCTAGAACTAGTGGCTTCACCAAATATTGCTTGATATCTTCAAAGGTATGCTGGCCCTTATCATCCCACTTGAACTTGCATCCTTTTTGACAAGTGCAGAATGGCTTATATCATCCCCGATAGGTTGGAAATAAAGCATCTTAGAATGCCAACCTTCCTTGGAAAGATGAGTTGAGTTAAACTTTAGAGGTGGAATTTCTAAGATAGCTTTGATCTTTTTGATCTATTTCTATTCCTCGGTTGGACAACAAACCCAAGGAATTTCCTAAAGCTACTCAATGCACACTTCATGGGTTTCATTTTGAGGTTATATTATCTAACCTTTCAAAACTCTCAAGTCAAAGAGATGGTCTTCCTTTTCTTCTTGACTACTAGATCATCAACATAGAACTCAACTTGATGATGGATGAGTTCATTGAAAATCTGAGTCACGATCCGTTGGTATGTAGCACCAGCATTTTTAAGGCTAAAAGACATGACCCTATAACAATATATTTTGATTGGTGTTTGAAAAGTAGTATTTCCTCAAGGGGCCATCTTGATTTGGTTATAGACAGATGACCCATCCATGAAGGAGAAAACTACATGAGATGAGGCGATGTCCACCATTAATTCTAGTATAGGAAGAGAAACTCATCCTTAGGACATGCCTTATTTAAGTCCCTCAAATCGATGCATATGCAAATTTGGCCATTCTTCTTCTTAACTAGTATGACACTGGCTAACCATGTAGGGTATTTTTCTTCCCTGATGAAACCAACATCGATCAATTTCTTGACTTTAGAAATGACCTATTGTTCGATTTCTAATCGCATGCTTCTAAGAGCTTGCTTGATAGGGTTAGCTCTAGGATCTATTGACTTTGTGGAGCATCGAGATAATGGCATTTCTTCATAACTCCATGCAAAGCGCCTTTTAAACTCACAATAGTAACTAAGTCATTGGTTTCTCATTCAGAATGAGTATGTATGTGCGGATTTTCTTCTATCCCGAGGTTGATTTCTTTAAGCTTGTCATTGTTGAATGGATCTCCTCTTCAAATTCGGTGATCTTTTGATTTGAGATCATCTAGATCATCAAAGTTTCTAAACACACATCCTCATAATAGTTAGTGTTGTGTGAAAAGAACCTATCAGACTCTAAATGATTGGTGACACCTAAGCAGTAATTATTGTCACCGACTGGACCCACTATATCGAATCCTAGTCCTGATCTTGATTGTGCATCACTGCCTTTGTTGTGCCATGGCTTTTTGAAGTACTCTAACCTTAGACAATGTTTAAGGAATCAAACCCTTTTATGCAAGATTAAGAGAACAAGGCGAGTACCAATCAAAATGTAATTCCATTAATTCTTTGTTTCAAATATCCTCAAGTCCTACATCAGTTTTTGGACTTGAGAATGATGATTTCAAAAAGAATCTCTTCAGCTTGACATCTCGGAAGACTAGGGGCTTCCTTAACTACTAAACCTTCAACTTTTTGAGATTGAAAGTGAGATTAGAGCTAAGGTTCCTAACTGGAGGCCTGGTCTTCGTCACTATCTGGCTCATGTGTCACCTCCAATGAAACCTACTGAGAGGGGTTGGTTGGTATACTAATCACATTAGACTCATCCTCCTGAGCCGATTCCAAGTCTATGTGAATAGTAGGGTACTCTATGAACTGAACATAACCCCACGATGGCCAACCTGGGGTCTTCCACTAGAACCGCTCTCTACCTCTCTACCTGCCTCAGAGGTCGAGTCATCCTACCCACATGTCATATGATGGAATGAACTGGGTGGAAATGTGATATGCGCTCTACTTCTTCTTCAATTTCCTTTCTTGTTCACTTGATTTTCATTTTCTTTCTTTCTTCTTTTCTTTTTTTCTTTTTCTTTCTTTTTCTTTTGTATTTGAATTTTGTCCAAGTTCATGAGAAAGGGTTTTGAGAAGATAGTAGGTGCATCCTCATATCTCAACCTCTCAAAAATGGCTTTTCATCTGACAATACCAATCCCATCCTTCCGAACTTGATGCACCGATGGAGGGAGAATGGAATCATCTTGTCGATGTATCCAAACCTACCAAAGTGTGAATGAAGTATTCAATCAATGATATAAAACTTAGTCTTCACCACATATCTTCAAAGGTAACACTATGGAACCTAAAGCACTCGCCTTGTTCATTGAATCCTCTCAACATCATCGATCTCCTGAGTGTGGAGATGTTGATCCTCAAATAGAAGGGTCTTTAGACTCATAATGTTCACCGATGCTTGGATCATGAGAACTCGCAAGTCTGAATCCATGTCCATTATAATGTAGAGGGACTTGTGCTCCATGTCCCCGAAGTAGGTCTTCATCTATGAAAGTGATTCCGAGCTTCTGAATAATGTGCCTCCTCTCAATAGACATATGAGCTAAGAATATCTCGGATTAAGGAGAGCCTTGATTAATGATTCCTCATCTCTTTGGATAAGATAAGGGCATCATATGCTTAGCTTAGATGGAAACTTTCTTAGGTGAGACAACATTGTAGTCCACCTTGGGATCCTCCACAAGCATATCCGGAGTGGAGCATCCTATGGAGGGCTTCATCCTAACCAATGACTTGTTTCCATCTGGAGGTGCTTCCCTAGGAGGTAGAACCTTGCCACTAAGGTTGACTGGTGATCTCTTGTGGTAGGTAATGGAAGATTCTACCGCATGTTAGGCTCACCTTCTCCTATGGGACCCTCAAAGATGATTCCAAGTCTATCTCAAGAGGCAAACCCATAGAGTAAAGGAAAGTCCAACTCAATTAGAAGAGGAAGATCGAGTTGTTATAGTTATTTAGACTTGAAGATTTTCATTAGTAGATTTAGACAACCCATCGGTGACATATATAATTTAAACTAGATTTATTCTTCAATTTCTTGGATTTTGAAGGATGTACATAGTAGAAATCAAGTAAAGTAAGAGGCGTGAGGGATTTGATGCCCTCATCTGCCGATACAAGATGCCTACTAGAAGAAGAGCTAGTTGAAGTAGAGTGATGTAAAATGCAATGGACCGGAGGCTGACTCGATCGGTGGTTGCACTACTTGGCTATCCCGGGTAGCAGCTGTCGCTATAAGCCCCCTTTCCTGAGTTGCTCTCTGCAACTTGCAAACCTTCCTTGATGTTGGAGGTTTGATGCTTAGGCACCTATAAGGAAAGTTCTTGATTTTGAGACAATTTTCTAGAGGTGGGATAAAGGAGATATCCCAACCTTCTTTGGTTTTGAAGGATCGTATCCCCAAGGATTACCCTAATGGAACTGGATGGTTGTTCCACAAAGGTATTCCTTGATAACTATAGAAACAATCTCTGCCATGACCCATCCTGGTAGAAAAAGTTGGGATCATTGCTTTTGACCACTTCCTCCTCCTAGGTTCGCTATAAAATCGCTTCTTTAAGAGATTCTTAAAGATCTTCCGATTACCTCCCTCTAAATGAATAAGGCTTATTAAGTTTATCCAAAAGAGTAGGTGGACCATACCAAGCTGTATGTGTATAGCTACATGATGTGGCTAAGGAGGAGGTGGTGTAGGCCATAGAGGCTACTATGGTGGCTAGTGCCTCTGGTGGTGAGGAGGTAATGATGGCACATGAGGTCTCAAACTACCATTGCTTTCCCCTTGTCTACTACTATCACTTCCCCGAGCTTCTTCTCAAAAGCTTTTTATGGCTTATACTTTGTTGATTGGTCTAGAAAAGGTGACTGTTTGGCTTCTACTTGTAAGCTAACTGCCTTGTTAATTAGCTTCTCAAATATTTTGATGGTGAAAATTTTGAGCATGATGGAAACCAGGCCATGGATATTCTTAAGCAGAATCTCGATGGCATGATGTTCAGACAGCTATGGCACATTTCATACTCAAATTATGCCATATGAGAAAGCAATCAATGAGGGATTCATTGGAGTTTTGCTGAGCCACAACGAGATCACCTATCACTTATCGAGCTCCAAAGAAACCTCTTGATGAAGAGTTGCTCCAACTCAAAGAAAGTCTTCACCGAACATTGGGAAGTTCGCATACCAATCAAATGCTTGCTAAGCTACCGACAAAGATATGGAAGAGTAAAGCCACTACCATTATCATTGCAATAATTGCATGCAATATGTTGCTTTCCCCCACCGCCATCAAGCTTTTGAAAGAAGGTGGCATGAAACCCTTAGGATATTTGTTGGCATCAAATTCTTTTGGGTAGGGTCTACCCTTCGAAACTAATGACCCTCCTCGGGCTTGAGTGAATGCTTCTCTCACCTGCTGCTTAACCATGGTTTAGATATCTTTTTCCTGTATGGAGGTACTATCCACTACCTTCCTATACAAGCTAGTGTTACCCTGCTCTACTAGAGGTAAAGTCTTGGCTAGATCTAAGACATGCACCAACTCTGGCTGACTAGTCTCAACTATAGTACGATGAACTATAGGTGCTTATTTTTGAAGTGCTAAGACTGCTACCAACAAGTCCTTGAGATGCTTCCCCATCCTATATATTTTTTCATCTTTTTGTTTTAATTGCTAACGGAGGTGTTGGGTCGAGTAGGTTGTGTCTTCTTCGACCTTCCATAGCTCTCATGGAGGAGAGAACCCTGGTATCTACCATGTGTACCCTAAATCCTCTAATAAGTCATCTTCATTGGGATCAAAGTCGACCTTTATCCTCTAAATTGAATCATATCCTAAGATTTCCTTCTTCCACTAGATAATTGAGCTACTATGTCATCTAGAGAATTCTAACTACATAAATGAAAGATCTTTGATCGAGTGGGATCCATTATGACATGAAACTAACCCCTAATCACCGTGAGTTGATTTTGTGAGTACTGCTCCAGAGGAAAGATACTCGACTATCACATCTATGGAGTGGCACTCCTAGGAGGATCTATCCATAGGGTGAATAATCCCTTCCTCCCTCAACTGCTGTGACTATCTCCATAGCTTGCTGTGGTGGTGGTGTTGAAGGGATGACTACTGTACTTCAAGGTCACCATTCCTTCTTCACCATGACTAGGGCAGAAGGTAGAGCAGGAGAGCTCGACCTCACCATAATCGCTGGTGTAGATGGGATGGGATCTCTAGGCTGATGTCAAATCACCAACATGGATCTCTTCTCCCCCGTTGCAGCCTTCATGGCCTTGGCTAGAATAGTAGATGCTAGGACATGTATGAGATTGCATAGAAGAGCGTGTGGTGGACACCATTGACTCTCTCGATAGGAGCTTTTTATGATGTGTCCCCTCAATAAGATACTATCGATGGTCGATGGGTTGCATAGTCGATCCGGAAAGCCAACAAAGTGGAGCGTTGACTATCGGCTATACTCCCGCTCCAGTGACATGAATTGATGTACGGGCCTCTCTAGCCCTCTCCTGCCTAAGCTGCTTGCCCACACTATGGGGAATAACTAATCTCAAATCAAATTGAGCCCTGAACTCAGATCATCCGTAGGCTCTACCTACTTGGCATAAAAATGATGGTACCGCACCTCCTCCTCTCACTAACGTCAAACCAATCACTTGGAGGTAAAGTAAAAATCCTTCTAGCATCCTCTCTATCAGACCCAAAGAGAGGCTGGAACTAGTTTTCTATACCATGGGGAAACCAGCCATGGACCTCTACAATTGAAGTGGGTGCCTCCTCTAGAATTGTGTGATACCGCTGATCATGCATTCTTGTTTCTTTGTTGGGAGCATCATGGAGACAATCCATAGAATCCTGGGAGCCTTCCCTGAGGGAGCCGAGTGGGTACCAGCCCTAAGGGGTGCATGGGGAACAATGAGCACCACTAATCACACGCATTATGGGAACTACAACCCTTCCTCTTCAATGAGGGAATCGAGTCATATGGCATGTTGACCTGATGATCCGGGCCACCATGCTCCTAACTCATGAGGGGTTCCTCACATGTAATCTCCCCCTCAAAGCCTCAACCAAAGTGGATGAGGTGGGCATAGTAGATCATGGAAGGTTGGCTGATCAAAGGCCAATCCATCCCATGAGAAAAGAACATATTTCACGCCCATTGCAATCAACCAAAAATTGAACCGAAATTAAAACTAATGACGAAAAATGCAATGTTGAAAATAAACTTGAATCAAATTATTTTGTTGATTTTGAATTTAGATTTAGAATTTGAACCCACACTCAACATCTTGAAAGTGTTAAATTGGGCTCAAATGATTTATAAGAGATTTTGAGATTGATTGAAAGAGGATTTTTGAATGTAGAATCCACAACAAATTTGGTATGTTGAAAATGGGTTCAAGTATTTTTTTGAAGAGATGCTTCCATAGGTTCATGTTTGAATTTTGATTTTAATTTTGAGGACCCTTTATTTAACAAATTTGAGTATGTTGTTAAAGTAAAGTCAATTTATTTTGTTTTGATTTGAGATTTTGGAATTTATTCACTTAGAAATTTGGGTATGCTAAGTGAGGTGTTTGAAAATAATTTCTATTTCTTTCTTTTATTTTGTGAATCATTTGTGATTTTGAAATGAATCCTCATTTAACAAATTTGGGTATGCTAAATTATTTGATTTTTGAAAATAGATTCTTAGCAAATTTAATGCTTAGAAATCCCAATGTGTGTTGTTTTGTGGAAGATTTTGAAAATAGGATTCTTAGCAAATTTAGGTATGCTAAGGAAATCATAATG
Source organism: Cymbidium sinense (assembly GCA_021442155.1). Classification (NCBI taxonomy): domain Eukaryota; kingdom Viridiplantae; phylum Streptophyta; class Magnoliopsida; order Asparagales; family Orchidaceae; genus Cymbidium; species Cymbidium sinense. The sequence continues at coordinate 189,314,377 of CM038220.1, forward strand.
TGTTTCTTTTGTTTTGGATTTTGTTTTGAAAATGGAGACTTCACTTTAGCAAATTTGGTATGTTAAAATGATGTTCCAATGTGTTTTGAATTTTGTGGAATGGATATTTCACTTAGCAAATTTGAGTATGCTAAATAAAATTCCACAAATGTGTTTCAAATTTTTTTTTGAAAATGGAGACTTCACTTTTAGCAAATGTGCTATGCTAAAATGAAGTTCCAATGTGTTTTTGAACTTTGTGAAATGGAGATTTCACTTAGCAAATTTGAGTATGCTAAATGAAATTCCAAAAATGTGTTCCAAATTTTGTTTTGAAAATGGAGACTTTACTTTATCAAATGTGGTATGCTAAAATGAAGTTCCGAAAATGTGTTTCAAATTTTGTTTTGAAAATGGAGACTTCACTTTAGAAAATGTGGCATGCTAAAGTGAAGTTCCAAATGTGTTTGGAATTTTGTTTTGTTAATGGAGACTGCACTTTTAGCAAATGAAGTATGCTAAAATGAAGTTTCAAATGTGTTTTAAAAATTTTGTGTTTTGTTTATTTTGAAAAGAGAGATTTCCATTTAACAAATTTGAGTATGTAAGATGGAAATCATTTATGTTTCGTTTTTCAAAGATGTAGTTTCTTCTGTGATTTTTGGTTTTTTTCAAAGAGGAAATTCCAACCTAATCATATATGGAATATGTTAAGTGGGATTTCAAATAGTGTCATTTTATTTTGAAATGAAATCTTCATTCAATAAATTTGGGTATATTGAATGGAGATGTTCATATATGCTTTTTTAAAAGTTTATTTTTTTTCTCGATTTTGATTGGAAATGAAACCTCAATTCAATAAATGTGGGTATATTGAATGGGAGGTTTCATATGTGCTTTTTGAAAATTGATTTTGATTTGAAATGAAACCTCCATTAAATAAATGTGGGTATATTGAATGGAGAGGTTTCATATGTGCTTTTTGAAAATTGATTTTGATTTTGATTGGAAATGAAACCACCATTCAATAAATGTGGGTATATTGAATGGAGAGGTTTCATATGTACTTTTTGAAAAGGTGAAAATTCCAACTCAAAACATGTGGAATGTGTTGAGTGGAATTTCAAAGTTGTGATTTTGCTTGAAGATGTAACATCCATCCAACACAATTGGATGTATTAAATGAAAAGGCCCATCTTCAAATTTTGTGCTTTTTTTTCGAAAACATGATTGTTGGTTTTATTTTTGAAATGTTCCTACATGTAACAATTATAAAAATTGTTAGATGTAGTGCAAATATTTTATTTAGTGTATTTTGAACAAGTGCTTTTGAAAAGCAAGAATTTTATGAAGGATTTATTTTGTCTTTATTTTTGGAATGAACCTTTCCTTACCAACAATCATTTTCTTTTTATTAAAATTTTCATTTTCACCCATTGCTGAATCCAACGGGGATTTTAAGACCAACATGGGGTGATGTCTTAAAACCTAAAGATGTTGGCTAGCTCAACTTAAGGATGAAATAAGCTAAATGCTAATAAAAAAGAAAGATAGTCTTGGATTCATACAAAATTATAAACCTGCTATCGATGCTTGGAGACAATGATCATTTACCAAAGATGGAGAGAGGAACCATCCCCTGTAGAGCTGCTAGAAAAATTCTTGGTGAAAGAATATTCATATTACTACCTTCATCTATCCCCTTTTGGGAAGAGGATAAATGAAAACAAAAATATAACACCTTGTTGGGACACCACGTAGATTCACAGATGTTCTTATTAGGGTGATCGAGCACAGCATTGAGGAAAGGTGCACTATCTCAAAAGATAGAAGTCACCACCCTATAATGGACCTAATCACCTTAATAAGGACTCCTAAGGACTATGGGTCTTCAGAATGTACCAAAGATTCTTCCCCTACTTTACATGAAAAAGTAAAGTAATATTTATTTTAAACTGAGTTCATTAAGTTCCCTACAAGGGTAAGCCCCCATAGTTAATTACATCCTAAGGAACAGGATTCCTTAGGAATACTCTCGATTAAAGTAAATGATCATTATTTCCAAAGATTTCAAAGGTAGGACTATCAATCGATTGATTTATTTTTAGAAAGTCAAGTGGGATCGATCAAGCAGAGGGAGTTCTTATCAAAGCCAAATGAAGATAAGTAGGGGATGCTTAGGATATTAGGAAGCCTAGTAAGCATCCCAGACTATTCTATGGTTAGGTTTTACATTTTTGAAATTGAATTAATTTGTTTTAGTTGAATTTTTATTAGAAAGTTAGTGCTTATAATTCCATGATACAAGGTCATGGAAATGCCTAAAAGGTGAGGATTTATGCTTATAGCCCACAAAGGGAAGTAGAAATCTCTAAACCTAAATCTAGGGAGCTTTAGCGATGGCCAAAAGCATGACCTAAATCTGAGGCAAAAATGGGTATTTGGTTTACCTCCATAGGAGAAGATAAACTACCCGAATGTTGGACTTACAATCGCTTGGGGGTGGCCACCAACTAACTCTTATGATTTTAAAACATGTAGGCAAGTCAAATGCTTTTGTAAGATAGCTAAGATGTTGTTTATTTAGAAAGAGCCTAAGTCTTTAAACGCACTCCCTAAGAGACTAGATCATGTAGAGCATGACTTAATGACTTAAATTTAATACAAATTTTGTTACATTTTATTTTCATTTTGGACAATCAATTTGACACAGGATTTAGGATTCATATGCCTAATGCATGAGAAATTAGATTATGGGCTAAAATCAGTAAGATAAAGAGGTGTGTTTCCACTATGGTTCTCAAAAGTCAAGCCAAGTTCTCTAGCAAAGGTGGAAGCCCTCCAATCAAGAGTGAAATAATATGCTTTGTTATGCATGATGTGAGAAAGCAAATATAACATCCAGCTAAGGGGTTGTTAATTCTTTTATCTTATTTATAACTTAGACTTTAGGTGAGGTTATGAGTTATTTTATTTTTAGTTTGAATTGATTAGTTGGATAGAAAATTTATTTTTCTAAGAGCCTAATCATCATCCATGCCATACATCATAGTAGGAATAAACTAGGAAAAGATGTCATCTTAATGCACAAGATAAACAAACATCAACCAATTTATAAAGCTAGCACAAAAGAATAATAGGTTATTTATGGTCAGGCTTCACCGCACATACCCAAAAATAAATTGGGTAGGCGAGCTCTACCCTTATAAAACCTGGATTACAAATGAATTAAATACAATCAAGAAGGAATTCTTTGTTAATCTTCATTCTTCATTTCATCATTTCTTCATTCTTCATTCTTCATTCTTCATTCTTCTTTCTTCTTTCTTCTTTCTCCTTTTGGTTAGTTAAAATGTGGTTGATCCAAAGGCTTCACATGGTACATAAGTCATAGCCTTATAAATAATGTTCATCCTAATATCCCATAACAGTCATTCCAAAATCCTAATTAGAAAATTACATGAAAATGGGAAAAAATCTAACTAAAACCTACAAAATAGAGATTAGCTAAGCACACCGAACAATCCCAAGCATGTATATGTATAAGTTGGACTTAAGCACATGGGTAACCAAGTCCACCTGGCCTATTTTGGATTATGCTTAGGGGTATAAGCACCTGCACAGTAAAAGTAGTTATATTTATATTATAGCTCCCCTTAAGCACAATCCCCTACTGAAGATAATGATTAGACTAAGATGACCCTACCATTCAGTCTACACACATACACCCTAACATATAGACTAAAATAATACATCACAAAACTAAAACAAATATTAAACCATGCACCATCCTAACCTAAAGCTAGAAGTGGTACTTAGCTAATGTGTGTGCTATTTAAGGTTTGTGTGGTATGCTTAGCTAGGCTTTAAGGTTAAAGTTTTCTAAGTATGAAAATGTTCAACTTAGAGGGTGGTTTCATTTAAGTGATTTAGTTGATTTGGTTGATTTTTATGTTGTGATTTGATTAGGTTTGAATGAACCTACAATTAATTACTAAGTTATAAAGAGAGAAAAAGAGAAGAGAACTTCTCTTTCCTCCCTATCTTAAGTAATTTCTAAGGTAGATTCATATATGATTTTTATTTAATGAATGTTTTATTATGTTTTTTAATTAATCCTAAGTTTAGATTTTCTCTAAACAAACCTATCCCAAAAGAAAGGAATTTTAATATTAAGTAATGTGAAATACCATCATAAACACACAACCCTTCATTTCTTTCCCAACATGTGTAGCATGCATATGGATGAACCCTAAGCATATCTATACATGTAAATGGAAGTGTTTAGCACACCTTAATGATGAATGCTAAGGGATGTTCCTTAAGAAAATTTAGATACTTCATGATGCATGATTTTGTTAAATAGAAAATGGGTGATTCTTTTATCCATTTTTCATATGCATATTTACAAGTATAAAAGACATAAGTGAGTATGACGCCATTGTTAGCATTATAGGTGTAAGGTACAAGGCCTACTTGGGGCTTGAAAACATGAAACCTGGACTCATCAAAAAAATGCTCTCGCCCCTAATGCTCTAGCCGCCATCCCTCTTTGACGCTCTCCTCTTCATTTCTACTATGTGTGTTGCACCAATGCATGGGGCTTTCTCTTTTCTTCCATCAGCCATTCCTCCATTTTCTTTTCATTTCTCTTTGGCTTTTCATAGTGTTGGTGATTATGTAAGACGAAGCCATTAGTGCATGCATTACTCTTGATCATTGATTCAACTATGGATCCCCCATGGAGGACTCCTTCCTTAACCCGTGCGGCTGCGATAGGTAAGGATGCTCTTGGGGTCGCAAGTATTAATTCTACCATGGCTACTAAATCCTTTAGGGAAATGCTTTGGAAAGAACAATGAATAGTGAGTCATTTGATTTTGTTTCTACATTAAAGTACCATTGTTATGTGATCTGATTTTGTGGTGGAAAAATTGGCTAAACCATATGAATTTGCTTTGGTTGGTAAATTTTTCCTTCGTCGTCCATCTATGGAGAATATCCAAATTTTTTTCATTCACTTAAAGAGTTTTTTCATGGGATTATTGATTGGCATTATTTTATTCTAAACGATGATCTCATGTTTTGCAAGACATATTTTGTTTTAATTGCCAAATACGGTTATTGAAATGGACCCCTTTTTCAACATTAAGGAGGAATCTCCTATTATTCTAGTTTGGTTGTCTATCCCAAACCTTAAGGTGCACTTCTTTAATCACAATTTCTTTATGCGATGGTGCTATTAATTATCCAGTTGGACCAAGCAATCGCTTCTAGCTCTAAACCTTCTGTTTCTCATGTCCTAGTGGAATTGGATATCACTAAAAAATATCCTAAGGAAATTTGGATTGGATCAGAAAAATATGGATATTTACAAAAGGTGGAGTTTGAAAACTTTCCTATATTTTGCTTACATTGTAAAATTCATGGACATGGATTTGTTGATTATTTTATAGCTCATCCGCATTTAAAGAAGAATCCTATGGTCTCCAAAGGAACCATTAAGGCCACTTTGAATGAAACCTCACGGGATGGATACTAATATGCTTACATTACCTAAAAAAATGAGCCCCAAACTATTCATAACACGAACCCAAGATGGATATGATTGAGCAACCCAAGACACCCTAAAGATCAGATTCCTCATGTTGGAAACTACTTACAAAACCAAAATATTGATATTAATGCTTTGAACACCAGCTCAAGATCTCCTCTTATTACTAAGTCCCTTACTAATGCTAATATTCTTGCACTTTCATCTCCAGTAGCTAAAGATCATATGAATGACAAGGTTGGGTTGGATGAGGTGCATTTAGAGATAACTTCCACCCCGATCTAGGGTTTGTTCTCCTAATTATAACCCATCTTCTAATTCTTCTTCTAACTCAGATCAAAATCTAAAACCTAAGCTACATCAGGTTATTAACAATGAGTTGGAAGAAGGAGAATTGACTTTAAACCTCTAGGTTCCTACTGGCAACAAACAATTAATGGGATTTTCACTATCTGATGGGGAAGTTGTTGGTTTGGAAAATGATTTTCTCATTGTTTCTAAAAAGAGAAACAAATCATATAAATTTAGATTCCCTAACTTTACTAGAGTTACTAGATCTGGCTCATCTCATCCCAAGTAATGGTATCTTTCTTGATCTGGAATGCGAGAGGGATAGGCTCCCTCTTTGTTCATAATAGACTCGGCAATTTAGTTTGTATCCATAACATTTCTTTTCTGGCAATTTTGGAACCCTTTATTTTTCCTTCCAGCATTCAACCTATTGCTAGAATGATTGGCTTTAGTAATTTTTTCGTGAACTTGAGTAATAAAATATGAATCTTTTGGAAAAATCCTTTTGCATTCCATATTATTCAGGACCTTCATTATGTCGTGAATGTTAAAATCTCTTTCGATAATTGGTCTTGCTATGGATCTTTTTATTGAATGGTATGGTGGAACCTTTGGGAAGATCCGGTTAATTTCTTGACCTGGTTAATGCTCCCTGGTTTGTGGGTGGAGATTTTAACATTATTTCTTCCTCGATAGAAAGAAGGGATGGAAATCCTCCTAACCTTTTATCTATGGAGGAATTTAATAATATGGCCCTTGATTGCCACTTGACTGATATGGGCTTCATTGGCTCCCAATTTTCTGGAATAATCACAGAATGTGGCAAAGACTTGATAGAATTTTGTTTAATGAGCTATAGATCAACTCTTTCCCGGATACCTCAGTTTAACACCTTAGTAGAACCCTATCCGATCACTCCCCTTTGCTTATTTCTATTAGGTTAATAAGTCCCCTCTTCTTGTATTCCTTTCTGATTTCAAAATATGTGGCTTCTGGATACTAGATTTGCGGAGGTGGTTGCCACTAATTGGGGAGACCCTATTTATTGTGAAGATTCTGTTTTGGGGATGAAGAGATTATGGCTAAAATTAAAAAGGCTTAAATAATTTCTCAAATGGTGGAACAAACATTGCTTCAAAAATCTTTTCACTAACATAAAAGAATTAGAATAAGAGGTCATATCGTTAGAAGAAGAGGTTATCCTGGATACCTCTAAAACTATTTTATTAAATCAAGCTAAAGATAAATTAACAAGTTATCAAGACACGGAGAAAACTTACTGGAGGCAAAAGGCTTCTGCTAAAAAATTATCGGAGGGTGATAGGAACACCAAATATTTTCATGCTCTGTTTAGAAAGAAAAAGGCCTTAAATCACATTAAGAAAATCAAAAATACTAATAATAGTTGGATTTCTAATGAAAAGGAACTTGTTGATTTGGGTGTTTCCTTCTTCAATAACCTGCTTAATAATAACGTGAACTATGAGGAATTAGCTTATCCTGAGGCTATCCCCAAAATCATCACCAAAGAAGATAACATAATAGTTACATCCTTACCCTCTGAAGTTGAAATTACATCCACCCTTCAATGTATGAATACAGATTCTGTGGCTGGCCCTGATGGATTCACTCCACTTTTCTTTCAAAAATGTTGGAATATTATCAAAGAAGATGTGGTTAAAGCTATTTTGGATTTTTTTTAGTGGGAACATCCTCCTCAAATTATTTTCCAATACTTCCATTGTTCTAATTCCTAAAATCAAAAACCCCAAACTTTGGAATCATTTTAGACCTATAAGTCTATTTACATTTTTTAATAAGCTCATATCGAAGATCCTAGCCAAAAGATTAGGTATTTTACTTCCTAAAATCATTTTCCCTAATCAATCTGGCTTTGTCAAAGGTCGATCTATCTCTGATAATGTATTACTGGCTCAAGAAATTATGCATGATTTAAACAACATAGTTCGATGTGGGAATCTTGTTTTTAAGTTGGACATATCTAAAGCTTACGATAATATTGGTTGGACTTTCCTCTACAAAATTTTATCTCTATTCAGATTTTCAAACTCTTTCATTACATTAATCAAGAATGGTATTGAAAACTCTAGCTTTTCTTTACTAATTAATGGCAAGGTTCATGGCTTCTTTTCTTCATCCCATGGTATCAGGCAGGGGGACCCCCTTTCTGTGGCCCTTTTCATTATCATAGTAGAATATCTTTCTCGAAACCTTGATCTTCTGTTTATCAAAATGCCTAACATGTACTATAAGACCAGGGGTGGTTTTGCTATCTCTCACCTCTACTTTCTGAATGATTTCATTATTTTCTGCAATGGGTCTACCCGTTACATTAAGAAATTGTATAAGTTTCTTAATCATTTTGGTAGGGAGAGTGGCTTAAAAATTAATCCTGACAAAAGTGGCTTCATAGCTATTAAATTGATTCATATTCCTAGGATTAATACTATTAAGAGTATCATGGGTTTTGCCCAATATACTCTCCCTATTAAATACCTGGGTACTCCTTTATACCATGGTGCTAAGAGATCTTTCCTTTTTGATGAGGTGATTCAAAAAATCTATAAGAAAATTTCCTCCTAGGAATTCCATCTTCTTTCTTTTGGAGTTGGTTGATTAAAACTATTCTCTCTCTCCTTTATCTTTTACTATTGTCCCTACCAATTCTATCATTAATAAGATTAATCTGATAAATTCTTGGGGTTCTACTTCATCATCCAAAAAACTCATTTGTTGGTACAACTATTGTGGCCCTTTGAAGGGATTAGGTTGCAAAACCTTACAAGACTCCATTAAATGTTTTTCCTATAAAATGTGGTGGAACCTTAGAAGTAATCATAGCTTATGGTCTAAATTTATCCTTGCTAAATACTGTAAGGGTAATCACCCCATCATTTGCAGTTTCAAAATGGGAGATTCCCCTGTATGGAGAAGACTCTGTAACATCAAGTGGATTGCTGAAGAGCATATCTCCTGGGGTGTGAATTCTGATTCATCATTTTTTTGGCTAGATAATTGGTGGTTCGTTCTATTGACTCACTCAACACCCATTCTATTGAGAGGCTCAAAATTAACCAATTCATTACTGGAATATAATATAGTTAGGTTTCTATGTCCTAAATTTTATCATTAGCAAAATCCTGAATATTAATCTTACAACTAGTAAAATGGATCAAATTTTATTCAACAATTCATCCTCTAGTGATTCTATTTTTAAGGACGTGTGGCAAGCTATTAGATTCAAAAATCAAGAACCTCTAATCTTCCCCAAAATCTGGAGTAATTCTATTTCTTTTCTCGGTTCTTCTTTAAACAATACATTTCTATAGATATCATTCTCCTGAAAAAAGGCTTTCATCTTCCTTCTAAGTGTTAATGTTGCTTTCACAAAGAAAATCTGGACCATATATTTTTTAATGGCTCCATTGCAGCTAATGTTTGACATTGGTATGATAGTCTGTTTAATACTTTACTGTTTGATGGATCCATCTCTATCATGCGCCTTTTAAATAATTTCCTATCCTATGCTCTGAAAGGTCATGTCAAATGTGTTATGGCCATTACTCTATTGTGGTATATCTGGTTGAAAAGAAATGATGCTATACATAATGATATTCCCATTAATTTTCACTGCATCATTGTTAAAACCAAAGGTCAAATTACCGCCCTTTACAAAGCTAAACTTCTTCATCCGATGAGTTTTATAGATGTTAAGCATCTGGCTCATTACTTTGAGATTTTTCTCACGTCAAATGAGATTGAATATATATGTAAGACTATATATTGGATTAAACCTCAAAATCATATAATTAAGGTTAATACTGATGGGTCTATTGCTAATGGGATGTATGGTTGTGGGGGTATTTTAAGAGACTTTAGAGGTACGATGATTGCTGCTTTTGCTATCCCTTTAAGACCCTATTCTGTTCTTTTTGCTGAACTTTATGGCCTACATTATGGGATATTACTATGCATTCAGAAAGGCCTTAAAAAATCTGGTTTAAAATTAATGCACTCCTACTTCTGAACTTGTTAAACTCTAGAGCTCAAATGAGAAGTCTACTATACTCTACACAAGAAGGCTTTCTATTGATTATCCTATTTCTCACATTTCTGTGTAGATTTTCTTGCTAATTTGGGTGCAAAGTCCTCTATGGTATATTTTTTGTGATAATTTCCCTTTATTAAGGGGATTGGTTAATTTAGATACAAGTGGTTTACCCTATGTTAGGAATTTTCAAGCTATTATTGTTGTTATTTATGTATTTTGATATATCTTCTGACTGGAGGAGGTCTTCCATCTCCTTTTTAGAGCTGGTACTGATATTATTTCAGGTTTTCTTGATCTCTGGGGGCTTTTATCAGGAATGTTGTTAGGGAAAAATTACATATGGTTTTGGATGGAATTTTTTATCATTCTATGTGTTCTCTATTTTTACTAAACTAGCCTATGCAGATATTAGATTTGTTTCTTAAGGCTAAATTTTGAGATAGGATTAACTACAATAATGTTTGTTATATTAGACTTGAACATCATGGTATTTTGTTTCCCATGTCTGCGGGAAACTCTTTAATGGTTTTGCTGCTAAGGTGGTTTCGGCTGTGTTTTCCTAGGACTGTCAGCTCCCTCCTTTTGGTTTGGATTATCGTGGACGTTTGCTATTCAATGTGTTATTGCGTGGTTGTTGGATTCTTTACCGGTTGGCTCCTTGGCTCTGGAATTTTGCCTGGCTGCAGATTGCCCTATTGCCTTTCTTTTTTTCATTTAGTTTAGTTGTTTCAGTTTCAATTATTATGGATCTTGGGTGGATCGGTGGGGTGTTTTATTGATAGAATTTGGATTTATATGTCTCTGTGGTGTTGTATATGCTTTCCTGTGGATTAGGATTTTGAGGCTGCTTGCTGTGTGGATTATTTTTTTGGAAAAATGCTATTTTTATATGAAATGGGCTGAGGGTGGATTCACATTTTGTATTTCCATCGGGGAGTTCTATTTTCCTTTCTTTGTTTTGGTATGTATATTGTCATCTCGCCTTCCTTCTTCCTAAAGCTATTATGCTATGATCTCTTAAATCTTAATATAATTGGTGGTTCGGATAAAGGAAGGTGTTTTTGGCTACATTTAATGGCATTTAATATTTTTTTATTTACTGCTCATATCATGTTGTTGAGCTACATGATTTTCCTTTGGATAGACAGTTGTCTCAGGTTTGTTTTCCCTAACAGGTGGCGAAGTACTCCCCTTATTTGGATGGTAGTTGCATATGTGTGGTACCCCCTTGTGATGCATGTATGTGGTCGCACTAGTGTGAGGATTGTTTTTGCTTTCTCTCAATCTTATGTTTTCCCATTATAATTAAATCTGATTTTGTGGGTTCTAACTAGCATCCAAGTATGTTTGCAGGTTTCTTTTCTCTTAATGTAGGCTCCAGTAGGCATTTTCTCTTGGATGCAAAATCTCATCAACTACCCCCTACTGATGTTGGCAGTCATATGGTTGGTGCCTAGGTTGTTTTCTCTTTTTTTGGGCTATTGTATTTGCTTTTGCTGTGTGAGTTTTGTATTTAGATAGGGGTTTTACTCTTTAAACTGATTGTAGCTCTTTGAGCGATAGACTCAGAGTTTAACCCCTTTTTTAAGGGTATTGTAACCCCTTTTCTTTTGAGCAATAATATTCCCCTATATGGGGTTCCCAAAAAAAAGCCCTACTCGGGGCTACTTAAAATCTCACAACCCCAGGGTTTTCCAGACTAATATATCACTTTTGTTAAATACATGTGCATGTATAAAAAGAAATGCATGGAAAGAGAATCATGCAAAAAAGTTTATGTTTATTTGATTTTGGTTTGATTATTTAGTTTATATATGTGATGTAGAATTCCTTCTTAAGTCATGACATAGTGTAGAATAGATTTGAGCAAGTGTTATGTCCTTTTAAATGGACTATACACTTTGCAAATCTTATACAATTCTATGTTAAGAAAGAGAGAGGAGAATCACATAACACATTTTATACTATTGATATGCAAACTCAAAAATAATCATAAGTAGCATACCTTTCAGTTAGGATATTTTATTTATAAGTTTTGAAAATAATTATGGATTTAGTAGTGATAATAGCCATTCATATTCTTACTTTAGCCAAAACATGTAATTTGACATAAAGAAAACATTTCATTTTTAATTTAATTTTTAAAAGCTTGGATGTATGATTTTCATATGACATACACATTTAGCATGCTAAGAAAGAAATATAGTGATGAATGCATGTAAATTCATTCACCCTAATTAATTCCTAATGACAATCCTATAGAATAAGATTATTTAAAGAGAAATCAAAATTATTTTAAAGAGATTTTTGTTTTGTTTTGAGTTTGATTTGAATTTAAAAAATGTGAAAAGGTTTGATGGTGTCCTAGACCATTTCCCACATGTGTATGATGTTTTAGTTTGTTTTTAGAACCATTAGATGAATTTTATATTTTGTTTAGGTTAAGGTGTGAATTAAGTGCATTAATTACTCTTTACCTGCACCACTTTAACATATTTAATCAAATAATTATGAGCCAATGTATGACATAAAACCGCACAAGGAATTTAAATCAGTAATGCACCTAGGAAAGAAAGGGCCTAATGCAATTAGCTCATAATTAATGATTAATTAAGATAAAAGGTTAAATTTAAGTACTTTCATAACCCTTCCCACACATGTTGGTTAGATTTTGATTTCCTTAAGTTACTTAGGTAATTGAACACCTAAGAACCTACCCAAGATGAATTGGTTAAGTTTTGGAATGTTTTTAAAATTTTATCAAGTTAATTAAGTAGGTGATTAGTGGATTAGCCCTTAATTAAGTTTAGATGAAGGAAGAAAGGGGGTTTAATGAATTGTTTAAATAAAATATCCAAAAATTATTCCATAAACCTCTTGTTCACATAAGCGAAGCTTCATTAACTTAATAAAGGGATTAAACCACTGTTCACACGTTTAAATAAGCTTAATTATGTTAAGAGAGTGATTAATGATTCATTAATTGATTTCCCTAATTAACTCATCAATAAATCTAAAGAAAATTAGGTGAGGCAGAGGTCATCCCACTAAATGCTTCTGAGAAATTTGAAATGAATTAATGAATTAATTAGGGAGTAATTAAAGTTATTAAGTTTTCACTAAAACCCTAATTAAGGGAAATGTACGATTCAAAATCCATTAGAAATAATTTTAGTGAATTTCTTACTGAATTATCATCACATTGCATTTTTATTTTGTATTTTTTTAATTTTTCTACATTTAGTTATGAATATTTGAAGATTCAGTGATTAAGAAATTAATTAAAACCCCTAATTATATAACTAATCCTGTCGGCGCCATGTGGACCACTGACACGACACGTAATTTCCACGTGGCATGATGGGATTCGTCACAAGTTGTCACATCTCAATGCCACGTCAGTGGAAGCGCTACACGCTTTCTCTCTAGATCATCCAATCAAATATCAGATGGTTGAGATCGAGCCTGTGGTTTTTAAAGGGATTAATCACAGATCCTACACGGATTGATCAGGATTATCCATCCAAAATGCACGGATGGATGGTCCATGATCCGTCACTGAGCTCGCCTATGGGAACGGGCATCCGTCCACTCTTTAGGACAAGATCTGAGCTCGATTGAGCTCAGATTGAGCTCAATCTTTACCCACACCATCTAAGAGTAAGCACAAGTAGATCTAATGGCCAATTTTACTTTAGGTGAAAATTCTCTTCACAAAGGACCAGACACTCCCTATTATAGGCTCAGTTTGAAGGCATACCTCACCGGAGGCTACCACTGGCGCTCTCAACTGTCGAGGTAGCTTCGTCTAGTAGAGGTGAAGCCCTATTGAATGTTTGAGGGGTTTAGGTTGAGTGGATCTTCCAATGGACCATGCTCCTCTTCAAATGCTCACAGCCTTGGTCTAGCACCCACCTCCCTTACCTTTGAAGCTTGGAAGAAGCTTTGGATGAGTTTGATTAGGCACCTGAAGATGTTTGACAGAGAAATTGGATTGGAATTGGGTATTAGCTAAGTTAGAATTTCCCTTAGCCTCCCCTATTTTTAGCTTGAGGAAACTGAGAAGGCGAGAATGGGAAATGCTTGGGAATTTCTTGAGGAAGCTTGGAGTGCTAGCTCTAGGTCTCTCTGGCTCAATCGAGTGTGAGTGTCTTGGATTCAAGTGAAATGAGGGGGATTATATCTCCCCCTTGAAGGATCGAATGTTCGAGCAAGGCTTTTCCATTTTGATCAAATTCACTTCCTTCAATGAATTATTTTGGCTATTAAAGGGTTGCACATGGTTCATTTTTGGCAGAGGGGGGAGGGGGGTAGTGGACAAGTGCCATGTGCTATTTTTGGGTGGAGGAGTTATTTCCACATGCTCGAAATGAAGGGAGTGGTACTTTTTTTGCCTTGGGTTGGGTTTGGTTGACCCAAACCCATTTGGTTATGTGCACCATGATCACTAGTGTACACTTGGTCTACGAAGAGGGTGTCAAGTGGCCATGAAGAGGATTTGACCAAATTCTAAGTAAATTTGGCCAAGAATTACCCTTTGACCTAGGGGTAAAATGGTCATTTAGCTTATATTTCAATTTGAATATGTTTGGTATGATTTAAAATTAGGTTGGGACAAGTTTCAATGATTTTGGAGTTGATTTGATATGATTTGGCTCATGTTGACCCATTTAGGTCAAAATGGGTCAACTTGGGTCAAGTTGACCAATTGGTCTAATTAGGTCAAACCAAGGGTTTGGTCAAGTTCAAATGATCATATGAATTGATTTGGCATCTTTGTTTCCAATCAATTTGGTTTATATTTGGATTTAGTTCATTTGATTTCATTTAAGTCAAATGGATTTGGTTCTTTGGATTTGGATTTGGTTTATTTGACCCATTTGACATATTTGGGTTAGGTCATGGGTTGGCTTAGGTTTCATTCATCATTTGAAATATTTTGATATCTTTGTTTCCAATCAGTTTTGGTTTAATTTGATTTTGGCTCAATTTGAATTTTTAGGTCAAATTGGGTTCATGGTCAATTGAGCTATGTTGGGTCTAGTTGGCCAATTGAGGCTTTGATCAAGTTCAACAAGTGATTTGGAATGAACATGACCCATTGGTTTCAATCAATTTGTCTTAGATCAAGTTTTGACCCATTTTGACTTTTTTGGTCAAGTTGGGTCAACTTGGGTCAAGTGGCCAATTGGACTAGGTTAGGCTTAAATGATGGTTTGGTCAAGTTCAAACATTGATCATGAATGAGTTTTGATTAATGATTTCAATCAATTTTGCTTATGGTGGATTTTGGCTAGTTTAGGTTTCATTTTGGCTAAGTGTTGACTTGGTCAACCCTTAGGTTTGACTTGGTTTGACCCAATTTGAGTGATTGATCATCTCATGATGATTGTTGCTCACAATGTTAGACTTAGGTGGGATTAATTCAATCTAATTTGGGTAGGATTAGAATTTGGCTCAAAAAGGGTACTTTAGGTCGCTTTGGGTCAAGTGAGCCTAAGTGGGTCAATTGACTCGATCAAGCTTGAATCAGGTTTGGTTGAACTCGCATATGGACTTATGATTGAAATATAAATCCATTTGCAAAGTGATTTGGAGTCAAATGTGTTTTGATTCATTTGACAATTTCAAGTTTAAAGGGTGAACATGAGTTTGATTTGGGTTTGATTTTGAATTTAGTTTTGGTTTGATGATTGAAGTTTGTGTTTCTATTTTGATTCATGATTGAAGGATTGATTGAATCATGAAGAAAAATCAAGGGTTTGATTTGAATTTGATTTGGCTAAGTTCAAGAATTTGACTTGAAAGGCTTAGGTTGAATTTAGGTTGAATTTGGATTTGATTTTTTGAATTGATTTTAGATATTTGAATTTATATTTCATTTATATTTGTGAATATAAATGAGAATATAAATGGGTTATGAGAAAATTTCTTGAATTTGAATTGATTTGGATTTGATTTAGGCTAAGTCCATAAGATAGAATCAAAGTGAGTCAAGAAAGATTTTTGGAATTAGATTTCAACCATAGGCTTCAACCATTTGGAATTGATTTGAGTTTAAAGAAAATCAATTAAGTTTGAATTGATTTGAGTTTGACTTGGAAGGAGGAAGTAAGGATTTGGTTCAAGCTATGGGGTAGGCATGTTTTTCGAACAACTCTATGGCATGACCTATTCATATGACTAACTCTTCTAAGTCTCTAGGGCTAGGTTGAATGTCTACCTAATCTCTAGATGTGTCTTAAGACTAAGGAAACTCTTAGTGTCTAAGAGATGTCCATTGTTTAGGATGGAGGGGTTGAGAGCTCATTCTAAAAATGAGGTCAATAAAACCTAAACAAAAATAAAATTAAGAAAATAAAATCAAAACTTAAATTTAAACCTAACCTAGAAAGAAAATAAAATCAAAAATTAAAACTAAACTAAACTAAAATAACTAAAAACCTAAACTAAACTAAGGAAATAAAAATCTAAATAAAATAAAAACTCTAAAATAAAAATATAATAAACCTAAAATAAAATAATAAAACTAAATAAAAACCAAACCCTAAAAATAAACCTAAAAAAATAAAAAATAAATTTAAACCCTAAACTAAAAAAAATTAAACCTAAAACAAAATAAAATAAACCTAAACCCAAACCACGATAAACTCAACTAAAAATAAAACCCATACCTAAACCCAAACTAAACTAATAAAATAAAATAAACTAAAATAAACCTAACCCAAACTAAAAATAATACCTAAAATAAACCCAAACCCAAAAATAAAATTAAAACCTAAACATAAACCAATAAAACCTAAACCTAAAAAAAATAAACTAAAAATAAACCTAAACCTAAACCTCAAAAGTATATTAAAATAAATAAACCTAATATAAATAAACTAAACTAAATAAAAAAATAAAGGTTTAGGTTTAGGTTTTTATTTTATTTTCTTAGGTTTAGGTTTTAGGTTTTTATTTGAGATTCATTTTTAGGTTTTATTTCTAGTTTAGTTAGGTTTATTTTTAGTTTATTATATTTTATCTAGTTTAAGGTTTAGGTTTAGTTTATTTTAGGTTTAGGTTTAGGTTTTATTTAGGTTTATTTTTTAGGGTTAGGTTTTTATTTAGTTTTTATTTTATTTTATTTTAGGTTTTTCTTATTTTATGTTTAGTTTTTAATTTAGTTATGTTTTTTTTCTTAAGTTTATTTTATTTTTTTAGTTCAGTTTAGGTTTTCATTTGTTTTATTTTAGTTTAGTTTTTATTTTTTATTTTATTTTATTTTTACATGTAGGTTTATGTTTAGGTTTTAGTTTAGGTTTTTATTTTATTTTATTATTTTATTTTATTTAGGTTTAGATTTTTTTATTTATTTTACATTTACATTTTATTTAGTTTAGGATTAGGTTTTTAAGTTTTTAGGGTTTATGGTTTGGGGTTTAGGGTTTAGGGTTTAGGGTTGAAGGTTTTAGGGTTTAAAGTTTAGGGTTTAGGGTTTAGGGTATGGTTAGGGTTTAGGGTTATAGGTTTAGGGATCAAGGTGTAAGGATAGTTTAAGGGTTTAGGGTTTACGATTAGGGGTTTTTTGAATTTTTTGAATTTAATTTTTTTTAAATTAAGTAAAGTCGTATGCTTAGGTTTATTTAGTTTATTTATTATTTATTTTTATTTAATTTATTTTTTTATTATATTTAGGTTTCTTTTTATTTTTATCTAGTTTAGTTTATTTATTTAAGGTTTATTTATTTTAATTTAGGCTTTTTATTTTAGTTAATTTATTAAGTTTAGGTTTATGATTATTTTTAGTTTTATATTTTATTTATCTTTATGTCTAGGTTTTATTTTTTATTTTTTAGGTTTAGGTTTAGGTTTTATTTTATTTTATAGTTTTAGGTTTTATTTTATTATAGGTTTATTTTAGGTTTATTTTTAGTTTGGTATAATTTTATTTTTAGTTTATTTTATTTTTTTAAGGTTTAGGTTTAGGTTTAGGTTTATTTTATTTTAGGTTTAGGTTTAGGTTTTATTTATTTTAGTTTAGGTTTAGGTTTATATTATTTTTATATTAAGTTTAGGTTTCTTTTTTTAGTTTAGGGTTTAAGTTTTGTTTTTATTTATTTTTAGGTTTATTTTTTAGGTTTAGGTTTTATTTAGTTTTTACTTTATTTTATTTAGGTTTATTTTATTTTTAATTTAGGTTTAATTTAATTTTACTTAGGTTTTATATTTTTAGGTTTGTTTTATTTTTTTGTTTAGTTTAGGTTGTTATTTACTTTATTTTAGTTTAGATTTTTTTTTATGTTTAGGTTTAGGCTTTAGTTTAGGTTTTCATTTTATTTTATTTTTTTATTTGATTCAGGTTTAGTTTTTTATTTATTTTATTTTTAGGTTTTATTTATTTTAGGTTTAGGTTTTTAGGTTTTTAGGGTTAAGGGTTTTGGGTTTAGGGTTTAGGGTTTGTTTAGGGTTTAGGGTTTAGGGTTTAGGTTTTAGGGCTTAGGGTTTAGGGTTCAGGGTTTAGGGTTTAAAGTTTTACTACTCAGGGTTTAGGGTTTTGGTATTAGGGTTTAGGGTTTAGGATTTAAGGTTGTAGGTTTAAGGTTTAGGGTTTTTTTATTTGTTTTAAATTTATTATTTTATTTTTTATTTAAATTAAGTAAACTGGTAGGTTTAGGTTTTTATTTAGTTTATTTACATTGATTTTTTATTTATTTTAGTTTATTTTATTTTTCATTTTTATTTAGTTTAGTTTATTAATTTTAACTTTATTTATGTTAGTTTAGGTATTTTTATTTTAGTTTATTTCTTAAGTTTAGTTTTAGGTTTATGCTTATTTTTTAGTTTAATTTCATTTTTATATTTTTAGGTTTAGGTTTTTTTTTAAGGATTAGGTTTAGGTTTTTATTTTTATTTTTTTAGGTTTTTGTTTTATTTTATTATTTTTAGGTTTATTTATAAGTTTAGGTTTATTTTTAGTTTATTTATTTTATTTAGTTTAAGTTTAGGTTTAGTTTATTTTAAGTTTAGTTTAGGTTTTATTTATTTTATTTTATTATTTTACTTTAGGTTTAGATTTATTTTAGTTTGTTTATTTTAGGTTTAGGTTTTATTTTAGTTTAGGTTTAGGTTTTATTTTTTTATTTAATTTTAGGTTTTATTTTTTAGATTTATTTTTTTAGGTTAGTTTTTTTATTTAGTTTTTATATTATTTTATTTTTTCTTTATTTTATTTTTATTTTATGTTTAGTTTTTATTTTATTTATGTTTTTTTCTAAAGTTTATTATATTTTTTTAATTTAGTTTCAATTTTTATATGTTTCATTTTAGTATAGTTTTTATTTTTTATTTTATTTTATTTTTATGCTTAGGTTTAGGTTTAGGTTTTAGTTTAGGTTTTTTTTTTCAGGTGTTTAAGTTTTTTAGGGTTTAGGGTTTAGGGTTTAGGGTTTAGGGTTTGGGGTTTAGGGTTTAGGGTTTAGGGTTTAAGATTTAGGGTTTAGAGTTTAGGGTTAATGGTTTAGGATTTTAGGGTTTAGAGTTTAGGATTTAGGGTTTAGGGTTTAGGGTTTAGGGTTTAGGGTTTTAAGGTTTAGGGTTTAGGGTTTTGTTTATATTATTTTAAATTAAGTAAACTCATACATTTAGGTTTATTTTGTTTATTTTAGTCTTTTTATTTTTTTTATTTTATTTCTATTTAGGTTTAGGTTTAGGTTTTAGTTTATTTTTTATTTTTATTTTATTTTTAATTTGATTTAGGTTAAGTTTTTTTAGTTTTATTTTTAGGTTTATTTTTTGGTTTTAGGTTTTAGGGTTTAGGTTTAGTTTAGGGTTTTTTTAGGGTTTTAGGATTTAGGGTTTATTTTTAGGTTTTAGGTTTTAGGGTTTAGGGTTTAGGGTTTATTTTTTAGGATTTAGGGTTAGGGTTTATTAGTTTAGGGTTTAGAGTTTAGGGTTAGGGATTAGGGTTTATAATTTTAGGTTTTAAAATTTTTTTAATTTTATTTTTTATTTATTAAAATTAAATTGAACCAGTAGTTTAGGTTTATTTAGTTTTTATTTATTTTAGTTTATATTTTTTATTTTAGTTTACTTTTATTTTTTACTTAGTTTAGTTTATTTAATTGGTTTATTTATTTTAGTTTATTTTTTTAGATTTAGGTTTAGGTTTATTTTTAGTTTAATTTATTTTAATTTAATTTTTAGGTTTGGTTTATTTTTTAGTTTTAGGTTTAGGTTTAGGTTTTTATTTTATTTTTTTAGTTTAAGTTTTAGGTTTTTCTTTTAGGTTTATTTTTAGGTTTTATTTTTTTAGTTTAGGTTTAGATTTATTTTTAGTCATTTTATTTTATTTTATTTCGGGTTTAGGTTTAGTTTATTTGAGATTTAGATTTAGGTTTTATTTATTTTAGTTTAGTTTATTTTTGTTTAGGTTTAGATTTATTTTATTTTATTTATTTAGGTTTAGGTTTTTTATTTTAGTTTAGGGTTTATGTTTTATTTTTTATTTATTTTTAGGTTTATTTTTTAGGGTTAGGTTTTTATTTAGTTTTTATTTTATTTTATTTTTATTTTTAGTTTAGTTTTTATTTTATTTAGATTTTTCATAGGTTTATTTTATTTTTTAGTTTAGTTTTGGTTTTTATTTGGTTTATTTTAGTTTAGTTTTTATTTTTTATTTTATGTTATTTTTACATTTAGGTTTAGGTTAAGGTTTAGGTTTTGGTTTAGGTTTAGGTATAAGTGTTAGTTTAGGTTTTTATTTTATTTTATTTTATTATTTTATTTTTGTTTAGGTTTTTAGGTTTTTAGGGTTTAGGGGCTAGGGTTTATGGTTTGGGGTTTAGGGTTTAGGGTTTAGGGTTGTATGTTTTAGGGTTTAGAGTTTATGGTTTAGGGTTTTAGCGTTTAGGGTTTTAGGGTTTTAAGGCTTTATTTTTATTTAGTTTAGTTTATTTATTTTGGGTTTATTTATTTTATTTTACTTTTAGTTTTTCATTTTTTTATTTTTTATATTTAAGTTTAGGTTTAGGTTTTAGTTTTAGTTTATATTTTATTTATTTTTTAATTTGAATTAAGTTTGGTCTTTTATTTATTTTATTTTTAGGTTTTATTTGGTTTTTTTATTTTGGGTTCAAGTTTTTTAGGGTTTAGGTTTGGTTTATTTAGGGTTTATTTATTTTGTTTAGAGTTAGGCTTTATTTTAGGGTTTAGGGTTTAGTTTGAGTTTTATTGTATTTTATTTTAGGGTTTAGGGTTTAGGGTTTTGGTTTTAGGGTTTAGGATTTAGACATTTAGGGTTTAAGGTTTAGGGTTTAGGGTTTAGAGTTTAGGGTATAGGGATTAGGGTTTATAATTTATGGGTTTTTAAAATTTTTTAAATTTTATTAATTTTATTTTGTTAACATTAAGTGAACTAGTAAGTTTAGGTTTATTTAGTTTTTTTATTTATTTTAGTTTATATTTTTTTATTTAAGTTTACTTTTATTTTTACTTAATTTATTTTATTTAATTGAGGTTTATGTATTTTAGTTTTTTTTTTAGATTTAGGTTTAGGTTTATTTTTTAGTTTAATTTTATTTTAATTTAATTTTTTTAGGTTTAGGTTTTATTTTAGTTTTTAGGTTTAGGTTTAGGTTTTTATTTTATTTTTTTAGGTTTAGGTTTAGGTTTTTATTTTAGGTTTATTTTTAAGTTTATTTTTTTAGTTTAGGTTTAGATTTATTTTAGTCATTTTATTTTATTTTATTTAAGTTTAAGTTTAATTTATTTAGGTTTAGGTTTAGGTTTATTTATTTTAGTTTAGTTTATTTTTTAGTTTAGGTTTAGATTTATTTTATTTTGTTTATTTTAGGTTTAGGTTTTATTTTTAGTTTAGGGTTTATGTTTATTTTTTATTTATTTTAGGTTTATTTTTTTTAGGGTTAGGTTTTATTTTATTTTATTTTTTATTTTTAGTTTAGTTTTTTATTTTATTTAGATTTTTCATAGGTTTATTTTATTTTTTAGTTTAGTTTTGGTTTTTATTTGGTTTATTTTATTTTAGTTTTTATTTTTTATTTTATGTTATTTTTTAATTTAGGTTTAGGTTTAGGTTTAGGTTTTTGTTTAGGTTTAAGTATAACTGTTAGTTTAGGTTTTTATTTTATTTTATTTTATTATTTTATTTATGTTTAGGTTTTTAGGTTTTTAGGGTTTAGGGTTTAGGGTTTATGGTTTGGGGTTTAGGGTTTAGGGTTTAGGGTTATATGTTTTATTTATTTTAATTTAGTTTTATTTTACTTTATTTTATTTAGTTAGTTTATTTATTTTTGGTTTATTTATTTTATTTTAGTTTAGTTTTTCATTTTTTATTTTTTTTTATATTTAAGTTTAGGTTTAGGTTTTAGTTTTAGTTTATATTTTAGATTATTATTTTTAATTTGAATTAAGTTTTGGTATTTTTATTTATTTTATTTTTAGGTTTTATTTAGTTTAGGTTTAGGTTTTATTTTGGGTTGAAGGTTTGGGGTTTAAAATTTTTTAGGGTTTATTTCTTTATTTAGTTTAATTTACTTTATTTAGGGTTTAGGGTTTAGCATTTATGGTTTTAGATTAGGTTTTTTTTTATTTTTTTATTTTTTTTTAATTTTTAGTGAACTAGTAGGTTTAGGTTTATTTATTTTATTTATTATTATTTTTTAAATTTTTTTCTTTTTTAATTTTTATTTAGTTTATTTTATTGATTTTAGGTTTATTTATTTTAGTCTATTTTTAGGTTTTTTGGTTTGGGTTTAGGTTAATTTTTTTTAGTTTAGTTTTATTTTTTATTTTATTTTTAGGTTTATTTTTTTTTTTTATTAGGTTTTATTTTGATAGTAGTAGGTGAGTCTAGTACTCCCTACTTGAGCTACCACCTTTATATCTCCTTCTTAAGATTGTCTCTCAATAAGCACTATTATTTACTCTTTACTTGCTTTTTCATGTACCTCCACCAAAATAAAATTAATGAAGAAAGTAAATTCTACTTATATGTTGTCTTCTTCAGATGCTCTTGATTTTATTCTTATTGAAAGCTCTCCGACTCTAAATAAAAATAAATCAAATTATACATGTAAAATAGAGATTAGCTAAATATACATATAATCCCAAGCAATTGTATTTATAATTTGGACTTAGCACCACACATTTTAAGCCCACTATCCTATTGGATTATGCTTAAGGATATAAGCAACTTCAAAAGAGCATTCACATTTATTTTAAGCATCCTTAAGCATAATCCATAAAACATGTTTGGCTAATATTGGCCTATCATCCGCTCTAAGCATACACCCTAACATCCAATCTAAAATAATACATCATAAACAAAACATACATCACATCATACACTGTCCTAACTTAGAGCTAGAAGTGGTGACTTAATTCTAATGTGTGTATTAAAGCTTGTGTGGTAAGTCTTGTTAGGAATTAGAGTTGTATTTTATAAGTGTAAAGGATTCAATTTAATATGAAAATTTGATTTTACTTGAATTAGTTTAATTGATTTGAGAATTTTAATTTGTGTTTTCTTTTATTTCATTTCATTACACTTAGTAAGTTATAAAGAGAGGAAAAGAGGATTTCCCTCTTTCATCCCTACCTTAAGTCACTTTCTAAAGTATATTGATTTGATTTAGTTCTCTTTAGTGAATGACATATTAAATGATTTAATTAATCTAGGTTTAGGTTCACTTTAAATAATCCTATTCAAAATGAAAGGTATCTTAAGATTAATTTAATTCAATTACTACCACATGACATATATTTAATCATTCCTTTCCATCACATGTAACATGCATATGATTTAATCTAAATGTATCTATACATCAACATATTTTAAAACACTTAAATGATGAATGTGAATGTTTAGAATTTATATTTTATTTGATTGAATTATTTAAACATATTAATTTAAAATTTTATCCAAATTCTTATACAAAAAGACATAAGAATGAAATTAAATAGGCACATGCCATTATTAAACTAGAGAAGTGAGGTAATCAAATGACCTCCTTGGAGCTAGCTAAAGCCTCTATTTTTTAGGATGTCCATTATATACCCATTTTGTTCAAACATATGTAAATTTGTATACATGAACATAGGAAGTACGCTCCAAATCATATGGCTAATTAATTAAACCACTTAGTCAATTATGAATGCATGCAATTTTAATGTAAAATGGGATTTTCATTCACTAATCACATATACATATACATGTACAAAGATATATGCAAGCACGTGTTGTTGTTAAACTAGTGAAGTGAGGTAATCAAATGACCTCCTTAGGGCTAACTAAACCCTTGTATTCCTGGGATGTCCAGACTATGTACTGTTTTTCTTGGACACACATGGATGTATACATAAATGATGGAAACCATGCAAAATTTTATATTTTTCTTGAATCATTTTATATATATGAATTAAAGCTCTATCAAATTCTAATGTTGAAATACATAAGAATGAAATCAAATAATTATGTGCCATTGTAAACAGAAGTGAGGTAATCAAATGGCCTCCTTCAGCTAAAACTCGTGTTCCATGTCTATATACCATTATGATTCAATCTTATATAAATCAACATGAATAGAAAGAGAACTCAACATTCATTTAAGCAATAAGCACATGTATTTCTTATGTATTTATAACTAGCATCATAACATATTATGATTCATTTATAAGCTTTTGAAAAAATATATTTGGATTTAATAATGATAATAGCCATGCATATATTAAATTAAATCAACACATGCAAACTTACATAAAGGAAATCCATTTTATTTTACTTGATTTTGAAAAGATGGATGAATGAATTCAAATGACATACCAAATTTAACATGATTGGAAAGAGGACAATCAAATATAAGCATGTGATTCAATCAACAAAACTAGTTCTTAAGGACAATCAAATCAAATAAGATTATTTAAAGTAAACCAAAGCTTCTTTATTAATTAGGGTTTGGATTTGATTTGATTTAAAGAGGTGAAGAGAAATAATCACTTGTTATTTTAAACCCATTCCCACATTAGTGATTTGATTTAATTTAAGGAAATGTAAGTAAGTTGATTTTATTGGTTAATTAAGTTGAACCCTTAATTAGATGAATTAATTACTCTTACCTATGTCACCTTAAAGTAATTAACTAAATATTTATGAGCCAATATGATATGCATGGAAAATAAACTTGTAATGATCCTAGGAAATAAAAGGTGCCTAATGCAATTAGCTCATGATTAATAGTTAATTAAATGAAGGGACTTAATTAATTACTCTTATGGTTTTCCACATGTTGACTAACCATAATTTCATTAAACTTCTTTGGGTTATTAAACACTAAAGATCTACCCCATGATTTAATTAATTAAGGTCATGTGATTATGATTTCAATTTGATTAAGTGATTTAATTAATTAATTAAATCTTAATTAATTTCATTTTGAAAAAGGGTAAAATGAACTTGGGAAAGGGTCCCAACCTATTCCTTGTTTACTTACTATTGAACAATGATTAATAAACTTAATTAACCAATTTATTATTACTATTCATGGGATTAATTAATCATTACTTAACTTAAAGAGTAGTTAAGGTTTAATTAGTCAATTTTCTAATTAAGTGAGCAACAAATCCCAAGAAAATCATTGAGGCAGAGGTCATCCAATTAAATTAACCTAAAATTTGGGATTAATTGCTCACTAATTAATGAATTAAGCTAAATTATTTTGTAATTAAACCTTAATATTGTTCAAAATTAGTTATGATCATTTTAATTAATTCTCCTAAATACCTTTAAAATGAATATTTATTTGCATTTTTTATTTCTATGATTGTTTATGATTTAGAAGTTTGACCATTAAAATGATTAATTAAGCCTTATTAAAGCCTAATCTGTTTACATAGCGCATTGATCATGCTTCCCATGTGGCCGTGAGATTGGCTACTTAAAACTTATAGACTCACTATTGGCGTGATGCTCTCGTCTTCCATCTGATCTAAGATTGGATGACTATGATTAATCACAACTTAATAGGATTAAATCGATCTAGATCAAATCATGTCCATTTTGATCACGAAATGGATGGTGTGTGATCTAACATCATGCGAATGAGGGAGAATGGAGTTCGTCTGCATTGCTCACTTGATCTGAGCTTGCCTAAGCTTGGATCACTCTAAAAGGATTCCACACCTTCTTGAAATCGATAGGAGGGGATTCAACAGTCAAGATCACATGAGATGCAAGTTTTCTTCAAAAAGCTGCAACCCATTTTTGCCTAAGGATTAGTTTTGGAAACATAACTTGTAAGAGCTCAAGACCGGTTACTTGAATGATTGAGGAAGGTTCATCTAGTAGAGATAAAGCCTTGTTGAGTAGTAATTGGATCAATTCCTCGACATTCACTCGAGCCATGCGATGATTTGGAGCTGACTTTGATCAAGTCCCACCTTGCTCGAAGCTTGAGATGATTCATTGCTCATGAGGCCTAGGGAAGGTGCAAGTTAATTTGAGTTTGATGGAGAAATGGGAAGTTTGGTCAAAATGAGTGTCTTATTTCAAGAGGGATGGGAAGGAAATTTTTTGATCGAGGAACAAGCTTGGGAGCTTAAGGAATTGCTCTAGCGACTCATCTTGGGTAGCTAGGGCTCTGAGGCATGATTTTTGTGTGTGTTAGAGTGGAAACAAGGGGGTGTATCCCCCCCTTTATCTTGATTGGATGGTAGGATCGTGTTTGGCCTCTAGTGGTCGTTCAACCATCTCAGGGAGTCATGGGTGAGGAGGGAGTTGGCTTGGCTTGGTTGTTGTTAAAGTTATGGAGGTGGCTACCAAGGAGGAATCATGGGTGTCTTATGGGTTTCAAATGCTCCAATGAGGGAGAGGAGGTGATTTCACCTCCCATGGGTCGACCCAACCACCCCTTGGGTCGGTTGGATAGTGTCCTAAGTGCCTAGGTGGACCATTAGGGAAACTAAGTGGCCAAGGATTTGAAATGAACTAACATGGGTGATTTGTCTCATGTGATACCCTTGACCTAAGGGTAGAATGATCGTTTGGCATTGGATTTGATTTAGATAGATTTAAAGTGGGTCAAATGTGGGTTAGCCCAAATTTCAAATCAATTGGAGTTGATTTAGTTATGTTTGGCTTAATATGATTCATTTAGGTCAAATTGGGTTAGGTTGGGTCAAACCTAGGGTTTTGTCAAGTTCATATGATCATTTGAGATGTTTTGGTTCAATTGGTTTGGTTTAGTTTAGCTTAGATTTGATGTGGCTGATTTGAATTCATTTGGGTCAAATGCATTAAGTTGGCCAATTTGACCAAATTAGCTTGGGTTGGGTGTTGGTTTGGGTTTAGTTGACCAATTGAAGATGATTGTAGGCTTTGGTTTCAATTAAATTAGATTTGGTTCTGATTTAGGCCAACTTGAACCTTTAGGTCAATTTGGGCTAAGTAGGTCAATTAGGTTCAATTAGGTCCAATCATGGCTTTGGTCAAGTTCAACAATCAATTTGGAATGAAATTGAGCCATTGGTTGCAATCAATTTGGTTTATATTTTGATTTGATTGAATTTGGTTTTTAGGTCAATTTGGGTCAACTTGATTCAAGAGGGCCATTGGTTTGACTCAATTGAAGGTCAAGTCATATTCAAATATTGATTTTGATTTGTGAATCATTAATTATGGATTTAGGTTGTAGTTTGGCTAGTTTGGGTTCATATGGGTTAAGGGGTTGACTTGTCAAATGACCAAGTTGACTTGGTTTGACCAATTTGTGATAATTGATCAACCTAGGGTGATCAACAATCATGATGGGAGGTTTTGATGGGCTTGGTTCAATCCAATTTGGGTAGGATTAAAACTTGGCTCAAATAGGTCAAATTAGCCACTTTGGGTCAAGTGGAGTGGGTTTTAATTGGCTTGATTTTGGGTTGAGTTTGATTTAGTTGAGTTTATATATAGATTTGGGATATATAAATTCAATTACAGTAACTTGGGTTCAAATGAGTTTTGGTTCATTTGAACATTTCAAGTCAAAAGGGTTAAGTTGGGTTTGACTTGGGTTGATTTTGGTTTGGCTTTATGATTGTAGATTTCATTTATATTTCTGAATATGATTGAAGGTATGATTGATTCACAAGAATATCAATTGAATTTGGGTTTTGGAATGAAGGAATTTGGCTAAGTCCATGGAGTTGGGACATGTGGCTTAAATTTGTATTTTGATTTGGTTTGATTTAGTTTTGATGGTTTAAATGTATATTTTATTTAAATTTGTGAAGATGATTGAAAATATGATTGATTTGTGAGAAAATCAATTGAGTTTAACTTGATTTGGATTAGATTTGGCTAAGTCCATGGGATAGGTCATATGGCTTAGGAAGGGTTTTGATTTAATTTGATTTAGTGTGATTTAGTTTTGATCATTTGAATGTAGATTTGATTTATATTTAGGAGGATGATTGAAGATATAAATTGATTATGAGAAAATCAATTGATTTTGGATTGATTTAGATTAATATTTGGCTAAGTCCATGGGATAGGTCATATGGCTTAGGAAGGGTTTCAAGTTTGGATTTGATCATGGGCTTCAATCATTTGGTTTTGAAATTTTTTTTGGATTTTGATGTTTGAATTGAACTTGAGGTTTGGTTTGAGAAGGTGAACATGGATTGGATTTGGGTTGTATTTTAGGTGGATTATCCTAATCCTAAGGTAACCTAATCCTATGGTTAACCCTTCTAAGTCTTTTGGCTTAGGTTAAGTGTTTACCTAATTGTTAGAAGTGTCTTATGACTAGGGAAGTCTTAGTGTCTAGAAGACTCCTAATTCTAAGATTGGAAGATTGAATCGACACTCCAAAAGGGAGGTCACCAAGCCTTAGGCTCCATAGTGTTGCCCTCAGAGATCGATGATTTGAAGACTGAAGCCAAGTTTCATATTATAGACTCAGATACATCTTTCAATGCTTTCTTGGGAGACCATGGATACATGAGAACAACATTGTTCCATCTTCTCTACATCTGTGTATGAAGTTCATGAGAGGTGGGATCATCTACTGTGTCAAAAGAGATCTCAAGCCATTTACAATTCACGAGGTCGACATATATGAGGATGCGGCTTACTACCTCCCACAAAATTAACAAGTATATTCTCGTGAACTTGGCCAAAGTTTAAAAATAAAATAAAAAGAAAAAGAAAAAGAGAAGGAAAGAGAAAAATAAAAAAATGAAAGAGAAAATTAGAAATAAAATGAAAGGGAGCAGAAATAAACTTGGACGAGGAAGTGGAGCCTAACATTAGATTCGGCCCACAATTCATTATTCAATTCGAACATATGGGTAGGATGATCTAACCTTCACCAGATAGAGGAAAAGGCCCATTGAGGAGTCAGGGTGGAAAACCTCATTATTGGACACCAAATAGAAGATATGTCCCAGCTACTAGGAGTACACTTGCTATCCATATAGACTTACAATCTAGTTCATAGAATGAGTCTTATATGGTTAGCACACCAGCCATCTCTTCTTAATAGTAGATTCCCTTAGAGGTGACACTTGAGCGGATAAAATGAAGACGGGCAAAGCATAAGTGTATCCAAGTCTATATGTGAAATAGTTAGGCATCAGTTTGGAAACTTAGCTCTAAACCCACTTTCCTCTCAAAAAGCTGAGAGTTTGGTAGTTAAGGAAGCCCTTAAGTCATCCACAGGGGTGAAGACTCAAAGGTTCTTTTTGGGAGCATCATCCTTTAGTCAAGAAGTTGATGTAGAACTTGATGATGATTCATATAAAGATTTAATAGAATTACCTTTTGATTGGTAATTGCCTTGTGTTCATAATTTAACAAAGAAAGGGTTAATCCCATATACTTGGTCAAAGTGTAGGTTAGACTACTTTGAAATAATATGGAAGAACAAATGCAAAAGCTCTTAATCAAGATCAGAGCTAGGATTCAGTACAGTGGGTCCAATCGATGATGATGATTACTGCTTAGTCAGCATCAATCATTTGAAATCTGATAGGTTATTTTCAAATCACATTAACTCAATTAAGGAGGTGTGCTTAAAAACTTCAGATGATTCAGATGGTAAACCATTGATGAGCTCAAGGAAATCTACTTAAGAACTAAAGAAGATCCACACGTGACATACGTAAGTTCTTTGTTGAATGAAATTTAAACCAATGACTTAGTTATGTTATTAACTGAGTTTAAGAACTGCTTTGCATGGAGTTATGAACATATAGCAATATTGGCTCGGCATGAACTAGCAATAGGGCTACTACAAACCCTATCAAGCAAGCTCCTAGACGCATACGATTAGACATAAAACAACAAGTCATTTATGAAGTCAAGAAATTGATCGATGTTGGCTTCATCCGAGAAGAAAAATACCCTACATGGTTAGCTAGTGCCATCCCATAAGAAATAGAATGGCCAAATTTACATATGCATTGATTTTAGGATTTAAATAAGGCATGTCCAAGATGAATTTCCACTACCATTCTCGAAGCTGATGGTGGACATTACTTCATCTCATACAGTCTTCCCTTTCATGGATGGCTCATCTAGATATAACCAAATAAAGATGTCCCATGAAGATGAAAGAAACACTACTTTTAGAACCCCAATCAGAATCTATTGCTATAAGGTCATGCCTTTCAGCCTTAAAAATGCCGGTGCTACATACCAACAGGCTATGACTCGAATCTTCAATGAACTCATTCATCATCAAGTTGAGTGTGATGTATGATCTCGTTAGAGAGAAAAGGAATACAATCTCTTTGACTTGAGAGTAGTTTTTGAATAGTTAAGATAATTTATCCTCAAAATGAACCCCAAGTGTGCATTGAGTAGCGGAAATTCCTTGGGTTTGTTGTTCGACACTTGAAATTAACTTAGAGAAGATCAACGCGATACTAGAAATGCCACCCCCTAAAAGTTTAACTCAACTCAGATCATTTCAAGGGCAGTTGGAATATCTATGCTTTATATCCAACCTATTGGGAAGATGTCAGCCATTCTCAGCACTTGTCAAACAGGATGCCAAGTTCAAGTGGGATGATAAGTGTGAGCATGCCTTTGAAGACATCAAGCATTACCTGATGATGTCTCCAATTCTAGCAGGCCCTATCCTGGGCAAGCCGCACATACTTTAAATTGCTACGATAGATAACTCTCTTGGTGCTTTGTTGGCCCAAGCTAATGATGAAGAAAGGAAAACACACTCTGCTATCTCAGTCATCATCTAATCCCTCTTGAGGCTAAGTATCCACCTATTAAAAAGTAGTGCCTAGCTTTAATCTTTGCATCCCAAAATCTACAACACTACTTGCTTCCTCATAAGGTGAACTTAATCTCTAGGATCAATCAACTATAGTATCTCATGACACAGCCGATGCTATATGGACAGTTGGCACGATGGTCCATGATCCTCTTGCAGTTTGACATTACCTTTGTACTCCTTCGTGCGATGGAAGGATAAGCGCTAGCAGATTTCTTAGCAGCACACCCACTTCCTACTGACTCTTCGCTTAGTGATGATCTCCTTGATGAATAAATTATGAACTTACGGGATACTAGCATTCACTGCTGGGAGATGTACTTTGATGGTGCGGCTTCCTCTCAAAGAGGAGAAGAACCATAATCTACTATTTAGGAAAGGTAGGGGTAGGAATAGTTCTCTTAACTTTCACGGACTGTGATGTGATGAGATTCTCATATCATGTCCAATCCTTGCACCAATAATGAAGTCAAATATGAGGCTCTAATTGTCGATCTTGAGTTAGCCGTTACTTTAAGCATCTAGAACATCAACATCTTGAGAGATTCTCAACTAGTTATCAACCAAATCGCTGGGTCCTGTAAGGTTATAAAGCCCAAGCTCCATCACTACCACAAATACACAATAGAGTTGTTGGCCCAAATCCTAAAGGTTAGTATTTATAAGATTCCTCTAAGAGAATGCTTTATGCGCCAAGCATGCTAATGAGTTGACATGTTGGAGGATGAGTCCATATCAATAAAGTCTAAAATAGACAAGTCTTATCCCTTATTGATATTGAACTCATCAAAAAGTACTCTCTTGAAGGGAGGTTGCCATTGCCAAGAAGGATGATGAGTTAGATTGGAGGAAACCATTCATGGATTACCTAAATAAAGGCAAACTACCTCAAGAGAAGTCCCAAGCCTAGCAGATGGAGTAGAGTGCACTTTCCTAAGCTCTTGTGGATGGTGTCTTGTGCTTTTGATCACGGCTCAAGATCATGACCGAGGTACACTCGGATTATGTGGAGCCAACCAATCCATTCAAGATGAAAGCCAAGATGGAGACTAGGATACTACTCCATATGATCAAAGATTGCATGGATACTAGGTGATGCCACCAATGTCAAATACGGTGTGATCCTACACCAACCACCAAAATTCTACCTCCTACATTGGCTTCATGGACATTCAGTGTTGGGGTACAATAGTGGGTCGATTGATCCTCCTTCTTCCAAGGGTCATCGGTTCATCTTAGCTACTAAATACTTTTCCAAATGGGCGATTACGCTTTCAGAGGTCACACCTCAGCATGTGTTCCAATTTTTTAGGAACCATATCATATATCGATTCGGAGTCCCTTGAAGAATTATATATAATAATAGTACCACATTCAGGAGCATCGAGATCAATAATTTTTCTTGAAGACATAACATAGATTAGAGATATTCTACCATCAACTACCCTAGGTCAAAGAGCTTAGCAGAAGCCTTTAATAAAACTCGCATCCAAATACTAAAGAAAACACTTTAAAATAACAAGCGAAAGTGACATGAGTAGTTAGTTGAAGCCTTGTGAGCCTATCGCATCACATATAGAACTCCAACTTCGGTACTCCTTTCTCTTAGTGTATTGGCCCAAGGTTCTACCATTAGAAGTCCAACTCCCATCACTAAGGATAGCTGCGGGTAGCAATATCACAATAAAGTAGAACACCAAGTTACGGTTATAAGAGCTCGAAGGTTTGGAGGAGAGATGCCTACGGGCATGCCAAAACCTTGAGTTGTACAAAGCTAAAATCATTCAAGCTCACAACAAGTTGGTCCATACTAGAGCTTTTCAAGTAGGAGAACTTATTTTAGTTCTAAAGAGACCGATTATTGCCCATTGTAAGATGGGAGGCAAGTTTGAACCCACTTGGGAAGGCCCTTTTGCCATAGAGAATGCCTACCAAGGAGGATCTTATCAACTTATTAATCATAAGGGAGAGCACCCAATGCTTCAAATCAACAAGATCTACTTAAATAAATACTATAAATCATGTTTGAAAATAATTATCATCAATGAAAATTCCATTTCGGAATTAATCTCTTTCATGTTAAAAGTATTCTTGTTTGTGAATCTGCCATGATGTGTTTCAGGTAGGTGTAAGGAACGCAAGTGACATCCTATCCTTCATCGACACAACACAAATACAAACTGCATACAAACATACAAAATAAACACATATCTTTCATCTCGGGCTACTCTGAGTAGAGATAACACCCCCAACGACACTCACTCAGTAGCTACTTTAGGTCGGGATGACGTGCAAACCTACTAGTGTGTCACCCAATGATCTTCTTTCTTTAGAGGATGTAAGTCTACTACGCTTTCCTTGCTTACTTGGACACTACACACTGATGAGTGTCTTATTAGTTTGGTAGGCCTTACTGCGTGGTCGGTAAGCTACCTCATGTTAGTTATTATTAAGAGGATGTGAGTATGCTATGCTTTCTTCTTAGATTTGCCTTTCTGCACTAACTGGGTCGAGTATATTTGAGGTTTAGGATAAGTACCCTAGTGGCTCCTTCCCTCCTGACTACTTCAAGTTTGGGTCCAATCCTTCCTCCGGGCTCCTCTTAGCGGTTCTAAAGCATAATCTCCTACGATGATGACTATCCACGATGATTAGTGGAAATTTGTAAGCCTACACACTTTCTTTCCAGATTGATCATTGCACACTGATGGGCACCTTAGGTTGTTTGGTTCTCAGTATGCTGATGGATACACCACTCATGCTTATAGATACACCTTAGGTTTGTTGGTTCTCTCACCTTAGGATACACCACTCATGGCAGATGTAAGCCTGCTATGCTTTCTTTTTGAGTTGGCCACCGTACACCTATAGGCTTTATTTTCCAGGGCTCAAGATAACATGCCTAGTAGCACCTCCCCTATGGGCACTATATTTGGATCACATCCTTTGCAAACCCATTTATACACTACCTGGGTTACTATCGAATTGGACAGTTCCCCTTTCCTAGTAACCACCCCGGTGGTTGGAGAATCCATCTTATGGATGTGTAGATTCTTCATTGCTTTGCGAGATAGGCCAATAACCCTTCTCGGTGTGGTCCCTTGCACACCAAGGTCCACATATAAACAAATATATATTCACTTGTGGATTAGGAGGACACCCCTAGTGGTACATTTTCCCAAGCATGCATCCTATCTTTAGGGTAGTGTCAACAAACTCCCAATAGGAATCTCTAACTACTCTTGAGTTGATATAAGTCCCCAACAACATTCACTCAGGCCTAAGGTTGTGTTCTTGTATCCATAGGTCACCCATGTTGTTCCATACTTTAGAAGATGTAAGTCTTCTCCTTCTTAGCATAGCCATTGCACACTGAAAGGCAACCCCTTAGGTTAGCTAGCTCTACCCCACGATAAGTAGACTAACCCTTTGGATTTATAAATTTGATATAGGACAAGTCATATAGCCCCTTCTCAGTGGGTCCATTGCACACCAACATGGTCCATAAATTAAATCTATCAATTTAATTTGAGCTCACATCCCCAATGAATATGCCCTCAATTCAAAATTAAATTAAACCAAACAAACCATATCAAATCACATGAAATTAAGATAAAATTAATCCTGACTACTTTTAAGTTGACATAAGTCCCCAGCGACATTCATTCAGTAGTTGCCCTAGGTCATATTCAATTTGTTGTGCATCCAATAGGTCACCCTAGTTGTTCCTCACTTTGGAAGATGTAGGTCTGCTATGCCTTCTTCCTAGCACAACTGTTGCATGCTGAAAGGCAACCCCTTAGGTTGGCTAGCTCTACCCCACAGCCGATAGACTATCCCTTTGGATTTGTAAACCTGAGGTAGGTCAAGGCTGATATAGCCCCTTCTTAGTGGGTCCATCACACACTGATAGGGTCCATACATTAACTCAGACTAAATTAAACTTAATATGATTTTTCTTAGTGGAGTCAAATTGCACCCTTCTCCCCAGTGGAGGCCTAAATAATATATAAATAAGTCAAGCAAATGAATAAAATTCAAAAACAACCTCCTATGTGGAGCCAAATTAAACTAACTCCTTTAGTAGAGTCTAAATCAAAGAAATCTAATCAAACTCTTATTCCTAGTGGATACATCCCAGCCCAAACCTACTTCCATAGTGGAAGGTTCATATACCTGATTCCTGTGAAATTGAGCCCATATCTCTAGCAGATGTGCCTCAACATCAATTAAATAAAACAAATTAAAGTCAATTTGATCTTAATTCTCTGTGGATTATAGATTCTTATCCCCGACAGATCTTCTTTCCACAAATCATATAATAAAATCAAATTCAAAACTTATCCCTAGCATATTTTCTTCTTCTATGCCCTCGACATAGACCCCTTACATGTCATGCATGTGTGATCCCTAGCGGATCTCCTCCATGTCCTTGACATGGAATTCTCATCAAATCTTATTTCTTCTCTTATGCAAACCTTTAATACTTTAACCAAAAGCTAATAATATTCATTCAAATTACATCATCTTAGCATTGTAATCAACATTTTATGATTTGTGATGGTGCAAGCTCAAACTAACTATATAATATCATGCTAAACATATTATAGTGTGAATTAACACACTATATTATATTATAATATATGATGTTATGTTATAATTTGCTATAATATAATATATTGTCTAACATTACACCTCATTAGAATCACTTAAAAGGAACAAATAACAAAATTTTCTCAAATTATGAATAATGTTCATTTTGGATGTAAAATTGTTATGTTTCTATTAGAAATGGTACAAAATAGCATAATTTTGGTGTTGCTTCTAGGTGTGTGCTGTGAATTTGGCCAAATTCTACCATCTCAACCTTCAAATTAACATTTTTGTGAGTTTTGACCCAATGTATTATAACAAAAGTAAAACATACTAAAATGTACAATAACATTTAGTAACACACCACCACATTCATATATATATGAAGTTATATTATTATGTACATTATATTTTAATATGCTTTCATATAATATATTATCTTACATTACACCTTAAAATGAATCACTTTAAGAAAAAAAATTTATAAAATTTGGTTGAAAATTGAACATTTATTTTGGATGCAAAATTCCATTCTTTTGATTAAATGACACAACGATGATGTTCCCTAAAGGTTACCATAAATTTGGACAAATCTCATCATCTCAGCCTATAAATGTATTTTTATGAATTATACTAGTACAAACTCTACTACATCATACTATAATAAACTAAAATATGCTAAACAACAAGTAGTAATACACAATAGTATGCTATAACGCATGATGCTACACTATGTTATGGCATCCTATATTATAATACACTACAACATATTATATTATACTATATTGCATATCACATCACAAGGGATTGCTTAAGATAAAAATCATAGTCTAAATAATAATAAAAACTATATATTTTAGTCATATCACTTACATATTTTAAATTGAAATAATATATTATGATGCCATGCTCTACTATTATGAATTTGGCAAAATTCCATGATTTTAAAGTCTAAATCAACATTTTTACAAATAATGCTAGTGTAGGTTCGACTGCATGATTGCAAAATACTAAAATAATTTAAAATCAACATTTATTTTATTTTAGTTTATTTTTTATTTTTTATTTTTTTATTTTAGGTTTAGGTTTAGGTTTAGGTTTTAGTTTATGTTTTTATTTTATTTTATTTTTTTCATTTTGGTTTAGGTTTTATTTAGTTTAGGTTTAGGTTTTTAGCTTTTTAGGGTTTAGGGTTTAGGGTTTAGGGTTAGTTTAGGGTTTAGGGTTTAGTGTTTGGGGTTTAGGGTTTAAGGTTTTTGGTTTAGGTTTTAGGTTTAGGGTTTAAGTTTTAGTTTAGGGTTTAGGGATTAAGGTTTTTTTAATAGAACAAATTTAGATTTAACATTTCTTCTTTTTGATTTCATCAACCAAGTAGCACCCCAAGTTTTCTAAGACACAAGATACATAGATAAAAATGAGCACCCATAGAGCAAATCAAAACAGATAAGTAGAACGTGTCTACTATAAACAATTCCATAAGCACCATCTTGGGATGAAACCATATGGTGATCCATCCCGATCTCTCCCTCCACCATACCAAGGCCTCCACTCCTCCTACCTCATACCACCACTACCTCCACCCTCCATATCCAACACTTCTAGATCCCCCACCACCACTACATAACATCCCTCACCATCTACTGGTTGATCATGATGTGTTTCATCATAGGGTTAGTTTATGGTTTAGATGGGTTTAGGTTTAGGTTTTGGGTTTTAGGTTTAGTTTAGTTTTAGGTTTAAGGTTTTAAGTTTAATAGAAGATAGTTTAAACATAAACAAATTCAGATTCAACATTTCTTCTTTTATTTTCAAAAGACACAAGCTTAATATGACATATAAAATAAATCAAAAAATAGAGTAGAATTATGTCTCTTATAAAGACATAGTTCCATAAGCAGATTAGATCGACCATTCTTTGGTTCTCTAGTTCCCATCGAAACCACCCACCTCTTGATTAGTGATCCACCATCATATCTGTCCCTCCCACCACCACCCGCTATAACCTCAATCACCACTCCATATCACCACTTATACCACCACCTTATAACTGTCCATCACATACTCCACCAGATCTAGACTAAGCCTGGTTAACAATGATGTTCTCTGTCAGGTTACACATTCTTAGGGTTTAGGGTTAGTTTAGGGTTTATGGTTTATGATTAGTTTAGGATTTAGGGTTTATGGTTAGTTTAGGGTTTATAGTTTATGATTAGTTCAGGAATTAGGGTTTAAGTTAAGGTTTTAGTTTTGGTTTTTATTTTATTTTATAATTTTATTTCATTTAGGTGTAGATTTCTTTATTTATTTTATTATTAGTTTAGATTAGTTTAGGGTTTAGTTTAGTGTTTAGGGTTTTAGTTTTAGGGTTTAGGGTTTAGTTTTTAGGGTTTATGTTAGGGTTTAGGGTTTGAGGTTTAGGGTTTAGGTTTAGTTTAGGTTAGCAGTTTAGGTTTAGGGTTTAGGTTTTAGGTTTTAAGGTTTAGGCTTTAGTTTAGGGTTTAGGGTAGTTAGGTTAGTTTAGTTTAAATTTAGGGTTTAGTTTAGGTTTAGGGTTTAGGGTTTAGGGTTTAGAGTTTAAGGTTCATTTAGGTTTAGCTTAGATATAGGGTTTAGGTTTAGGTTTAGGTTTAGGGTTTTAGTTAGTTTTAGTTTAGGGTTTAAGGTTAGTTTAGGGTTTAGGGTTTAAGGTTTAATTTAGGTTTTAGGGTATAGATTTTTTTTTTTAAAAAAAAATTAAGTAAACGGGTAGGTTTAGGTTTATTTAGTTTATTTTTATTTATTTTAGTTTATTTATTTTTAATTTTTAATTTTTAATTTTAATTTTTTATTATTATTTAATTTTGTTAATTTATTTTAGGTTTATTTATTTTAGGTTTAGGTTTATGCTTATTTATTAGTTTAGTTTTATTTTTATTTTATTTTTTAAGGTTAGGTTTTATTTTTTTATTTTTATGTTTTAGTTTTTATTTTTATGTTTAGGTTTTGGTTTATATTTTAGTTTTTTAGTTTTAGGTTTTAGGTTTTTATTTTAAGTTTATTTTTAGGTTTTTAATTTTAATTTAGGTTTAGTTTTATTTTTAGTTTATTTTATTTTATTTAGTTTAGGTTTGGGTTTAGGTTTAGTTTATTTTAGGTTTAGGTTTAGGTTTTATTTATTTTAGTTTAGTTTATTTTAGTTTAAGTTTAGGTTTATTTTATTTTTTTTATTTTAAGTTTAAGTTTTTTAGTTTAGGGTTTATGTTTTATTTTTTATTTAATTTTAGGTTTATTTTTTTGGTTTAGGCTTTTATTTAGATTTTATTTTAGGTTTATTTTATTTTTATTTTATATTTAGTTTTTATTTTATTTTGGTTTTTTTTAGGTTTATTTTGTTCTTTAGTTTAGTTTAGGTTTTTACTTATTTAATTTTAGTTTATTTTTTGTTTTTTTATTTTATTTTATTTTTACATTTACATTTAAATTTAGGTTTTAGTTTAAGTTTTTATTTTATTTTATTTTATTATTTTATTTCAATATAGGTTTATTTATTTATTTTATTTTTAGGTTTTATTTAGTTTAAGTTTAGGTTTTTAGGGTTTAGGGTTTTATAGTTTAAGTTTTAGGATTTAGGGTTTTAGCGTTTAGGGTTTAGGATTTAGGGTTTTTTTTTATTATTTTATTATTTTAAATTTTTTTTAAATTAAGTAAACTCATAGGTTTTGGTTTATTTAGTTTATTTTTTATTTATTAATTTTATTTAATTTTAAATTTTTATTTAGATTTTTTTATTTGTATTTTGTTTAGTTTATTTATTTTAGGTTTATTTATTTTATTTTAAGTTTTTTATTTTAGTTTATTTTTTCAGTTTTGGTTTAGGTTTAAGTTTATTTTTTAGTTTAGTTTTATTTTTATTTTAATTTTTTTAGGTTTAGGTTTTATTTTTTTATTTTTTTAGGTCTGGTTTAGGTTTTATTTATTTTAGGTTTAGGTTTAGGTTTTATTTTAGGTTATTTAGTTTATTTTATTTTAGGGTTTATTTTAGTTTAGTTTAGGTTTATTTTATTTATTTTTTATTTTAGGTTTATTTAGGTTTATTTAGGTTTATTTAGTTTTAATTTTTAATTTTTTATTTTTTTTATTAGTTTAGGTTTAGGTTTATTTATTTTATATTTATTTTATTATTTATTTTGATTTAGATTTATTTTTTATTTTTTATTTAGGTTTATTTTTTTTATTTTTATTTTATTTTTATTT
Organism: Cymbidium sinense; assembly: GCA_021442155.1. Classification (NCBI taxonomy): domain Eukaryota; kingdom Viridiplantae; phylum Streptophyta; class Magnoliopsida; order Asparagales; family Orchidaceae; genus Cymbidium; species Cymbidium sinense. The sequence continues at coordinate 189,354,374 of CM038220.1, forward strand.
AGTTTAGGTTTAGGTTTTATTTTATTTTATTTTATTTTTTTTTAATTTTAGGTTTATTTTTATTTATTTAGGGCTTTAGGTTTAGATTTTTAGGTTTATTTTTTATTTTAGGTTTAGGGTTTTAGGGTTATTTATTTATTTAGTTTATTTTATTTTTTATTATTTTATTTTATTTTTATTTTTTAAATTTAAATTTAGGTTTAGTTTATTTTATTTTATTTTTTTTATTTATTTTATTTTTTTTTTTTTAGGTTTAGGTTTAGGTTTTTTTTTTTATTTTTTTAGGTTTATGTTTTTATTTATTTTAGGGTTTATTTTTTTAGTTTAGGGTTTAGGTTTAGGGTTTAGGTTTAGGTTTTATTTATTTTTTGTTTAGGTTTAGGTTTATTTTATTTTTTGGTTTAGGGTTTTATTTTTTAGGTTTATTTTTTAGTTAGGGTTAGTTTAGTTTTAGTTTAGGTTTAGGTTTTTTTTTTAATTAGGTTTATTATATTTTTTTTTTAATTTATTTTATTTATTTTATTTATTTTTGGTTTTATTTTATTATTTTACATTTTATTTTATTTATTTTTTTATTTTATTTTATTTAGTTTAGGTTTTATTTAGGTTTATTTTAGGATTTTATTTATTTTATTTAGGTTTAGGTTTATTTATTTATTTTATTTTTAGGTTTATTTTATTTTGGTTTAGGTTTAGGTTTTAGTTTATGGTTTAGGTTTTTTAGGTTTAGGGTTTTTAGGGTTTTTTAGGTTTAGGGTTATTTTAGTTTAGGGTTTTAGGGTTTAGGTTTTAGGGTTTAGGTTTAATTTTAGGGTTTAGGTTTATTTAGAGTTTAGGGTTTAGGATTTTTTTTAATTTTTTTATTATTTTTAATTTTTATTTTTTTTAAGTAAATGTATTTAGTTTATTTAATTTATTTTTTATTTTTTTAGTTTTTTTATTATTTATAGATTTAGGTTATTTTATTTTATTTAGGTTTAGGTTTATTTATTTATTTATTTTTTTAGGTTTTAATTTTGGTTTAGTTTAGGTTTTATTTTTATTTTTTTTTTTTATTTTAGGTTTAGGGTTTATTAGGTTTGGGTTTAGGGTTTAAGGTTTAAGGTTTAGGGTTTTATAGTTTAGGGTTTAGGGCTTAGGGTTTAGGGTTTAGGGTTTAGGATTTAGGGTTTAGGGTTTATTAGGTTTAGGTTAGTCTTTAGGTAAGAATTTTTTATTTAATTTTTATTTTTATTTTTTTAAATTTTTAGGTTTAGGTTTTTTAGTTTATTTATTTTTTTATTTTATTAGTTTATGTTTATTTTTATTTATTTAGTTATTTATTTTGGTTTATTTATTTTTATTAGGTTTTTTTTATTTTAGTTTATTTTTTTAGATTTAGTTTAGGTTTAGGTTTTTTTTATTTATTTTTAGGTTTATTTTAGGTTAGGTTTATTTAGTTTTTTATTTTATTTTATTTTATTTAGTTTATTTTATTTTTATTTTAGATTTAGTTTTTATTTTATTTATTTTATTTTTTTAGTTTAGTTTTATTTATTTTATTATTAATTTTATTTTAATTTATTTATTTTAGGTTTAGGTTTAGGTTTTAGTTTATGTTTTATTTTATTTTATTTTATTTATTTTATTTTAGTTTTGGTTTTAATTTTATTTTGTTTTAGGTTTATTTAGTTTAGGTTTAAGTTTTAGAGTTTAGGGTTTAGGGTTTAGGGTTTAGTTTAGGTTTATTTTTAGGTTTAGTTTAGAGTTTAGGGTTTAAGGTTATTTTATTTTATTATTATTTTTTAAATTAAGTTTATAGATTTAGGTTTATTTATTTTTTTATTTATTTTAATTTTTTTATTTTTGTTTATATTTAGGTTTATTTTATTTTTTTATTTAGTTTATTTATATTTAGTTTATTATTTTAGTTTATTTTTTAGGTTTAGATTTAGGTTTAGTTTAGTTTTTTTTTAGTTTTAGTTTATTTTTATTTTATTTTTTTGGTTAGGTTTTATTTATTTTTTAGGTTTTTTAGGGTTTTATTTTATTTTTTTTTATGCTTAGTTTTAGGTTTTATTTTAGGTTTATTTTTTGGTTATTTTTTTGTTTAGGTTTAGATTTATTTTTAGTTTAATTTTTTTATATATAGTTTATTTATTTTATTTATTTTTTAGGTTTAGGTTTATTTTTTATTATTTTAGTTTATTTATTTAGTTTAGGTTTTGGTTATTTATTTTATTTATTTTAGGTTATTTTTTTTAGTAGTTTATTTTTTAGGTAGGATTTTTTAGAATAGTTTTATATTTGGTTTTTTTATTGGTTTAGATGTTAGGTTTAGGAAGGTTTATTAGGTTTGTTTATATTTTAGTGTTTTTTTAGATAGGTTTTTATAGTTTAGGATGTTTTATTTTAGGTTTAGGTTTTTTTTATTTTAGGTGGATAGTTTTTTTTTATTTTTAGGTTAGGTTATTTTAGGTTTATTTTTATTTTTATTAGTTTTTTAGTTATATTTTAAGGTTTAGAGTTATTTGTTTATTTTAGGAGATATTTTTATTTATTTTTATTTATTTTTTATAGTAGGTTTATTTATTTATATTTTAGGTTAGTTTTTAGGTTTATTTTTTTAGGTTTAGGTTATAGGTTAGTTTTATTTTATTTTTTATTTTTTAGGATTTATATTTTTATTTTGCATAGGTTTAGGTTTTATATTTATTATTTTAGCTTTTAGTTTATTTTTTAGTTTGGTTTTTTATTTATATTAGTTTAGGTTTTTAGAGTATTTTAGGATTTATTTTTATTTTTTTTATTTATTTATTTTTTTTATTTAGTTATATTTTTAGGTTTATTATTTTATTATTTTTATTTTTTTTTTTAGTTTAGGTTTTATATATTTTTTAGGTTTTTTTAGTAGATTTTTTTAGTTTAATTTTAGTTTAGAAGTTTTTTATTTTATTTTAGGTTAGTTTTAGAGTATTATATTTTATTTTTAGGTTAGATAGATGTTATTAGTATTTTATGGTTAGTAGGAATTTTTTTATGTTAGTTTTAGGTTTTAGATGGTTTAGGAAGGTTTATGGTGAGTTTTGGTTAGACTAAGTTAGTGTTTAGAGATAGGATTTTGGGTGGATAGGGTTTAGAGATAGAATTAGTATTTAGGAGTAGGTTTAGATAAGATTAGGAGAGTAGATGGTTTTAGTTTTAGATTAAGTAGATGCATTAGATTTGTTTAAGGTAGGGTTTAGACTTGGTTAAGATTTAGATTTAGTATTTGTTTAGGTTTAGAAAATTTTAGAGTTTAGATTAGGTTTTATTTGTTATTTGTTTTGTTTTTTTATTTTTTTTTTTTTAGTTGAAGGTTTAGGTTTTATTTTTATTTATTTTTTTTTTTTATTTTAGTTTATTTTTTAGATTTAGATTTTTATTTAGTTTTTTTTATTTTATTTTATTTTAGTTTATTTTCTTTTTATTTTAATTTTAGTTTTTATTTTATTTAGGTTTATTATTTTTAGATTTATTTTGTTTTTTTAGTTTAGTTTAGGTTTTTATTTATTTTATTTTAGTTTAGTTTTTAATTTTTATTTTATTTTATTTTTAGGTTTAGGTTTAGGTTTTAGTTTATTTTATTTTTTTTTTAGGTTTAGTTTTATTTTTAATTTTTTTGGTTTTAGTGTTTTTTAGGTTTATTTATTTTTATTTATTTTTAGGTTTAGGTTTAGGTTTTTTTATTAGTTTATTTATTTATTTTTTATTTTATTTTTTATTTTTTTTTTTAGGTTTAGGTTTAGGTTTATTTATTTTATTTTAGTTATTTTAGGTTTAGGGTTTTTTATTTAGGTTTAGATTTATTTATTTTATTTAATTTATTTTTTTATTATTTATTTATTATTTAGTTTATTTTTTAGGTTTAGGTTTATTGTTTTAGATTTAGAGTTTTTAGTTTTATGGTTTAGGGTTTAGGGTTTCATTTAGATTTAGGGTTTAGTGTTTAGTTTTTTAGAAAAATTAGTAAACATGAGTTTAGTTTTTTTAGTTTATTTTTTATTTATTTATTTTAGTTTATTTTATTTTTTAAGGGGTTTAATTTTTATTTAGTTTAGTTTATTTATTTTATTTAGGTTTTATTTTAGTTTATTTTTCATTTAGGTTTAGGTTTATGTTTATTTTTTTAGTTTATTTTATTTTATTTTAAGGCTTAAAAAGTCAAGTTTAGGTTTTATTTTATTTTTTTAGGTTTAGGTTTAGGTAGGATTATTTTTAGGTTTTAGTTTAGGTTAGGTTTGTTTTAGTTTATATTGAGGGTTTAGGTTTGTTTAGGTTTAGGTTTAGGTTTATTCATTTTAGATTAGTTTATTTTAGTTTAGGCTTATGTTTATTTTATTTTAGGTTTAGATAGTTTAGGGTTTAGGTTTTATTTTTATTTATTTTTAGGATTATTTTTTTAGGTTTAGGTTTTTTAGTTTATTTTATTTAGGGTTTTATGCCACATCCTTCAAGATCTTTGATGGCGGTGTGAGAGATATTCACTATTGGCTATTGCACCTGTGGTACTCCCTTCCACCTTTCAGCAGAGGTGTTGCATTTGATGGTATCTTTCCATGGTTATGAAGACTTTTTTTGAGTTTAGCACCTCTCTTCAGAGGTTGTTGGAGCTCTACTTGTATCGACCTCATTGTAGAAACACATCAACGAGTCACTTGTTGATACATTCTCGTGGTTCTTTATGAAATAATCTTAAACAGTTCCATTGATTCTTCTCAAGAATATCTATGACCATTCTTCATGCAAGGGCTTTACCATCAAAACATTGAAAAATTAATCAACAAACTACAGAAGAAACAATTGCTTTTGACCATTAGGCAACTCAGAAGGTGTTTGAGAAGAAGCTAGGATAGATGTCAATGGAGAACAGCAGTCATATAGAGACTACACCTCGGTAGCCTCCTTTGCCACCTCCTCTTACCACCTATCACCACCGCATACCACCATTTCCATAGCCATAGTACCAGGTGATTCATATCCATGATGCTTTTCCACCTACTCTTTCAATAGATTAAATAAGTATTCATTCAAGAGGAGGTAGTTAGAAAATCTTTAAGAATCTCTTAAAATGACTTTGATTTAATAGCCAGAGAATAAGAAGTCATGGCGATGATCCAGCTATCTTGCATTTTTAGGCCATGTCTTAGATTGTATCAATTTTTTAAAGATTAGCAGTCATAGTTGGGAGCCATAGTTATCCCAGGAATATTTTAGAACAACCATCTTGATTAGAGTAATCCTTGGGGATACCGGGATCCCAAAGAAGGTTAGGATATCTCTTTATCATGAACCTCTAAGAAGATCATTTCTAAGATCAAGAAGCTTTCCTTGCAAGTGCCTAAAATAGGTCAAACCTCTAACACCAAGGAAAGTTTGCTTATTGTGAAGGGACAACTTAGGGTTCATGACAACAATGCCCCCATACTTGCTTGGATAGTTTAGAACAAGCAAGTTGATTACTCCCTCCCTTATAGCTGCTACTACTTCTTCTAGCTCTCTTCTTCAGAGTGTGATGAGGGCACTAAATCCATTACTCATTACTTTACTTGATTTATGTATCTCACAAAATTAATGAAGAAAGGATTCTATATATTGTCTATAATGCTCTTGATTTTATTCATTGAAAGCTCTGAGTCTAAATAAAATAATAGCTCTAGTAGTTTTGATTCATCCTCTATTAATTTACTACTTCTCTAAATAAATTAGGTTCACCTCTTGAGATTGACTTGGAGTCAACTCAGGATCCATAAGAGAAGTTGTAGGTATGCTGATGAGAAGGTGAACTTTCATAAGCTCATCATTCCAAGAAGTCAAAGTCAATCTATGGATCAAGTTCTACATTGGGTTACCTTAGGATAAGTAAGTAAGTCATTGGTTCTAGTGAAGCCCTCCATGGGATGCTCCACCCATGGATATCATAAGGTCAAAGTTGATTACATTGTCCAGCTCACCTTAGAGTTTCTAGCTAAGTTAGCATATGCAGACTTATTCAAAGAGATGAGAATCTCTAATCAATTGCTTACTTGATCTAGAGATATGCTTAGCTCTAATACTAAAAGGATCATGCTCGAAGGATAACTTAGGGTTACATTCAACCATGAAGACTTACTCACAGGATAGACAACTCTTTACATTATAGTGGATGTTGGCGGATAATATCTAGAGTTAGTTGACCTAGGTGTTTAGTCAATTATGAGTCTAAGAACCCTTGCCTACTTGAGGATTAACATCTCCAAACTCAAGAAAGGATGATGTTGAGAGGATTCAATGAACAAAGGAGAGAGGGCCTTATGGTGTTTATTTTTGGGTGTATTTTTAATCACGTAAATCATAGGGTTGCTTTTGAGATGATTTTAAGGTATGATGTACTCCAAAGATAGAGGCATCACCCACAATGGACTAATTGATAAGGACTTCAAAGGCATGATGGGTCTTTGAATGTACAGATTTTCCCACTTTACATGCATGAATAAAGTAGTTTATATTAAACCAAGTTCTTATGTTCCTATGAGGAAAGCCTCCATAGTTAATTACATCTTATGAAATGAAATTTCTTAAGAATACTCTCAATTAAGTAGAAATTATCATCTCCTAAGATTTCAAGAGTATCAAAGGATTGGTTGTATTTGGAAAATCAATAGGGAAAGTTCAAGGAGAAGACTTATTTTTAGAATTCAAATGAAATAAATAGGAAATGGTCATGATACAAGGAGGCCTAATGATCATTCTAATCCATGTTATGGTTGGGATTTATAATTTTGAAGTTAAGGAGATTTATATGTTTTGCTTTGAAATTTATTTAGATTATTAGGGCTTATAATCCACCAACACAAGGTTATGGGAATCCCTAAGAGGTGAGGATTTATGCTCATAGCTTAAAGGAACTAGCTACCTTAGATCCTAAATCTAGCAAGCTTTAGTATGATCTAAAGCATGATATTTAAGCGACATGTGGACATAAGGGTTTACCTCCACAAGAGAATAAATTGCGACTTACGGACTTATAACCATGGTGGCCACTAACTCCTCCTATGATTTTAAAACCATTAGTTTGGTCTTATAAATATAAGATAGTTAGGGTAGTTATTTAATTAGAAGAGGTTAAATTCTAACACACTCCCTAAGAGACTAAAGCATGAGTGGTATGAGCATGACTTAATCTATAGATGAAATCTTTTAAATTTTAGTTCATTTTAGACACATCATTTTTTGAGGCTTTAGAATTTCTTATGCATAAATGCATGATGAAATTAGTTATGGGTCAAATCAGCTAGAAGAAGGTGTTCTCCACCAGAAGGGATGCCCTCACAGGTCAATCATTCCTTAATCGTGGAAGGATGGACATTTATCATGTTCAAGAGAGAAAGAATATGCATGCATGATATGAAACATACAACCATACAACTAAGGGGTTAATAAATATTTTAATTATCTTATTTATGTCTTAGGCTTTATGATGAGGTTATGAGTTGTTTAAAATTTAGTTATGAGTGATTAGTTAGGCAGAAAAGTTGTTTTTACCCTTATACAACCTGAAATACAAAAGAATAATTATAATTGTATTAAATGCTATGGAGGTCTTCTTTCTTCATATCTCCATTTATTATTTGGTTCCTTCTTTGATTTGGATGGTGCTTGCTTCAAAGGGATCATAGGGCACCTTAGGACAAAGCCTTTTGGCCATTGCTCATCCTAATCTCCCATAGCATTAATCCTAATTTATATTGCAAAATTACATTTATGTGGGAAAAGTAAATCTAACTACATACAAAATAGAGGTTAACTAAATATACATATAATCCGGCATTGTATTTATAATTTGGACTTAGCACCCACTAACTAAGTTTGTCTAACTTGGATTATGCTTAAGGATTTAAGCAACCTAAAAGATAATTCACATTTATTTTAAGCATCCCTTAAGCATAATCCTTTGAAAACATGATTAGGTAATATTATTTTATCATCCATCTGAAGCATACACTTTAACATCAATCTAAAATAATAAATCATAAAACAAAACATACATCACATCATACACCATCTAACTTAGGGCTAAAGTGGTGACTTAATTCTAATGTTTGTATTAAGGCTTGTGTGGTAAGTCTTGTTAGGCATTAGTGTTGTATTTTCTAAGTGTAGAAGGATTCAATTTAACATGAAAGATTGATTTCACTTGAAGTAGTTTAATTGATTTGAGAATTTTAATTTGTGTTTTCTTTTGTTTCATTTGATTACACTTAGCAACTAAGTGTAATAAAGAGAGGAAAAGAGGATTACCCTCTTTCATCCCAACCTTAAGTCACTTTTTAAAGTATATTAATTTGATTTAGTTCTCTTTAGTGAATGGCTTATTAAATGATTTAATTAATCCTATGTTTAGGTTCAATTTAAATAATCCTATTCAAAATAAAAGGCATCTTAAGATAATTTTAATTGAATTACTACCACATGACATATATTAAATCATTGCTTTCCATCACATATAACATGCATAAGATTTAATCCTAAGTGTATCTCTACATGCAACATATTTTAGCACACTTAAATGATGAATGTATGTGTATGTTAGAATTTATCTTTTATTTGATTGAATTATTTAAACATATTAATTTAAAACTTTATCAAATTCTTATACAAAAGGACATAAGAATGAAATTAAATAGGCATGTATTGTTAAACCAGGAGGTAATCAAATGACCTCCTTAAACATCTCATTTATTCTCCAGACTATACTCATTTATATGTAAATTTGTATACATGAACATAGGAAGTAACTCCAAATCATATGGCTAATTAATTTAACCACTTATTCAATTATGAATGCATGCAATTTTAATGTAAAATGGGATTTTCATTCACTAATCACATATACATATACAAGTACAAAATATTGGCAAGTACATATCATTATTAAACCCATGGGTGAGGTAATCAAATGACCTCCTTAATACTAGCTTGGTATTTCTGGATGTCACTATATACTTTTCTTGGACACACATGGATGTATACATAAATGAGGAAAGAAAACCATGCAAAGATTCTATTTTTTAATTGATCATTTATATATATATATTAAAGCTCTATCCAAATTCTAATGAAATACATAAGAATGAAATCAAATGGGCGCGTGCCATTGTTAAACCAGTGAGGTAATCAAATGACCTCCTTAATTAGCTAAAGCCTCATGTTCCGGATGTATATACCCATTACCATTCAATCTTATATAAATCAACACATGAATAGAGGAAAGAGAACTCAACATTCATACACTTAATCTATAAACACATGCATTTCTTATATATTTATAACTATTCATAACATATTATTATTGATTTTTAAGCTTTTGAAAAATACATTTGGATTTAATAATGATAATAGCCATGCATATATTAAATTAAATCAACACATGAAGCTTACATAAAGGAAATCCATTTTATTTTACTTGATTTTGAAAATATGGATCCATGAATTCAAATGATATACCAAGTTTAACATGATTGGAAATGAGCAATCAAATATAAGCATGTGATTCATTCAACCAAACTAGTTCTTAAAAGAAATCAAATCAAACAAGAATATTTAAAGCAAACCAAAGCTTCTTTATTAATTAAGTTTTGGATTTGATTTGATTTAAAGAGGAGAAGAGAAATCATCACTTGTTGTTTTAAACCCATTCCCACATTAGTGGTTTGATTTAATTTAAGGAAATGCAATTAAGTTGATTTTATGGGTTAATTAAGTTGAACCCTTAATTAGATGAATTAATTACCTTATATGTCACTTTAAAGTAATTAATTAAATAATTATGAGCCAACATGATATGCATGGAAAATAAACTTGCAATGATCCTAGAAAATAAAAGGGCTAATACAGGCTCATGATTAATAGTTAATTAGATTAAGGGACTTAATTACTCTTATGGTTTTCCCACAGTGGACTAACCATAATTTCATTAAACTCCTTTAGGTTAGTAAACACCTAAAGATCAATACCATGACTTAATTAATTAAGGTCTGATGTGATTATGATTTCAATTTGATTAAGTGATTTAATTAATTAGTTAAATTTTAATTAATTTCATTTTGGGAAATGAACTTAGGAAAAGGGGTCCCAACCCTATTCCTTAGTTCACCTACTATTGAACAATGATTAATAAACTTAATTAACCAATTTATTATTATTCATGGGATTAATTAATCATTAATTAACTTAAAAGAGTAGTCAAGATTTAATTAATTTTCTAATTAAGTGAGCAATAAATCTCAAGAAAATCATGTGAGGTAGAGGTCATCCCATTAAATTAACCAACAAATTTTGGGATTAATTGCTCAAGCAATTAAAGAGTAATTAAGCTAATTAATTTTATAATTAAATCAATTAAACCTAATTATTATTCAAAATTAGGTAAGATCATTTTTAATTAATTCTCTCTCTAAAGACCTTTAAAATGAGTATTTATTTGCATTTTTTTTTATTTCTTTATGATTGTTTATGATTTTTTGATGTTTTGACCATTAAAATAATTAATTAAGCTAATTAAAGACTAATCCTATTGGCATCATGTGGTGCGCTTTCCACATGGCACCGCGGGATTGGCTACTTAAAACTTATCTAACTTAGAGCCTTCGTGGCAGTGGCGGATGCGCTTTCTTGTCTACCGTCTAATCTAAGTTTGGATGGCTACGATTAATTCCACAGCTTAATAGGATTAAATAAGATCAATCTAGCGGATCTAATCATGACCGTCTATTTTGATCATGCAGAATATATCGTGCTTGATCTAACGTCATGCGAGTGAGGGAGAATAGAGTCTGTCCACCGTTCCTCACTTGATATGAGCTTACGAGCTTTCAACTCAAGATCCCACACCTTCACGACATCCATCGGAGGGATCTACAGTCAAGATCACACAGATGCAAGTTTTCTTCAAAAGCTCCAACCCATTTTTTGCCTAGGATCAATTTTGAAAGCATACCTTGCCGGAGCTCAAGATTGGTGGCTCGAATGATTGAGGAAGCTTCATCTAGTGGAGATGAAACCCTGTTGAGTAATAATTGGATCAATTCCTTGATGTTCACTTGGAAGGCCATGAACCGATGATTTGGAGCTCAGCTTTGATCGAAGTCCCACTTTTGGTGCTCGAGAAGCATGGGAGATGATTCATTCTTTCTTAAAAAGTCCTAAGGAAGGTGTGTGTAAAGTTAATTTGAGTTTGATGGAGAAATGGGGAAGTTAGGTCAAAAATGGGAGTGTCTATTTGGATGGATGGGAATGGCATTTTTCGATAGAGGAATGAGCTTGGGAGCTTAAGGAATGTCTCTATAGCTCGACTTGGGTAGCTAGGGCTCTAAGGAATGAGTTTTGTGTGTATTTGAGTGGAAATGAGGGGGTGTATGACCTTCTTCATCTTGATCAAACAGTGGGATCGGCTATGGCTTCTAGTGGCCATCCGACCATCTTAGGGAGTTGTGGGTTGTAGGGAGAAGGTGAGTTGGCTCGGCTTGGTTGGTTGAAGGTGTGGAGGTGGCTGCCAAGGAGGAATATGGGTGTCCATGGGTTTCAAATGCTCCAATGATGTGATTTCACCTCCCATGGGTCAAGACCCATTGGGTCAAGTGGCGTGTCCTAGGTGCCTAGGTGGTCCATTGGGATAGTAAGTGACCAAGGAATGGAAATGAACACTTACATGGGTGATTTGTCTCATGTGATGCCTTTGACCCTTAGAATGATCATTTGGCATTAGATTTGATTTGGGATTTGAAATGAGAAAAAAAAGTGGTTAGCCTAATTTCAAGTCAATTGGAGTCGATTTGGTTAGGTTTGGCTCAATTTGACTCATTTAGGTCAAATTATGTTAGGTTGGGTCAAATTGGGTCAAACCAAGGGTTGGTTCAAGTTCATATGATAATTTATGATGTTTTGGTTCAATTGGTTTGGTTTAGTTTGGCTTAGATTTGATTTTGGCTCATTTGAATTCATTTAGTCAAATGGGTTAAGTTGACCAATTTGACCAAATTGGCCAAATTGGTTTGGTGTTGGTTTGGGTTTAGTTGACCAATTGAAGTGATTGTAGGCTTTGGTTTCAATTAATTTAGATTTAGTTTTGATTTAGGCCAACTTGAACCTTTAGGTCAATTTGGGCTAAAGGTCAATTGGGTTCAATTGGGTCCAATCATGGCTTTGGTCAAGTTCAACAATCAATTTGGAAGAACTTGAGCCATTGGTTCAATCAATTTGGTTTATATTTTGATTTGACCAATTTGGTCTTTTAAGTCAATTTGGTCAACTGGGTCAAGAGGGCCAATTAGGTTTGGTTTGACTCAGAAGGTCAAGTCATATTCAAATATTGATTTTGATTTGGTATGAATCATTGGTTTCAAGGATTTGGCTGTTTGGGTTCATATGGGTTAAGGGTTGAATTTGTCAAATGACCAAGTTGACTTGGTTTGACCCAATTTATGATAGTTGATCAACTTAGGGTGATCAACAATCATGATGGGAGGTTTTGATGGGCTTGGTTCAATCCAATTTGGGTAGGATTAGAACTTGGCTCAAATAGGTCAAATTGGCCACTTTGGGTCAAGTGGACCAATTGGGTTTAGTTGGCTTGATTTTGGGTTGAGTTTGATTTAGTTGAGTTTATATATGGATTTGGGATTGATATATAAATTCAATTACAATTAACTTGGTTCAAATGGGTTTTGGTTCATTTGAAAATTTCAAGTCAAAAGGTTAAGTTAGGTTTGACTTGGGTTGATTTTGGTTTGGCTTGATGATTGTAGATTTTATTTATATTTGTGAATATGATTGAAGGTATGATTGATTCATGAGAAAATTGATTGGGTTTTGGAATGAAGGAATTTGGCTAAGTCCATGGAGTTGGTCATGTAGCTTAGGTTTGGATTTTGATTTGGTTTGATTTAGTTTTGATGATTTAAATGTATATTTCATTTAAATTTGTGAAGATGATTGAAAATATGATTTATTTATGAGAAAATCAATTGAGTTTGACTTGATTTATATTAAGCTTTAGCTAAGTCCATGGGATAGGTCATATGGCTTAGGAAGAGTTTTTATTTAATTTGATTTATTTTTATTTTGTTTAGATCATTTGAATATAGATATGATTTCTATTTAGGAAGATGATTAAAGATATAAATTGATTATGAGAAAATCAATTGATTTTGGATTAATTTGGATTAATATTTGGCTAAGTCCATGGGATAGGTAATATGACTTTGGAAGGGTTTTAAGTTTGGATTTGATCATGGGCTTGAATCATTTGGTTTTGGAATTTGGGTTTGGATTTGGATTTGAATTTGATGTTTGAATTGATCTTGTGGTTTGGTTTGAGAAGGTGAACATGGATTGGATTTGGGTTGTAGGGTAGGTTGATTATCCTAATCCCTAAGATAACCATATGGTTAACCCTTCTAAGTCTTTAAACTTAGGTTAAGTGTTTAATTGTTAGAAGTGCCTTATTACTAGGAAAGTCTTAGTGTCTAAGACTCTTAAGTCTAAGATGGGAAGATTGAATCGCACACCAAAGTGAGGTCAATAGCCTTAGGCTCCATAGTGTTGCCATGGAGATAGATGATTGGATGACCAAGCCAAGTTTCACATTATAGATTATACATCTTTCAACACTTTTCTTGGGAGACCATGGATACATGAGAACAACATAGTTCCATCCTCTCTACATCGATTGTATGAAGTTGTGAGAGGTGGGATCATCTCTTGTGTCAAAGGTGATCTCAAGCCATTTACAGTTCACAGGTTGGCATATATGAGGATGAGGCTTACTCCCTCAAAATCAACAAGTCTAATGAACTTGGCAAGTTTAAAAATAAAAGAAAAAAAAAAGAAAGAAGAAAATGAAAAAAGAAAATAAAGAAAATGAAAAAGAAAATAAAGGGAGCAAAAGACTTGGAGGAGGAAGTGGAGCGACATTAGATTTAACAATTTGTTACTCCATTCAACATATGGGAAGGACGACCTCCACCGAGAGGAAGAGAAGTTCAAAGGCGGTCCCAAGGGTGGAAAACCTTTTTATGGCCAAAAAATATGTCCCAGTACTAGAATACTATCCATATAGACTTAAAATCTAGTTCTTAGGATGAGTCTTATATGGTTAACACCCGACTCTTCTCGGTAGATTTCCTTGGAGGTGACACTTGAGCGGATAGCGATGGAGATGGCTCCAAAGCAAAGCATAAGTGTATCCAAGTCTATATAAAAATTTAGGCATCGGTTGGGAACCTTAGCTCTAACCCCATTTTCCTCTCAAAAGGCGAGTTTGGTAATTGAAGCCCTAAGTCATCCACAGGTGTGAAGACTTAGAAGTTCTTTTTGGGAGCATCTTGCTCAAGTCAAAATGTTGATGTAAAACTTGAGGATGATTCATATAAAGATTTAATAGAATTACATTTTGATTGGTACTTGCCTTGTGTTCATAATTTAGCAAAGAAAGGGTTAATCCCTCATACTTGGTCAAAGTATAGGTCGACTACTTCATAAGAATATAAAGAATAAATGCAAAGCTCTCAATCAAGACCAAGACTAGGATTTGACAATGGTAGTCGATGATGATGATTTGCTTAGTCATCACTAATCATTTGGAATTTGATAGGTTCTTTTCAAATCACATTAACTCATATGAGGAGTTATGCTTTAAATTATCGGATGAATTTAAAGTCAAAGATGCACTACCAGTTTGAAGAAGATCAAGTCAACGAGCTATAGGAAATCAACTTAGGAACTAAAGAAGATCCACGCCTGACATACATCAGTTCTTTGTTGAATGAAATTGAAACAAATGACTTAGTTTAGCTATTGGTTGAGTTTAAGAACTATTTTGCATGGAGTTATGAAGAGATGTCTAGATTGGCTCCTAATGCGGTCCATAAACTAGCAATAGAGCCTTTGCTAAACCTATCAAATAAGCTCCTAGACGTATTGGATTAGACATAAATTAATAGGTCATTTATGAAGTCAAGAAGCTGATCAATTCTGGCTTCATCTAGAAAGAAAAATACCCTACTTGGTTAGCTAGTGTTGTCCCAATTAAGAAAAAGAATGGCCAAATTCACATATGTATCAATTTTATGGACTTAAATAAGGCATGTCCAAAAGACAATTTCCACTCCCAATAGAGTGATGGTGGACATTGCCTCATCTCATGTAGCCTTCTCTTTCATGGATGGCTCATCGGATATAACCAAATAAAGATGGCCTCAAGAAGAAAGAAACACGCTTTTAGAACTGATCCAAATCTATTATAAGGTCATGCTTTCGACCATAAAAACGATTACATACCGGTACTATGACTTGAATCTTCATGAACTCATTCATCATCAGTTGAGTGTTATGTCGATGATCTCATGGTCAAAAGAAAAGGAAGACCATCTTTGACTTAATAGTTATTTTTGAATAGTTAAAATAATTAAACCTCAAAATGAACCCCTAAAGTATCCATTCGGAATAGCTTCATGAAAATTCCTTGATTTATTGTCTAACAGGAATCAAAATCGATCGAAGAGATCAAGGTAATAGAAATGCCACCCCAAAGTTTAACTCAACTTGATCATTCTAAGGGTTCATATATCAAGATACTTCATATCCAACTTATTGAAGATGTCGACCATTCTTGACTTGTCAAAAGGATGCCAAGTTTAAGTGGGATGACAAGTGTGAGCATGCCTTCAAAGACATTAAGTAGTGACATCATTCTAAAACCTATCTGGGCTCATACTTTACACTACTACGTTAAGCGGCTTAGATGGTGCTTTATTGTCCCAAACCAATGATGAATGGAAGAAAAACACACTATACTACCTCAGCCGTCATCTAATCCTTGCTGAGGCTAATTATCCACCCATTGAGAAGCATTTCCTAACTTTAATCTTTGCATGCCAAAAGCTTCAACTCTATGTGCTTCCTCATAAGGTGAACTTAATCTCTATGATCAATCCACTACAATATCTCATGATACGACCAACACTATCTAGATAGCTGGCATGATGGTCCATGATCCTCTCATAGTTTGACATTACCTTTGTACCCCTCTGTGTGGTGAAAGGACAAGCGCTAGCAAATTTCTTAACAACACACCCAGTTCTTGCTAACTCTCCACTTAGTGATGATCTCGTTGATGAACAAATCATGAACATAGGGGATGTTAGCATTCTTGGGAGATGTACTTTGATGGTGCGCTTCCTCTCAAGGAGAAGAACCAAACTACTATTCTAGAAAGGTAGGGGTAGGAATAGATCTCTTAATGGATATGATGTGATGAGATTCTCTTATCATCATCCAATCCTTGCACCATGAACAATATGAGGCTCATTGCCATCTAGTTAGCCATTACTCTAGCATCAGAACATCAACATCTTTGGGGATTCTCAACTAGTTATCAACCAAATCGTTGGGTCCTATAAGGTTATAAAGCCCAAGCTCCATCACTACCAAGTACACCATGGAGTTGTTGGCCCCAAATCGGGGTTACCATTTATAAGATTCCATGAGAGAATCTAGCTATGCTTTAGCAAGCTTGTCAAGAGTTGGCATGTCAGGAGGATGAGTCCATATCAATAAGGTCCAAAGTAGACTAGTCTTATCCTTTATTAATATTGAACTCATCAAAAGTACTCTCTTGAAGGGGAGGTTGCCATTGCCAAGAAGGATGAGGAGTTAGATTGAGGTAATCATTCATCGATTAAAACAACCAAGAAGTCTCAAGCCCATCGGATGAAGTAGAGCACTTCCCTATGCTCTTTTGGATGGTGTCTTATATAGTCTTTTGATCATATGTGGTTATGTTGTTTGACAAGCAGAAGTCCATAAGATCATGATCAAGGTACACTCAAGATTATGTGAAGCCAATAATGTCCAAGATGAAAGACAGATCAAGAGACTAGGATACTACTTGATGATCAAAGGTTGCATGGATACACTAGGTGATGCCACCAATGTCAAATACATGGTGTGGTCTACACCAACCACCAAACATTGCATCCTACATTGGCCTCATGGCCATTCAGTGAGTGCGACATAGTGGGTGCGATTGATCTTCCTTCTTCCAAGGGTCATCGATTCATCTTAGCTACTACTGATTACTTTTCCAAATGGGTAAAGGCAATTTTGTTTAGAGAGGTCAGAGCTCAGCACGTGCTCAAATTTTATAGGAAACATATCATATATAGGTTCGGAGTGCCTCGATAAATTATATCCGATAATGGTATTACATTCAAGAGCATCGAGATAAATAACTTTTCTTGGAGACACAACATAGATTGGAGATATTCTACCATCAACTACAGGGAAAATGGCTTAGAAAAGCCAAAAAACTCTCATCCAAATCTTGAAGAAGATACTTGATAATAACAAGCAATAGTGGCATGACCGGTTAGTTGAAGCCTTGTGGGCCTACCACATATAGAACTCCAAGTCTACTCCTTTCTTCTTAGTGTATGGGTTGAAGCCATTCTACTATTAGAGTCCAACTCCCATCACTAAAGATAGTGCGGTAGCAAGATCATAATAAAAAGAATGCAAGTTAGTTAGAAGAGCTCAAGGTTTGGAGGAGAGACACTGTGGACATCTAAACCAGTTATACAAAGCTAAAATGATTTAGACTCAAAATAGGTTGGTCTGTCCTAGATCTTTTTAAGTAGGAGAGCTTATTTTAGTTTTAAGGACACCGATTGTTGCTCATCGTAAGATGGGAAGCAAGTTTGAACCCACTTGGGAAGGCTCTTTTGCCATAAAGAAGGCCTACCAAGGAGAATCTTATCAGCTTATTACTCATACGAGAGAGCATCCAATGCTTCCAATCAATGGGCTCTACTTAAAGAAATATTATAAATCATGTTTGAAAATAATTATCATCAATGAAAATTCAATTTTGAATTTAGTCTCTTCCATGTTAAAAGTATTCTTATTTGTGAATATGTCATGATGTGTTTATGGTAGGTGTAAGGGACTCGAGCAGCATCCTATCCTTCATTGACATAAAACAAACACAAACTATACACAAACATATAAAATAACACATATCTCAAATGATATAGCCCCTTCTTAATGGGTCCATCTTTGACATGGTCCATAAATTAAATCTATCAAATTTGATCAAGCTCATCCCAGAAGATATGCCCTCAATTCAAAATAAAACTAAACCAAACAAACCATATCAAATCACATGAAATTAGATAAAATTAATCTTGAATACTTTTGAGTTGACATCCCAGTGGCATTCACATAATAGCCTAGGTCGGGTTGATTTATAGTGCATCCAACGGGTCACCCGGCGTTATTCCTTACTTTGGAAGATGTAAGTCTGCCTTCTTCTTAGCATAGCCATTGCACACCGAAAGGCAACCCCATGGTTGGCTAGCTCTACCCCGTAGCCGGTAGACTATCCCTTTGGATTTGTAAACCTGAGGTAGGTCAAGGCTAATATAGGCCCCCTTCGTCTATTGCACACCAGGTCCATACATTAACTTAGATTAAACTAAACTCAATTTGAATTTCCTAGTGGAGTTAAATCACAACCATCTCCCTAATGTAGCCCCAAATTATATATAAACTAGTCAAGCAAATAATTCAAATTCAAAACCAACCACTCCAGTGGAGCCAAATTAAACCAACTCCCACAGAAAAGTCAAAATCAAAGAAATTCAACCAAACTCTTATTCCCAATGGATACATCCCCAATCAAATCTATGAAATCAAACTCAAATCTCAATCCCGTGGATTACAAACCGCTTCCCTAGTGGAAGGTTCATATACCTAATCCCTAGAGGACTCGAGCCCATATCTCTAGCAGATATGCCTCCACATCAATTAAAATAAAATAAATTAAAGTTGATTCGATCTTAATCCATGGTGGATTATAGATTCTTATCCCTAGTGGATTATAGATTCTTATCCCCAATGGATCTTCTTTCTACAAGTCATATAATCAAATCAAATTCAAACCTTATCCCTAGCAGATTTTCTTCTTCTATGCACTTGACATAGACCCCTCACATGTCATGTCCAATGCATGTGTGATCCCCTAGCGGATCTCCCTCCATGTCCTTGACATGGAATTCCCATCAAATCTAATTTCTTCTCTTATGCACACCTTTAATACTTCAACCAAAAGCCTAACAATGTATTCATCCAAATTACATCATCTTAACATTGTAATCAACATTTTATGATTTGTGAGAGTGCAAACTCAAACTAACTATACAATATCATGCTAAACATATTATAGTATGAATTAACACTTTATATTATATTATAATATATGAAGTTATATTATAATTTGCTATAATTTAATATATTGGCTAACATTACACCTCATTAGACTCACTTAAAAAGAACAAATAACAAAATTTTCTGAAAATATGAATAATGTCCATTTTGGATGTAAAATTGATATTTTTCTATTAGAAATGGTATAAAATAGCATAATTTTGGTGTTGCTTCTTGGTGTGTTATTAATTATTCTTCCATCTCAATCAAATTAACATTTTCATGAGTTTTGACCCAATGTGTTATAACAAAAGTAAAACATACTAAAATGTACAATAACATTTAATGACACACCACTACATCCATATATATATATATGAAGTTATAATGTTATGTACATTATATTTTAATATGCTTTCATGTAATTTATTATCTTACATTACACCATAAAATGAATCACTTTAAGAAAAAAAATTATAAAGTTTGGTTCAAAAATGAACATTTATTTTGGATGCAAAATTCCATTCTTTTGATTAAATGACACACCATAATAATGATGTTCCCTAATGCTTACCTTAAATTTGGCCAAATCCCATCATCTCAACCTATAAATTAGTATTTTTTTTATTAGTACAAACTCTACTACATATACTATAACAAACTAAAATATGTTAAACAACAAGTAGTAATACACAATAGTATGCTATAATGCATGATACTACACTATGTTATGACATCATATATTATAATACACTATAACATATTACATTATATTATATTGCATATCACATCACAAGGGATTGCTTAAGATAAAAAATCATAAAATTATTCTAAACAATAAAAAACTATATATTTTAGTCATATCACTTACATATTTTAAATTGAAATAGTATATTATGATGCCATGCTCTACTTATGAATTTGGCAAAATTCCACCATTTTAAAGTCTAAATACACATTTTATAAACAATGCTAGTGTAGGCTTGCATGATTATAAAATACTAAAGAATTTAAAATGTGTAGACAATATATTATGATATATGATGATACTATGCTACAACATATAATATTTATTTTGAACATAAAATCTTACTTTTTAGACTACAATTGGTGTAGCACACCTTTTTTATAATTCCCACTTCAAATTTAACAAATTTCATCATCTAATTTATTAAATCAATATTTTTATGACTTATATTAATATAGACTATGACATAATACCATAATAAACTAAAACATTTTAACATCTTATAACATCCAAAACACATCACTACATGCTCAAATATATTATGCTACATTATTACTATAATATATGGTATTATAATATGATTTAGTGTTAGGGTTTAGGGTATTCAAATCTCTAATAGTCAAGGGAAAGTCTCTTGAAGACATTTTCTTTAGCTACCATAACTATGTTAGGATTAGGTCATTCTTTAGATCTACTCCTAATGAAATCTTTATTCAAGGTTTAGGGTTTTGGGTTTAAGGTTAGGGTTTAGGGTTAGTTTAGGGTTTAGGGTTAGTTTAGGGATTAGGGTTAGTTTAGGGTTTAGGGTTGTAGGTTTTGGGTTTAGGGTTTATGGTTTTAGGGTTCAGGGTTTAGGGTTTAGGTTTAGGGTTTAGGGTTTAAGGTTTTAGGGTTTAGGGTTTAGGGATTAGGGTTTTAAGGTTTAGGGTTTAGGGTCTAGGGTTTAGGTTTTATGTTTAGGGTTTATGTTTAGGGTTTATGTTTTAGTTTAGGGTTTTAGAGTTTAGGGTTTAGGGTTTATGGTTTAAGGTTATCTTTTAACAGAGAAAAAATTTAAATTCAACATTTTTTTTTTTTTTTGATTTCATCAACCAAGTAGCACCCCATGTTTTCTAAGAGACAAGCGATGACATAGATAAAAAATGAGCACCTATAGAGCAAATAAAAAACCCTAGATAAGTAGAACCATCTTTACTATAAAGACAGTTCCATAAGCGACATGTCATTCATTCTTTAGTTTCTCTAGTTCCCAGAACCAACCTCTCGAATAGATGTCGATATCCCTAATCTCTCCATCACCACCATGGTTGTAACCATTTCCTCCTCCACCTCTCCCACCACCACATATCCACCGGCACCTCTAGATCCACCACCACTATGATAACTCTCCTCACCTTCTCCACCACAGATCTAGGCCGAGCCTAGTTGGGTGATGTTCCTCATCAGGTTACCCCATTCTTAGGGTTTAGGGTTTATAGTTTTAGGGTTTATGGTTTTAGGGTTAGTTTTGGGGTTTAGGTTTGGGGTTTAGGGTTTAGGTTTTAGGGTTTAGGGTTTAGGGTTTAGGGTTTAGGGTTTTAGGGTTTAGGGTTTAGGGTTTAGGGTTTAGGGTTTAGGTTTAGGGTTTAGGTTTAGGTTTAGGGTTTAGGGTTTAGGGTTTTAGGGTTTAGGATTTTTTTAATTAATTTGTTTAGGTTTAGGTTTATTTAGTTTATTTTTTTATTTATTTTAGTTTATTTTATTTTTTTTTATTTAGGTTTATTTTTTATTTTTATTTAGTTTAGTTTACTTATTTTAAGTTTATTTATTTTAGTTTAGGTTTTTTATTTTAGTTTATTTTTTTAGGTTTTGGTTTATTTTTAAGTTGAGTTTTATTTTATTTATTTTTTCATTTAAGTTTTATTTTTTATTCTTAGGTTTAGGTTTAGGATTCTATTTTATTTTTTTAGGTTTAGGTTTTAGGTTTATTTTTAGGTTTTATTTTTAGTTTAGGTTTAGGTTACTTTTAGTTTATTTTTTTTAATTTAGTTTAGGTTTAGGTTTAGTTTTAGGTTTAGTTTATTTTAGGTTTAGGTTTATGTTTTATTTATTTTAGTTTAGTTTATTTTTATTTAGGTTTAGGTTTATTTTATTTTGTTTATTTTATTTTTATTTTAGGTTTAGGTTTTATTTTAGTTTAGGGTTTATGTTTTATTTTTTAGTTATTTTTAGGTTTATTTTTAGGTTTAGGTTTTTATTTAGTTTTTATTTTATTTTATTTTATTTTAGGTTTATTTTATTAAAATTTTAGGTTAAGTTTTTATTTTATTTAGTTTTTTTAGTCTAGTTTAAGTTTTTATTTATTTTATTATAGTTTAGTTTTTATTTTTTATTTTGTTTTCTTTTTAGGTTTAGGTTTAGGATTAGGTTTTAGTTTATGTTTTTATTTTATTATATTTTTTAATTTTATTTTGGTTTAGATTTTTTATTTATTTTATTTTTAGGTTTTATTTAGTTTATGTTTAGGTTTTAACTTTTAGGGTTTAGGGTTTTTTAGGGTTTAGGATTTAGGGTTTGGGGTTTAGTGTTAGGGTTTAGGGTTTAGGTTTAGAATTTAGATTTTAGGTTTAGGGTTTAAGTTTTAGTTTGGGTTTAAGGTTTAAAGTTTTTTTTTAGAACAAATTATTCAACATTTTTTTCTTTTTGATTTCATCAACCAAGTAGCACCCAAGTTTTCTAAGACATAGCGATGACATAGATAAAAATGAGCACCCATAGAGCAAATCAAAAACCTAGATAAGTAGAATCGTATTTATTATAAAGATAAAGTTCCATAAGTAGCAAATCATGGTCGTTCTTGTTTTCCGTTCCCATGAACCACCCCACCTCTCGAAGATTTGCCATCATATCCTATCTCTCCCTGCCATCACCATGCTATAACCTTTGCTCCTCCATAACCACCCACTACCTCCATATCCACCATCACCTCAGTCTCCACCACCACTTGATAACCATCTCCTCACCTTCACCTCCAGATCGAGGATATGATGGTAGATCCTAGTTGACGGTGATGTTTCTGCCATCAAGGTTCTGCCCATTCATAAAGTTTTGGGTTAGTTTTAGGTTTAGTTTTAGGGTTAGTTTAGGGTTAGTTTAGGATTTAAGGTTTAGGGTTTAGGGTTTGGGGTTTAGGGTTATATGTTTTAGGGTTTAGGGTTTAGGGTTTTAGATTTTTAGGTTTAGGGTTATGTTTTAGGGTTTAGGGTATTAGGGTTTAGAGTTTAGGGTTTAGGGTTGTAGGTTTAGGGTTGTAAGTTTAGGTTTTAGGGTTTAGGGTTAGTTTTAGGGTTTAATGTTTAGGGTTTAGGGTTTAGGATTTAGGGTTTAGGGTTTTATTTAAATTAAGTAAACTAGTAGGTTCAAGTTTGTTTAGTTTATTTTATTTTTTAATTTTATTTAGGTTTATTTTTATTTTATTTAGTTTAGTTTATTTATTTTAGTTTAGTTTTTTTTAGGTTTTTATTTTAGGTTTATTTTTAGGTTTTATTTTTTTTAGTTTTGGTTTAGGTTTATTTTTAGTTTATTTTATTTTATTTAGTTTAGGTTTAGGTTTATGTTTAGGTTTAGGTTTTATTTATTTTAATTTATTTTAATTTAGTTTAGGTTTAGGTTTATTTTTTTATTTTAGGTTTAGGTTTTCTTTTAGTTTAGTGTTTAAGTTTTATTTTTTTATTTACTTTTTAGTTTTACCTTTTAGGTGTAGGTTTTTATTTTATTTTATTTTTATTTTACGTTTAGTTTTTATTTTATTTAGGTTTTGTTAATCTTAAGTTTATTTTATATTTTAGTTATATTTAGGTTTTTATTTATTTTATTTTAGTTTATTTTATTTTTAGGTTTAGGTTTAGGTTTTAGTTAAGGTTTTTATTTTACTTTTTTATTATATTTAGGTTTAAGTTTTTCTATATATTTTATTTTTAGGTTTTATTTAGTTTAGGTTTAGCTTTTTTTTAGGTTTTAGGGTTTAGGGTTTATAGTTTAGGGTTTAGTGTTTTCTGATTTAGGTTTTATGGTTTTGAGTTTAGGGTTAAGTTTAGTTTAGGGTTTAGTGTTTAATTTAGGTTTAAGGTTTTGAGTTTAGGGTTTGAGGTTTAGGATTAGGTTAGCAGGGTTTAGGGTTTAGGCTTTAGGGTTTATAGTTTTAAGGTTTAGGTTTAAGTTTAGGCTTTAGTTTATGGTTTTAAGGTTTAGGAGTTTTTGGGTTTAAGGTTTTAGGGTTTAGGGTTTAGGGTTTAGGTTTAAGTTTAGGGTTTAGGTTTAAGTTTAGGGTTGGAGTTTAGGGTTTAGGGTTTAGGTTTGGGTTTAGGGTTAGTTTAGTTTAGGGTTTAGGGTTTATTTAGGGTTAAGGTTTAGTTTGTTTAGGTTTAGTTATTTTTTTTAAATTAAGTAAACTTGTAGGTTTATTTTTATTTATTTAGTTTATTTTATTTTTTTTATTTTTTAGTTTATTTTTTTTAGTATAGTTTATTTTAATTTAGGTTTTAATTTTAGTTTATTTTTTAGTTTTAGGTTTAGGTTTATGTTTTATTTTATTTTGGTTTAGGTTTATTTTTTTTTATTTTATTTTTTTTTAGGTTTTTGTTTTTTTTTATTTTAGGTTTATTTTAGTTATTATTTTTTTAGTTTAGGTTTAGGTTTATTTTTAGTTTATTTTATTTTATTTAGTTTAGGTTTAGGATTAGGTATAGTTTATTTTAGATTTACGTTTAGGTTTTATTTATTTAGTTTAGTTTATTTTAGTTTAGGTTTAGGTTTATTTTTTTATTTTAGGTTTAGGTTTTTTTAGTTTAGGGTTTAGGTTTTATTTTTTATTTAGTTTTAGGTTTTATTTTTAGGTTTATTTTTTAGGTTTAGGTTTGTATTTAGTTTTATTTTATTTTATTTTAAGATTATTTTATTTTTATTTTAGGTTTAGTTTTATTTTATTTAGGTTTTATTTTTTTAGTTTAGTTTAGTTTTTATTTATTTTATTTTAGTTTATTTTATTTTTATTTTATATTCTTTTAGGTTTAGGTTTAGTTTAGGTTTTATTTTATTTTTTATTTTATTTTGGCTTAGGTATTTTAATTTATTTTATTTTAGGTTTTATTTAGTTTAGGTTTAACTTCTTAGCTTTTTTAGGTTTAGGGTTTAGGGATTACGGTTTGGGGTTTATGGTTTAGGGTTTAGGGTTGTAGGGCTTAGGGTTTAGGATTTAGGGTTGTTAGGTTATTTAAGGTTTAGGGTTTAGGGTTTAGGTTTGTTTAGGGTTTTGGGTTTAGGGTTTAGGATTTAGGGTTTAGGTTTAGTTTAGTTTAGGGTTTATGGTTTATGGTTTTTTTAATGAACAAATTCAAATTCAACATTTCTTCTTTTTTGATTTCATCAACCAAGTAACACAAGTTTTTAAGGTAGTAGTGATGACATAGATCAAAATGAGCACACAGAGCAAATCAAATATCATAGAACTAGAACCATCTCTATAAAACATTTCCATAAGTAGAATGGATTGATCGTTCTCCAGTTTCTCAGTTCCAGAACCACCCGACCTCTCAAGTTGTGATCCACCATCATATCCCGATCTCTCCCTCCACCACCACCATATGTAACCTCTTCTCCGTCCATCCATAACCACTCCAACCACCACCTCCATATCCACTAGCACCTCAGATCCCCACACCACCATAACGATAACCACCACCTTCCACCTCCTGATCTAGGCGAGCACGGTTGGTGATGTTCCTCTATCATGGTTCGCCCATTTTAGGGTTTAGTGTTACACTCGAGATTATGTGGAGTCAAAATAATGTCCGAAGATGAAAGCAGATACATGGATGCTACTAGCCATCGATGATCAAACACTACATGGATCTAGGCGATGCCACCAATCTCAAAATACGGTGTGGTCTGCCAACCACCCAACATTACATCCTACATTGGCCTCATGGCCATTCAGTGTTGGCGTATCATAGTGGTGATTGATCCTCATTCCAAGGGTCATCAATTCATCTTAGCTGCTACTGACTACTTTTTCAAATATGCGAAGGCGATTGAGCTCAGAGAGGTCACAACTCAGCATGTGCTCAATTTTTTATGAATCATATCATATATAGGTTCAGAGTGCCTCAATAAATTATATCGATAATGCGCATTCAAAAGCGAGATCAACAACTTTGATGAAGACACAACATAGATTGGAGATATTCTACCTTCAATGCGAGGAAAAAGGCTTAGTAGAAGCCTTGATAAAACTCTCATCAAATATTGAAGAAGACACTTTCGATAATAATAAGCGGAGTGGCATGGCGGTTAGTTGAAGCCTTGTGGGTCTACTATACCACATTTAGAACTCCAACTCTCTCCTCTTTTTGTATGGGTCCAAGCCATTCTATCATTAAAGTTCAACTCCCATCATTAAGGATAGGTGGGTAGCAAGATCATAGAGAGAATGCCAAGTTACAGTTAGAAGAGCTCGATGGTTTGGAGGAGAGATGCCCATGGGCATGCCAAAATCTCAAGTTGTACAAAGCTAAAATGATTCAAGCTTACAACAAGTTGGTTTGTCCTAGAGCTTTTCATGAAGGAGAGCTTATTTTAGTTCTAAGGAGATCGATTGTTGCCCATGTAGATGGGAGACAAGTTTGAACCCATTTGGGAAGGCCCTTTTTATAGAAGGCTACCAAGGACCTTATCATCTTATTAATAAGGTAAAGCACTCAATGCTTCCAATCAATGGGCTCTACTTAATGAAATATTATAAATTATGTTTAAAATAATTATCATCAATGAAAATTCCATTTTGAATTAAATCTCTTCCATGTTGAAAGTATTCTTATTTGTGAATCTAATGTGTTTAGGGTAGGTATAAGGAACCAGCTATCCTTCATCAACACAACATGAACACAAATTACACACAAACATATAAAATAAATACATATGTTTTATCCCGGGCTACTCTGAGTTGAGATAACACCCCCATCGATACTCACTTTCGGAAAGGTTGGTGCGTCTACCCTAGTATGTCACCCTAGTGGTCTTCTTGCTTTGGAGGATGTAACTCTACTATGCTTTCCTTCTTTACTTGGCCACTGCGATGAGCACCTTGTTAGTTTGGTAGGCCTTCAGTAAGCTACCTCATGTTGGCTTTGTTTAAGAGGATGTGAGTCTATGCTTTCTTCTTGGATTAGCCTTCATGCACTTAGTCAAGTATATTTGAGGTTTAGGATAAGTCCTTGGCTCCTTCCCACTAATTGTTTCAAGTGCGGGTCGATCCTACCTTGCGCCCATTAGTAATTCTAGGTTAGATAATCTCCCGATAAACTATCCGATGACAGTTCCACTTGGAAAGTTATAAGCCTACACACTTTCTTTCCAGATTGATCATTGCACAACAGAACCTTAGGTTGGTTGGTTCTCACTATCTTGATAGATACACCACTCATGCTAATGGATACACCTTAGGTTGGTTGGTTCTCACATCTTAGGATACACCACTCATGGTAGATGTAAGTTTGCTACACTTTCTCCTTAAGTTGGCCACTGTACACCTATAAGCTTTCTTTTTCAGGGCTCAAGATAATGCCCCTAGCAGCACCTCCCTTGTGGGCACTATATTTGGATCACATCCTTTGTGACCCCATTTAGACACTACCTAGGTTACTATCAGATTGGATAGTTCCCCTTTTCTAGTAACCACCCCTATGGTTGGAGAATCCATCATGTGGATGTGTAGATTCTCCCTTGGTCCAGTAAATCTGAGATAGGTCAAGGTCGACATAGCCCCTTCTCAATGTAGTCCCTCGCACACCAATAGAGTCCACACAAACATATAAACAAAATATATATTCACTTGTTGATTAGAAGGACACCCTTAGCGGTATCTTTTCCCAAGCATCCTATTTAGGGGCGGTCAACAAAACTCCCATAGAATCACTTGACTACTCTTGAGTTGATATAAGTCCCAAGCATCATTCACTCGGTAGTCACCCCTAAGTCGTTTGATTTGTTGTGCTACCAATAGGTCACCCGTGGTTGTTCCACCTTTAAAGATGTAATTATGCCTTTTTCCTACATGTCGTTGCAGAAAGGCAACCGCCTTAGGTTGGCTAGATCTACCCCACACTAGTAGTCTATCCTTTGGATTTGTAAATTTGAGATAGGACAAGTCGATATAACCCCTTCTCAATGGGTCCATCACAGACATGGTCCATAAATTAAATCTATCAAATTTAATCGAGCTCACATCCCCAATGGATATGCCTTCAATTCAAAATCAAACTAAACCAAATAAAACATATCAAATCACATGAAATTATGATAAAATTAATCTTGACTACTTTTAAGTTAACATAAGTCCCCAGTGGCATTCACTCAGTGGTCACCCAAGGTCAGGTTCGATTTATTGTGCATCCAATAGGTCAACTCAGCGGTTGTTCCTTACTTTGGAAGATGTAAGTGCTATGCCTTCTTCTAGCATTGCACATTGAAAGGCAACCCCTTAGGTTGGCTAGCTCTACCCATAGCATGTAGACTATCCCTTTGGATTTGTAAACTTGAGGCAGGTCAAGGCTGATATAGCCTCTTCTCGGTCCCACATGTGGTCCATTACATTAACTCAAATTAAATCAAACCCAATCTAATTTTCCCGGTGGTTAAATCACACCCTTCTCCCAGTGGAGCCCCAAATCATATATAAACAAGTCAAATAAATCAAATTCAAAACCAACCTCTTAGTAGCCAAATGAAACCTACTCCCCTAGAGACTAAATCAAAGAAATCCAAACTCTTATTCCTAGCAGATACATCCCCAAACAAATCTATGAAATCAAACTCAAATCCCAATCCCCAACGGATAGCATGAACTTGCTTCTCTAGTGGAAGGTTCATATACTCCATCCCAGCGGACTCGAGCCCATATCTCTAGTAGATATGCCTACACATCAATTAAAACAAAACAAATTAAAGTCGATTCGATCTTAATCCTTGGTGGATTATAGATTCTTATCCCCAATGAATCTTCTTTCCACAAATCATATAATCAAATCAAATTTGAACCTTTTCCCCAGTAGATTTTCTTCTTATATGCCCTTGATATAGACCCCTCACATGTCATGTCCAATGCATGTGTGATCCCCTAGCAGATCTCCCTCCATGTCTTTGACATGGAATTCTCATCAAATCTTCTTTTTCCTTTTATGCACATCTTTAATACTTAAACCAAAAGCCTAACAATGTATTACATTACATCTTAACATTGTAATCAACATTTTATGATTTGTGATGGTGCAAGCTCAAACTAACTATACAATATCATGCAAAACACATTATATTGTGAATTAACACACTATATTATATTATAATATATGATGTTATATTATAAATTGCTATAATATAATATATTATCTAACATTACACCTCATTAGAATCACTTATAAGGAATAAATAATAAAATTTTCTCAAAATATGAATAATGTTCAGTTTGGATGTAAAATTGTTAATTTTTTATTAGAAATGGTACAAAATAGCATAATTTTGGTGTTGCTTCTTGGTGTGTACTTCAAAATTAACATCTGTGTATTATAATAAAAGTAAAACATACTAAAATGTACAATAACATTTATTAACACACCACCACATTCATATATATATGTGAAGTTATTATGTACATTATATTTTAATATGCTTCATAATATATTATATTACATTACACCTTAAAATGAATCACTTTAAGCAAAAAATTTATAAAATTTGGTTGAAAATGAACATTTATTTTGGATGCAAAATTCCATTCTTTTGATTAAATGACACACCATAGCACCTAATGATGTTCCCTAAAGCTTACCTTAAATTTGGCCAAATCTCAACATCTCATCCTATAAATCAATATTTTTATAAATTATACCACAAACTCTACATCATACTATAACAAACTAAAATATGCTAAAAAATAAGTAGTACACTAATACATGCATGATGTACACTATGTTATGCCATCCAATATTATAATACACTATATCATGTTATATTATATTATATTGCATATCACATCTGAGGGATTGCTTAAGATAAAAAATCATAAATTAAACAATAAAAAAAAAAAATATTTTAGTCATTATCACTTACATATTTTAAATTGAAATAATATATTATGATGCCATGCTCTACCTATTATGAATTTGGCCAAATTCCACCATTTTAAAGTCTAAATCAACATTTTTATAAATAATGCTAGTGTAAGCTTGACTGCATGATTGTAAAATACTAAAGGAATTTAAAATGTGCAAAATAATATATTATGATATATGATGTTATACAA
Organism: Cymbidium sinense; assembly: GCA_021442155.1. Taxonomy (NCBI): domain Eukaryota; kingdom Viridiplantae; phylum Streptophyta; class Magnoliopsida; order Asparagales; family Orchidaceae; genus Cymbidium; species Cymbidium sinense. The sequence continues at coordinate 189,384,715 of CM038220.1, forward strand.
TGCTACAACATATAATATTTATTTTTAACATAAATTCTTACTTTTTAGACTACAAGTGGCGTAGCACACCTTTGGTACTATAACCTAATTCCCACTTCAAATTTAACAATTTTCATCATCTGATTTATTAAATCACAATTTCTATGAAGACTATAGGGCACAATACCATAATACACTAAAACATTTCAAAACATCTTATAACATCCAAAAACACATCACTACATGCTCAAATATATGATGCTACATTATAATATAATATATGGTATTATAATATGATTTAGGGTATTCAAATATCTAATAGTCAAGGGAAAGTCTCTTAAAGACATTTTCTTTAGCTACCCTAATTATGTTAGGATTGGGTCATTTTTTGGATCTACTCCTAATGACATCTTTATTCAAGGTTTAGGGTTTAGGGTTTAGGATTAGGGTTTAGGGTTAGTTTAGAGTTTAGGGTTATTTTAAGGTTTACATTTTGGGGTTAGGGGTTTAGGGTTTAGGATTATATGTTTTAGGGTTTAGGGTTATAGGGTTTTAGGGTTTAGGGTTTAGGGCTTAAGGTTTAGGGTTTAATGTTTAGGGCTTAGGGTTTAGGGTTTAGGGTTTAGGGTTTAGGGTTTAGTCTTTTGGGTTTAGGGATTGTAGGGTTTAGGGTTTAGGGTTTCGGGTTTAGGGTTTAGGGTTTAAGTTTATGGTTTAGGGTTTAGGTTTTAGGTTTTTAGTTTAGGGTTTAACATTTTTTTAACAAAGAACAAATTTAGATTCAACATTCTTCTTTTGATTTCATCAACCAAGTAGCACCCAAGTTTTCTAAGGCATGGCGATAACATAAATAAAAATGAGCACCCATAGTCAAAACCCTACATAAGTAGAACCATCTCTATTGTAGAGATAATGTTTTATAAAGGTCGGATCATTCATTCTTTAGTTTATCTAGCTCCCATCAGAACCACCCAGCATCTCAGTAGGCGGATTTGTCATCATATCCCATATCTCTCCCACCACCACCATGGTTGTAACCTCATTGCTCCACCTTCATAACCACCCTCGACCACCACCTCCATATCCACCACCTCGGATCCCCACCATGCGATGCCACCTCCTTTGCCTCCACCACTAGATCTAAAGCGAGCCTAGTTGTGATGATGTTCTCTGAAGGTTACCATTCTTATTAGAGTTTAGGGTTTGTTTAGGGTTGAGGTTTAGGGTTTGTTTAAATTTTAGGGATAGGTTTTTTAGGGTTTTGGGTTTAGGGTTTAGGGTTTTAGGGTTTAAGGTTTAGGGTTTAGGGTTTAGGGTTTAGGGTTTTATTTAGGGTTTAAGGTTTAGGGTTTAGGGTTTAGGGTTTAGGTTTTAGAGTTTAGGGTTTTAGGATTTAGGGTTTATGGTTTAGGGTTGCAGATTTAGGGTTGTAGGTTTAGGGTTTATTTTAGGGTTTAGGGTTTTTTTAAGTTAAATAAACTAGTAGGTTTAGGTTTATTTAGTTTATTTTTTATTTATTTGAGTTTATTTTATTTATTTATTTTTATTTAGTTTAGTTTATTTATTTTAGTTTAGGTTTTATTTTAGTTTATTTTTTTAGTGGAGTTTCATTTTTTATTTTATTTTTTAGGTTTATGTTTATTTTTTTATTTTTTAGGTTTAGGATAGGTTTTATTTTTATTTTTTTTAGGTTTAGGTTTAGGCTTTTATTATTAGGTTTATTTTTAGGTTTATTTTTTAGTTTAGGTTTAGGTTTATTTTTAGTTTATTTTATTTAGTTTAGGTTTAGGTTTAGGTTTTATTTATTTTAGCTTAGGTTTATGTTTATTTTATTTTGTTTATTTTATTTTTATTTAAGTTTAAGTTTTTTTTTAATTTAGGATTTAGGTTTTACTTTTTTATTTATTTTTAGGTTTTATTATTAAGTTTATTTTTTAGGTTTAGGTTTTATTTAGTTTTTATTTTATTTTATCTTAGGTTTATTTTATTTCTAGATTTTATTTTATTTAGGTTTTTTATTCTTAGGTTATTTTATTTTTTAATTTAGTTTATGTTTTAATTTATTTTATTTTAGTTTATTTTATTTCATATTTTATTTTATTTTTAGGTTTAGGTTTAGGTGTTTGTTTAAGTTTTTATTTTATTTTATTTATTTTATTTTGTTTAGGTTTAGGTTTTTCAGGTTTAGGGTTTAGGGTTTAGGGTTTTTGGTTTTGGATTTTAGGGTTTAGGGTCTTATGGTTTAGGGTTTAGGGTTACGGTTTAAGATTTAGGGTTTAGGGTTTAGGGTTTAGTGTTTAGGCCTTAGGGTTTAGGGTTTTGAGGGTTTAGAGTTTAGGGTTTAGTTTAGGTTTAGGTTTTAGTTTTAGGGTTTAGTGTTTAGGGTTTAGGGTTTGGGTTTAGGTTTAGGAGTTTAGGTTTAGTATTTAGGGTTTTAGGGTTTAAAATTTAGGAGTTTAAGTTATAGGTTTTAGGTTTAGGGTTTAGGTTTAGTTTATAGTTTAAGTTTTGATTTTAGGTTTAGGGTTTAGGGTTTTTTAGGGTTTAGGAGTTTAAGTTTAGGGTTTAGGTTATAGGTTTAGTTTAGTTTAGGGTTTAGGTTTGGATTTAGGTTTAGGGTTTAGGGTTTATGTTTTTAAATTAAGTAAACAGATAGGTTTAAGTTTATTTAGTTTATTTTTTATTTTTTATAGTTTATTTTTTATTTAGGTTACTTTTTTATTTTTTATTTATTTTAATTTACTTATTTTAGTTTATTTTTTAGGTTTTTGTTTATTTTTATTTTTATTTTATTTTTAAGGTTTAGGTTTTATTTTTTATTTTTAGGTTTAGGTTTAGGCTTTTATTTTATTTTTTAGGTTTTATTTTTTAGTGTAGGTTTAGGTTTATTTTTAGTTTATTATATTTTATTTAGTTTAGGTTTAGGTTTAGGTTTAGGTTTAGTTTATTTTAGGTTTATTTTAATTTGTTTACTTTATTTTTATTTTAGGTTTAGGTTTTTTTAGTTTAGGATTTAGGTTTTATTTTTAGGTTTATTTTTTAGGTTTTGTTTTTTTTTTATTTAGTTTTTTATTTTATTTTATTTTAGGTTTATTTTTTTTATTTTAGTTTTATTTTTTTTTGGTTTTTCTTAGTTTATTTTATTTTAGTTTAGTTTAGTTTTTTTTTTAATTTATTTTAGCTTATTTTTATTTTTTATTTTATTTTATTTTTAGGTTTAGATTTTAGTTTAGGTTATCTTTTTAGTTTACTTTATTTTATTTTATTCTATTTAGGTTTTTTTATTATTTTTTATTTTTAGGTTTTATTTAGTTTAGGTTTAGGTTTTTAGATTTTTAGGGTTTAGGGTTTAGGGTTTAGGGTTTATGGTCTAGGGTTTTAGGGTTTAGGATTTAGGTTTAGAGGGTTTAATTTAGGGTTTAGAGTTTAGTGTGTTTGGGTTTAAGGTTTAGGGTTATTCTGGGTTAAGTTTAGGTTTTAGGGTTTAAAGTATTTTAAGGTTTAGGGTCTAGGGTTTAGGGTTTAGAGTTTAAGGTTCTAAGTTTAGGGTTTAAGGTTTAGGGTTTAGGGTTTAGGGTTTATGGTTTTAGGTTAGTGTCTAGGGTTTAGGTTTAAGGTTTAGGGTTTAGGTTAGTTTAGGGTTTTGGGTTTAGGGTTTAGTTCATTTTAGGGTTTAAGTTTAGGGTTTAGAGTTTAGGGTCTAGGGTTTAGGGTGTAGGTTTAGGGTTTAGGGTTTTATTTTTTTAAAATTTAGTAATTATGTTTAGGTTTATTTAGTTTATTATTTATTTTTATTTATTTTAGTTTATTTATTTTTTATTTTATTTAGTTTAGTTTATTTATTTTAGGTTTATTTATTTTATTTTAGGTTTTTTTATTTTAGTTTATTTTTTAAGTTTAGGTTTATCTTTATGTTTATTTTTTAGTTTAGTTTTAGTTTTATTTTATTTTCCAGGTTTAGCTTTCTTATTTTTTATTCTTAGGCTTAAGTTTAGGTTTTTTATTTTATTTTTTTATGTTTAGGTTTAAGTTTTATTTTAGGTTTATTTTAGGTTTATTTTTTTTTAGTTTAGATTTAGGTTTATTTTTTAGTTTATTTTATTTTATTTATTTTAGGTTTAATTTAGTTTAGTTTATTTTAGTTAAAATTTAGGTTTAATTTTTTTGATTATTTTAGTTTTAAGGTTTAGTTTTTTTTGTTTTTTTAATTTATTATTTATTATTTTTAGTTTTATTTTTTAGGTTTAGGTTTTATTTAGTTTTTATTTTATTTTAATTTAGGTTTATTTAATTTTTATTTTACATTTAGTTTTTATTTTATTTAGGTTTTTTATTTTTAGGTTTATTTTATTTTTTTAGTTTAGTTTAGGTTTTATTTATTTATTTTAGTTTAGTTTTTATTTTTTATTTTATTTTATTTTTTTGGTTTAGGTTTAGGTTTTTATTTATTATTTTATTTTGAAGTTTTATTTAGTTTAGGTTTAGGTTTTAGGTTTTAAGGGATTAGGATTTGGGGTTTATCATTTAGTGTCTAGGGTTGTAGGTTTTAGAGTTTAGGGTTTAGGGTTTAGGGTTTAGGGTTAGCTTACAGTTTAGGGTTAGTTTAAGGTTTAGGCTTGAGGGTTTAGGGTTTTAAGATTTAGGGTTTAGGTTTTAGTTGTAGGTTTAGGGTTAGTTTTAGGGTTTAGGGTTTAGGGTTAGGGTTTTTTAATTTAATTTAATTTTTTTATTTTTTCTAAATTAATTAAACTAGTAGGTTAAGGTTGATTTAGTTTATTTTTATTTATTTTAGTTTATTTTATTTTTTATTTTTTATTTTTATTTAGGTTTATTTTTATTTAGGTTAATTTTATTTTTTTATTTAGTTTAGCTTATTTAT
>CM038220.1:189389672-189447770 GCA_021442155.1 Cymbidium sinense
AATAACATAAATAAAAAGAACCTAAACTAAAATAAAATAAGAAATTAAAATAAAATAAAAATCTAGACTAAAATTTAAACATAAACCTAGAAATAAAAGAAAATAATCTAATAAAAATAAACTAAAATAAATTAAATAAAAACTTAAGCTAAACTAAAAAATAAAATAAACCTAAAAATAAAATAAAATAAAACAAAACTAAATAAATAAAACCTAAACCTAAACTTAAAATAAAATAAAAATAAACCTAAACCTAAACTAAAAAATAAAACTTAAACATAAACCTAAAATAAAAACCTAAAACCTAAACCTAAAAAAATAAAATAAAAACCTAAACCTAAACCTAAAAAAAATAAAACTTAGACCTTAAAAATAATATAAGAATAACACTAAACTAAAAAATAAACCTAAACCTAAAAAATAAACTAAAATAAATAAATTATACTAAATAAAAGAAAAACAAATTTAAATGTAAATATAAAATCAAATAAACTAAATAAAATAAAAAATAAACCTAAACATACAACTTACTCTAAATAAACCCTATAAACCCTAATCTCAACCCTAAAATAAACTATAAACCCTTAACTCTAAACCCTAAACCTCCTAAACCCTAAAATCTTAAGTGCTTAAGCTCAACCCTAAACTATAAAACCCTAAACTCCTAAACTATAAAACCTAAACCTAAGTAAAAACTAAAATCTAAACTAAACTCTAAATCCTAAAACTCTAAACTATAAAACCCTAAACCCTAAACCCTAAACTATAAATCCAACCTGCTAAACCCTAAACCCTAAACCTACAACCCTAAACTCTAAAACCTACAACCTAACCACAAACCCTAAACCCTAAACCCTAAACCCTACAAACCTAATAACCTAAACTTAAACTAAATAAAACCTCAAAATAAAATATATAAATAAACCTAAACCTAAATAAAATAAAATAAAAAATAAAACAAAAACCTAAACTAAAACCCAAACTTAAACCTAAACTTAAACCTAAACCTAAACCTCAATCTAAAACTAAAAAAAAGAAAAAAAGAAAAACTAAACTAAAATAAAATAAATAAAAACCTAAACTAAACTAAAACAAAATAAATAAAAACCTAAACTATACTAAAAGATAAAATAAACCTAAAAATAGAAAAACCTAAATAAAATAAAAATCTAAAATAAAATAAAATAAAAATAAATTAAAAACCTAAACTTAAGAAATAAACTTTAAAATAAATAAATAATAAAGCCTAAACCTTAAACAAAAAAATAACCTAAAATAAAATAAACAAAATAAAATAAACCTAAGCCGAAACTAAAATAAACTTAACTAAAGAAAAATATAAAACCTAAACCTAAACCCTAAATAAAATAAAATAAAATAAATTAAATATAAACCTAAACCTAGTCTGAAAAATAAAACCTAAAATAAAAACCTAAAACCTAAACCTAAAAAATAAAATAAAAACATAAACCAAAACTTAACATTAAAAAAAATAAAAGAAACTAAAAAAAACATAAAATTAAACCTAAACCAAAAGGATAAACGAAATTAAATAACATAAACTAAAATTAGTAAACTTAAAATAAATAAACTAAACTAAATAAAATTAAAAAAACTAAAATAAATAAAAGATAAGCTAAATAAACCTAAACCTATCGATTTACTTAATTAAAAAAAATCATAAACCGTAAGCCCTAAATCCAAAACCCTAAATCCTAAATCCTAAACCCTAAACCCTAACTATAAATCCTAAACTATACACCTACAACCCTAAACCTACAACCACAGACCCTAAATGCTAAAAAACCCTAAACCCTAAACTGTAAATCATAAATCTTAAACTCACCCTAAACTAAATCAGAACCCTAAGTTTAATCCTAAACCTTAAGCCCAAAACCCTAAACCTTAAACCCTAAAACCCTATACCTTAAACCCTAAACTAACCCTAAACCCTAAATCCTAAAAACCCTAAACCCTAAAGCCTAAACCCTAAGCTAACCTTATACCCTAAACCCTAAAAACTAAAAACCTAAACCTAAATTAAAAAATAATAAATAAAAATCAAATAAATAAAAAAACATAAACCTAAATAAAATAAAATAAAAACCTAAACTAAAACCTAAACCTAAACCTAAAAATAAAATAAAATAAACTTATAAAAATAAACTAAGATAAAATAAATAATAACCTAACTTAAACTAAAAAAATAAAATAAACCTAAGAATAAAAAACATTATAAAATATAAACTAAATGTAAAATAAAAATAAAATTACCCTAAAATTAACCTAAAAGAAAAACTAAATAAAAACATAAACCTAAAAAATAAACTTAAAAATTAAATTTAAAAATAAATAAAAAATAAAACCTAAATCCTAAATTAAAAAAACCTAAACCTAAAATAAAAATAAAATAATCAAAATAAAAAATAAAACTTAAACCTAAAAAATAAAATAAAAGTAAAAGTCAACTAAGAAATAAACCTAAACGTAAACATAAACCTAAAAAATAAACTAAAACAAAAAAAACCTAAACTAAAATAAATAAATATAAAATAAATAAGCTAGACTAATTAAAAATAAAAAATAAACATAAACAAAAATAAAAAATAAAATAAGCTAAAATAAATAAAATGTAAATTAAATAAAATAAATAAACTTAAACCTAATGATTTACTTATTTTTAAAATGATTCATAAACCTTAAAGCTAATCATAAACCCTAAACACTAAAAACCGTAAACCCTAAAGCCTAAACACTAAACCCTAAACCCTAAATCATAAATCCTAAACCCTAACCCTAAACACTAAACCCTAAAACCCTAAACCCAAACCTTAAACCAAAAACCTTAAAAACCTAAAAATATAAACCTAAACTAAATAAAACCTAAAAATAAAATATATAAAAAAATCTAAACCTAAATAAAATAGAAAAATAAAAATAAAATAAAAACCTTAAGTAAAACCTAAACCCAAACATACAAATAAAATAAAATAAACTAATAAAAATAAACTAACATAATATAAATAAAAACCTAAATTGAATTAAAAAAACTAATAATAAACCCTAAACCCTAAAAGAATAAATCCTAAAACCTTAAACCATAAACCCTAAACCATAAACCTTAAACCTTAAACCCTAAACTCTAACCCTAAACCCTAAACCCTAAACACTAAACCCTAAACCTTAAACCTAAACCTAAAATACCTACATAAATTAAAAAAAAAATCAAAACCCTAAAACTTAAACTTAAACCTAAACCTAATCTAAGAAAATGAGCCTTGATAAACTTCAAACCAGCTAAGATCTAGGTGAAAGGTCAAACTATCACAAATGGTATCCAACTTGGATATGGACAATCTATAAATAAACTTGGTGGTAAGATCGGTGATATGATGGCGATCCTACTGAGATAATGGTTATGATGAGAACTGAGAACTAAAGAACATCCGACCACGATATGGAATTGTGTCTTTATAAAACTATTCTAGGTTTTGATTTAATGCTCATTTTGTTCTATGTCATCGCTTGTGTCTTAAAAACATGGTGTGATACTTGGTTGATGAAATTGAAAAGAAGAACTATTGAATTCGAATTTGTTCTCTATAAAAAAAATTAAACTAAAATAAATAAAACCTAAAACAAAACCTAAATTAAACTAAACCTAAACCCTAAACTAAATAAAATAAAATAAACTAAAAATAAACCAAAACCTAAACTAAAAAATAAAGCATAAAATAAAAACCTAAAACCTAAACCTAAAAAAATAAAATAAAAACCTAAACCTAAACCTAAAAATAAAAAATAAACCCTAAACCTAAAAAAATAAAATAAAAATACAACTAAACTAAAAAATAAACATAAACCTAAAACTAAACAAAAAAAAAGAAACTAAAATAAACTTAAACTAAAATAAATAAACCTAAAATAAAAAAACTAAATTAAATAAAACTGAAAAAAAATGAAATAAACTAAAATAAATAAAAAGTAAACTAAATAAACCTAAACCTACTTACTAAATTTAAAAAACTAAACACTAAACTCTAAAACCTAACCCTAAACCCTAAACCCTAAACCCTAAACCTAAACACTAAACCCTGAGTCCCTAAAACCTAAACCTAAACTAAATAAACTAAAAAATAAAATAAATAAAACCTAAACCTAAATAAAATAAAATAAATAAATTAAATTAAAACCTAAACATAAACACAAAAATAAAAAATAAAAAATAAAACTAAACCAAAATAAATTAAAAAAACATAAACTAAACTAAAAAAAATAAAATAAACCTAAAATAAAAAACCTAAATAAAATAAAAAACTAAATAAAATAAAAATAAAATAAAATAAATAAAAAACTAAATAAACCTAAACCTAAAAAAAAACCTAAAATAAATAAAAAATAAAACCTAAACCTAAACTAATAAAAACCTAAAATGAAACAAAATAAAATCAACCTAAACTTAAACCTAAAATAAACTAAACCTAAACCATAAACTAAATAAAATAAAATAAAATGAAAATAAACCTAATCCTAAACTAAAAAATAAAACCTAACAATAAAGCTAAAATAAAACCTAAAACCTAAACCTAAAAAAATAAAATAAAAACCTAAGCCTAAATCTAAAAAAAGAAAAGAAAACCTAAACCTAAAAAATAAAGTAAAAATAAAACTAAAATATAAAATAAACATAAAACCTAAACCTAAAAACAAAAAAAAAAATACCTAAACTAAAATAAATAAAGCTAAAATAAATAAACTAAACTAAATAAAACTTTAAAAAATAAACTAAAATAAATAAAAATTAGACTAAACAAACCTAAACCTAATAGTTTACTTAATTTAAAAAAAAATCCTAAACCTTAAACATTACATCCCAAACCCTAAATCCTAAACCTACAAGCTAAACCCTGAACGATAAACCCTATACCTACAACCCTAAACCTTAAACCCTAAAAAATCCTAAACCCTAAACTCAAAACTCTAACCTTAAACTAAACCTAAAACCCTAAACCTAAAACTTAACTAACCCTAAACCCTAAACCCTAAACTAAACTCCTAAACCTTAAAACCCTAAACCATAAACCCAAAAAACTAAACCAAACTAAATAAACTAAAAAAAAAAAATAAATAAATAAAAAAAAACCTAAACTAAAATAAAATAAATTATTAAAAAATAAATAAACCACTAAACTAAAACCTAAACCTGAGCCTAAAAATAAAATAAAATAAACTAATAAAAATAAACTAGAATAAAATAAATAATAACCTAAATAAACTAAAAAAATAAAATAAACCAAAGAATAAAAAACCAATATAAATAAAAACTAAATGTAAAATAAACCGAAAAAAACCTAAAATAAAAGAAATTAAAAACTAAATTAAAACTCAAACCTAAAAAATAAACCTAAAAAATAAAATCTAAAATAAATAAAAATTAAAACCTAAATTTAAAATAAAATAAAATAAATTAAACTAAAATAAATAAAACCTAAACCTACACTTAAACCTAAACTAAATATAATAAAATAAACCTAAACCTAAACTAAAAATTAAAACCCAAAAATATAATTAAGACCTAAACCTCAACATAAAAATAAAAAGAAAAATAAAATAAAACTCAACTAAAAATTAAACGTAAACCTAAACCTAAACCTAAAAAATAAACTAAAATAAAAAAGCTAAACTAAAATAAATAAACTTAAAATAAAAAAACTAGATTAAATAAAAATAAAAAATAAAACAAAATAAAAATAAAAAATAAAATAAACTAAAATAAATAAAAAATAAACCTAAATCTACTAATAAAATAATTTAAAAGAAACTCTAAACCCTAACATAACTAAACCCTAAAAAAAAACTAATACCTAAACATTAAACCCTAAACCCTAAACCCTAAACATAACTAAAAACTAAACCCTAAACCCTAAAACTAAAAAAACCTAAAAACTAAATAAAACATAAAATAAAATAAATAAAAATACCCAAACCCAATAAAATATAAACTAAACTAAAATCTAAACCTAAACTTAAAAATAAAATAAAATAAAATAAATAAAAATAAAACTAACTAACTAATAAGTAATAACTAAACTAACTAATAAACTAAAACTAACTAAACTAATTAATAACTAATAATAACTAATAATTAATTAAAAAAACTAAACCCTAAGCTATCTAACTAATAAAACCTAAACCTAATAACTAAACCTAAACCTAAACATAAGCCTAATAAAACTAAACTAACTAAACTAAAACTAATTAATAACCTAAACCAAAATGCTAAACCTAACTATACTAAACATAAACTAAACTAATCCTAAACCTAATAACCCTAAATTAAACTTACTAAATTAATAACTAAACTATTAACTAAACTAAAACTAATAACTATACCTAAACCTAAACTTAAACCTAATAAAACCTAATAAAACCTAAACCTAAACCTAAATTAAACCTAAACTAAAACTAAACCAAAACCTCTAATGACTAAAACTAAATAAACATAAACCTAATTAACTAAATTAAACTTAAAACTTAAACCTAAACCTAAATCTAAACCTAAACCTTAAAAACCTAAACCTAAACCTAAACTTAAACTAGCTAATTAATAACCTAAACCTAAACAAATAACTAAAACTAATAATAACTAATAATTAATAACTAAATTAAAACTAAAACTAAAATTAACACTAACTAAAATAATAAACCTAAACCCTAAACCCTAATAACTAGTAACTAAACCAACTAAATAACTAATAACCAATAAAAATAAACTAAACCTAAACCATAAACCTTAAACCATAAACCTAATAAACTAAACTAAACTAAAACTAAACCTAAACCCTAAACAATAACTAAACTAAACTACTAAATAAAACTAATAAAAAAACTAAAACCTAAACATAAAGCCTAAACTAAAAAAACTAAACTAAAACCTAAACCTCTAAACCTAAACTAACTAAACTAACTAATAACTATATTAATAAAAACTAATTAAACTAAATTAAACCTAAACCTAAACCCTAAACCCCATAAACCTAAAACTAAAAAAACTAATAAACAAACTAAATCAAAAAACTAAACTAATAAACTAAACTAAAAAATAATTAATAATAAACCTAAATAAACCCTAAACTAAACTAAACTAATAAACTAATAACTAAACTTAAAAAAACTAAAACTAAACTAGTAAACAAAAAACCTAACTAAAACCTAAACCTAAACCCTAAACTAAACCAAACCTAAACCTAAACTTAACTAAACTAAAACTAAACTTAATAAACTAATAAAACCTAAAAATAAAAAAACTAAAACTAAACTAATAAACTAATGACTAAACTAAATGAAAACTATAACTAATCTAACGAATCTAAACTAACTAAACTAAAACTTAAAACTAAAAAAACTAATATTAAAACTAATAAAATTGATAAAACTAATTGAAACCCTAAATGCTAAACCTTAAACCCTAAACCTAAACAAATCATAAACCCTAAACCCTAAACCCTAAAATAAATTAATAAATAAATAACAAACTAAACTAAAACCCTAAACCCTAAACCTAAACCTAAACTTAAACCTTAAACCTAATAACTAACTAATAACTAAAACTAAAATTAAACTAATAATACTAAACTAAACCTAAACCCTAAACCCTAAACTCCCTTAAACTTAAATTAATAAAATAAACAACTAATAAAAACCTAAACCTAAAAAAACATAAACCTAATAATTAAACTAATAACTAAACTAAATAAACTAACTAAAACTAAACTAAACTAAAAAAACTAAACTAATAAATAAAAATTAATAACTAAAAAACCTAAACCTAACAATTAATTAAACTAAACTAAATACTAAACTAATAAAAACTAATAAATTAACTAAACTAAATAAAACTAATAAATAAAAATATCTAATAAAACTAATAATAAACCTAAAACCTAAACTAAATAAAAAACCCTAAATGTTAAAACTAATAACTAAAACTAAAAAACCTAAACCTAAACCCAAACATAAACCTAAACCCTGAAACCTAAACTAACAAACCACCAAAACTAATAACTAACTAAAACTAAACCCTAAACCTAAACCTAACCTAAACTAAAAAATAAAATTAAAACCTAAAAAACTAACTAAACTAACCAAATAAAAGTAAAACTAAAAACTAAAAACTATAAATTAAACCTAAACTTAAACCCCTAAACCCCATAAAACCTAAACTAAACTATATAAAGCCAAAAACCTTACTAAACTAAACTAAACTAATAAACTAAAAAACTAAACTAATGAAACTAAAAAACTAACTAAACTAAACAAAGACTAAACTAATAAGATAAACTAAAAAAACTAACTAAACAAACTAAAACTAATAACTAAACCTAAATTGAATAACTAAAAAAACAAAACTAAACATAAACCTAAAAAATTAATAACTAAACCTAAACCATAAAACCTAAATAAAACTAAAACTAATAAACTAATAAACTAAACTAATAATAAAACTAATAACTAAACCTAAACTAAAAACTAATAATAACTAATAACTAAACTAATAATAAACTAAACTAATAACTAATAATAAACTTATTAAACTAAACTAAAGTAATAACTAATAACTAATAAACTAATAAAACCTAATAACTAACTAACTAAATTAATAACTAAAACTAATAACTAAAACTAAACCATAAACCCTAAAGCTTAAACCTAAACTAATAATAAATAAAACTAATAACTAATAACTAATAACTAAAACTAACTAAACTAACTAATAAACTAAATAACTAGACTAATAACTAAACTTAATAAACTAACTAAAACACTAATAAACTAAACTAACTAAAACTAAAACTTAAAACCTCAACCTAAACTAACTAATTAACTAAAAAAATAACTAAACTAACTAAACTAAAACCCTAAACCCTAAAACCTAATAACTAAACCCAAAACCTAAACCTAACTAACTAAACTAAACTAATAATAACTAATAAAAAATTATTAAAAATAAACTAACTAACTAAACTAAACTCAACTAACTAATAAACCCTAAACCTAAGCCTAAACTAACTAAACTAAACCTAATCCCTGAACCCTAACTAAACTAATAACTAAACTAAACTAGCTAAAAACCTAACTAAATTAATAACTAAACTAACTAAACTAATAAATAATAAAACTTAAACTAAACCTAAACCCTAAACCCTAAACTAAAAAATAATTAAACTAAACTAACTATAAAACTAATAATAAATAAAATAAAAATAATAAACTAAACTAATAACTAAGCTAAACCTAATAAACTAATAAACTAACTAAACCATAAACTAAACTAAACTAACTAAACTAAAACCAATTAATAAACTAACTAAAACTAAATAATAATAAAACTAATAAAATAAAACTAAACCAATAACTAAAATAAAATAAAACCTAAACTAATAAAACCAAAAAAATAAACTAATAAAACTAATAAACCTAAACTAATAAACCTAAAACTAATACTAACTAATAAAAAAACTAAACTAACCTAAACTCATAACCAATAAAACTAATAAAACCTAAACCTAAACCCTAATAATAAAAACTAAAACCTAAACCTAAACCCTAAACCCTAAACCCTAAACTAATAATAATAAACAAATAATTAATGACTAACTAAAACTAATAACTAAAACTAAAACTAACTAACTAAATAACTAAATTAACTAAACTAAGAAAATTAACTAAAAAAATCAAAAATAAAAAAATAAACTAAGTAATTAACTAATAATAACTAATAAACTTAATAAACTAAACTAAAAACTAAAAACTAAAACCTAAACCCTAAACTAAACCTAAACTAAAACTAACTAAACTGAGCCTCTCAAAAACTAACTAAAAACCTAAACCCTAAACCCAAAAAAACTAAAAAAATAAACTAAACTAACTAACTAAAAAACTAAACTTAATAAAACTTAAACTTAAATAACTCAACTAGATAATAAGTAAAATTTATAAAACTAACTAATAATTAAAATTAACTAAATATTAATAAAAACTAAACTAACTAACCTAACTAACTAACTAACTAACTTAAACTAAAACTAAACTAATAATAACTAAACCTAAATCTTAAACCATAAACTAACTAAAATTGATTAAAAAAATTGTAAACCCTAAACCTAACTAAAACTTATAAACTAAACTAAACTAACTAATCCAAACTAAACCTAAACCCTAAACCTAAACTAAAAACTAATAAACTAACTAAAACCCAATAATAATAACTAAACTAAACTAAAACTAATAAAAACTAAACTAATAGAAAATAACAAAACTAACTAATAACTAAACTTAAACTCTATCTAATAAAATAAACCTAAACCCTAAACCTTAAACCTAAACCCAAAACCCAAACTAAAAACTTAACTAATAAACTACACTAAACCAATAAAACCAAAATTAACTAATAATTAAACCTAAATTAATTCAAACTAACTAATGAAACCTAACTAACTAAAACTAACTAATAACCTAAACCTAAACTTAAACTCTAAACCCTAAATTAATTAACTAACTAACTAAAACTAACTAATAATAACTAATCTAATTAAAACAAAATAACTAACTAATTAAAAAAACTAAACTAAAAAAACTAAACTAAACTATAAAACTAAAAAAACTAATAAAACTAACTAACAAAAATAATAAGCTAACTAATAACCAAAACCTTAAACCTTAAACCCACTAATAAAACTTAAACTAATAAATAAACTAATAAATAATAATAACTAACCTAAACCCTAAACCTAACTAAACTAAACTAAACTCTAAATTCCCAAACTAAAACCCTAAACCCCTAAACCTAAACCCTAAACCCTAAACCATAAACACTAAACTAATAACTAATAACTAAAACATAAATAACTAAACTAAACCTAACTAAGCTAAAACTAACTAATAAAAAAGTAAACTAACTAAATAAAACCTAAACCCTAAACTAACCTAATAAATTATAATAACGCAAACCTAAAGTAAACAAAAAACTAATATTAATTAACTATAACAAAACTAATAACTAAACCTAATAACTAAACTAAACCTAAACCCTAAATAAACTACTAACTAAACTAAACCAAACTATTAAACTAAAACTAACTAAACTAACTAAATTCAAATAACAAAATAAAAAACTAACTAAACTAAACTAAAAACTAACTAGCTAAATCAATAAAACTTAATTAAACTAACTATACCCTAAGCCCTAAACCTAATTAAAACTAACAAAACTAATAAACTAATAACTAAATTAATAAACTAATAACTAACTAAACTAAACCTAACTAACTAAACCAAATAACTAAACTA
Source organism: Cymbidium sinense (assembly GCA_021442155.1). Lineage (NCBI taxonomy): Eukaryota > Viridiplantae > Streptophyta > Magnoliopsida > Asparagales > Orchidaceae > Cymbidium > Cymbidium sinense. Next base: position 189,401,022 of record CM038220.1, read on the forward strand.
AACTAAACCCTAAACATAAACTAACTAAAATAAACTAAAAACCTAAACCCAAACCTAACTAATAAAATCAACTAAAACTAAACTCTAAATAGTCTAAAATAAATAAACTAATAAACCTAAACCTAACAAAACTAATTGTGCCTTATTTAGTATTTATTGGTTAAAACATTCATTATTAACTGGAGCACCTAGTAAAACTCTCTCGGCTAATGCTCCTCTTTTGATTTCTATTAAGGATGTTGTTCATAATAATAATGTCATTAAAAATTTTTATTTTTAAAATATGTGGTTAAAAGGTAAAAGTTTTCTTGGTGTTATTGCTTTTAATTGGTGTGCTCGTCTTTCTCCTAGTGATTCTACATTTGGTATGATGAGATTTTGGCTTAAGCTTAAAAGGCTTAAGCATAATATCACTTGGTGGAATAGAAACTGCTTTAAAAATCTTTTTGATAATATCAAAAAAATGGAACAAAGGGTGAAAGATTTGAAATAATTGGTTTTTGATTCTTCTTTTGTTCTAACCTTGTTGAAACTAAAGATAATCTCATTAAGTTTCAGGATATATAGGAGACATATTGGAGACAAAAAATTTCCTCTAAGCATCTTTCTGAGGGATAAAGAAACACTAAATATTTTCATGCTTTGGTAATGAAAAGGTGTGTTCTTGGTTGCATTCATAAAATCAAGAATTTGGATGTTTCTTGGCTTACTAAAAAATGGGATATATTCTCTTCTGCTCTTAGTTTCTTTAAAAATCATTTAAATAAAACTATCAACTTGAGCATTTATATAATCCCTTGATCATTCCTTCTATTATGTCTACAGAAGATAATGAGAGATTGGTTGCTCCTCCTTCTGATGAGGAAATTTTTAATATTCTTAATGGTATGAATGTTGATTCTGTTGCAGGGCCAGATGGTTACACTACTTTATTCTTTCAAAAAGCTTAGTTTATTTTTAAAGCTGATCGTGCTAATGATGTTAAGGATTTTTTCAAGTGAATTCTATTCCTAAATATTTTACTACCACTTCTATTGTTCTTATTCCTAAGAACGATAATCCTGACTTTTGGAATGACTTTAGACCTATTAGTCTTTGTACTTTTTTAATAAATTGATTTCTAAAATTTTGACTAATAGGCTTGGTAAGTTTCTTCCTATGATTATCTCTCCTAATCAATCTGGTTGTGTGAAAGGTAGAACTATTTCAGATAACATCTTGCTTACTCAAGAATTGATTCATGGTTTGAATGTTAAAACTAGAGGTCGCAATTTACTTTTTAAGCTTGGCATCACCAAAGCTTATGATAACATTTCTTGGGATTTTCTTAATAGAATTCTTACTTTATTTGGTTTCTCTAATCATTTTATTTCTTTGGTTAACAATATAATTAGAAATGTTTGGTTTTCATTAGCTATCAATGGTGAAAACTTTGGCTTCTTTAATTCCTCTCAAGGTATAAGACAAGGTGACCCTTTTTCTCCTTCGCTTTTTATTATTACGATTGAACATTTATCTCATTGGCTTAATCTTTTATTAAGAAGAATTCTAGTATGTATTTCAGGAATCTTGGTGGTTTGGCTATCTCTCCCTTAAGTTTTTTTGATGATTTCATAATATTTTGTAATGGCCCGTTACATTATGTTAAAAAGCTTAAGAGTTTTTTAAATAAATTTGAAAAGGAAAGTGTCCTTGTGATTAGTAATCATAAAAGTTATTTTATCACTTCTACTTCCATTTCTATTCAAAATATTAATAAAATTAAGGATATTACTAGTTTTTCTTATTAAAATCTTTCTACTAAATATTTAGGCTCACCATTATTTTATGGTCAAAAGAGATCCCATCTTTTTGATGAGGTAATCCATCATATTCAAAATAAAATTTCTACCCTTGAATTTCATTTCGTTTCCTTTGGTGGTAGATTTATTATTATTAGAAGTATTCTTTACTCTCTTCCTTTTTACTTGTTGCTTAATATAGTTCCTACTTCCCTTGTTATTATCATGATTGAAAGACTACTTAATAAGTTTTTTTAGAGCTCTAGGAATTCAGCCAAAAGGCTTCATTGGACTTCTTGGTCAAATATGGGGGTACTATTTATGAAATTGGTATTGGGTGCAAATCTTTAATGGATTCAACCAATGTTTTTCTTATAAACTTTGGTGGAATTTTTGGAAAAATGAAAGTCTTTGGGTTCATGAATTTTAAATATTGCAAAGGTAAGCATCCTTTAATTTGCAATTATAAACATGGTGACTCTATTGTTCGAAAATGGCTCTGTTATGGCTCTATTGCACATAACAAGTCGAGTTATGGTGGTAATTTTAGGAATAATCTTGGAAATATTATCTTGGCTTTTTCCACTCCTCTCTCTACTAATTCTATTATATTTTTTGAATTGATGTTTGTTTGGCATGCTCTTAGGCTTTATTTGGATAGAAATTTACATACTATTTGGTTGGAATCTAATGGTGAGATGGTTGTTGCTATGATCAATTCTCACCATAAGGGTAATGCTATGCTTTTTTATTTAATTAGAAATATTAAAGCCATTATCTCTAAACTTTCTTTTAAAATTACTCATATTTTAAGAGAAGGTAATGCTTGTGCAGATTTCTTAGCTGGTTTGGGGTGTAATTTCTCTGATTTTACTTTGTTTACCAATGCGAATATTCTTAAGCAATTAAGAGGGTTGTCTAATTTAGATAAATCTGGTTTGCCTTATGTTAGATTTTCTTTTTTTCTCTTTTTTTTTCTTTAATGTTGTTGGTTTTCTTGGGGCTTCTTCTTAGGGGCTTCTGGTGGTTTTAGTTGGTTTGATTGCTGTTGGCTCCTATTCTTTATTGGAGAGTTTCTATTCTTGTATTTTCCTGTACTTTAAAGGCTGGAATGCTGGCTTCTGCTATTTTGGTTGTCCTGTTATTATCGTTTATTGCTCCTACTTTTAATGTGGTGTCTCTTATGGGCTTATTCATTAGTTTTTGGTTGGCTGGTTTGTTTTTCTTTAGTGTTTTTGTGGTTGGTATCCTTGAGCTTCTTGGTTTTTGGGTGCCTCTCTGGATGAGATGTTGGTTGTGCTTTCTTCCTTCTATCTCTTTAGCTGGTTAAGATTTGGTTTGGTGTTTCTCATTTGCTTTCTTTGTGGTTGGTCTTGTATTTTTATTTTGTTTTGTGGTCATGTGGCCTATTATGGTTGCTTTAGTCTGGAGTTGGTTTGTTGTTTGGTTCCCTTCTTCCCCTTGCTTTTTTGTTTTGGTACTTCCTCTTTGGTTGGTGGCTTTGTTTATTATTCCCGCTCTTGGGTGGTTGGATGGTTGTGTGGCTTGATTTTTCTTTGTTGACTCTTTTTTTCCTACTATTGTCCCCTTTGGCTGGTGACTCTATTGCTATTCTTACCTTTTTGGTGGCTGGTTCAAGATCTTTGCTGGTTATTGGTGTGTGCTCAGGTGACTTTGTGAGTTTTGTTGACTATGATGGCTAGGATGTTAAATATTTTTTATTGGTTGGTAGTAGTATTTGTGAATATAACCCTCCTTTCAGAGTTTGGCTGCTCATAAATTTTTGTTGCCCCTTCTTATTTTTGTGACTGAGATTGAGCCTTTTCCTTGACTTTTCTTTCCTTTCTCTTTATCTCTGTTTATTTTCTTTTATTTGTGCTTATCTCTACTTTAGTTTCTTTCTTGTAGGTTTCCTTCACTTGTTCTTGGTCTCTTATGGATTGTCACCTAGAGATGTGATGTTACTATTCTTTCTTAGTTCTTTGCTTTTCTTTCACTTTTGTATTAGTTAAGGGATTTTTATCTTTAGGTCCTTCTGTAGGTCTTTGAGCAATAGTCTTTGAGTTTTATCCCCTTTAAATTGTTGTATCCTTTTCTTTTTGGTAATAAAATTTCCTCTTTTTTCCCAAAAAAAATGATAAACTTTAAACCATAAAACCTACAACCCTAAAACCTACAACCCTAAACACTAAACCCCAATCCCTAAACCCTAAACCCTAAGAATGGACAAAACCTTGATGGCAGGAACATCACTATCAACTAGTCTCAATCTAGATCTGGCAGTGGAGGTGAAGGTAGAGGCGGCGATTATCGCAGTGGTGGTGGGGGATCTGAAGGTGATGGTGGATATGGAGGTGGTGGTCAAATCAGTGGTGGTTATGGAGGCGAGAGACTGAGGTTACAACCATGGCAGAGCGAGAGATCAGGGATATGATGGCAGATCCCACTACTCGAGAGGTGGGGTGGTTCTGATGGGAACTAGAGAAATTGAAGAACATTCTATCCGATCTACTGCTTATGGAACTGTGTCTTTATAGTAAAGATGGTTCTACTTAGCTAGGGTTTTGAATTTGCTCTATCAGTGCTCAATTTTTATCTATGTCATTGCTTGGGTCTTAGAAAACTTAGGGTGCTACTTGGTTGATGAAATTGAAAAGAAGAAATATTGAATCTTAATTTATTCTCTATTAAAAAAACCTTAAACTCTAAACCCTAAACCCTAAACTAAAACTTAAACCCTAAACCTAAACCCTAAACCCTAAACCTTAAACCCTAAAAATCATAAACTCTAAACACTAAACACTAAATCCTAAACCCTAAATCCTAAATCCTAAACCCTAAACCTTAAACCCTAAACCCTAAACCTTAAACTCTAAAACCCTAAACCCTAAATCTAAACCCTAAAACCCTAAACCCTAAACCCTTAAACCTACAACCCTAAACCCTAAACCTAAATCCCAAACCTTAAACCCTAAACCATAAACCCTAAACTAAGCCTAAACCTTAAACCCTAAAGTAACCCTAAACCCTAAACACTAAACCCTAACCCTAAGCCTTAAATCCTAAAACTTTAATAAAGATTCATTAGGAGTAGATCTAAAGAATGACTTAATCCTAGCATAGTTATGGTAGCTAAAGAAAATGTCTTCAGGATAATTTCCCTTGAATTTTAGAGATTTGAATACCTTAAACCCTAACCCTAAATCATATTATAATACCATATATTATAGTATAATGTAGCATCATATATTTGAGCATGTAGTGATGTGTTTTTGGATGTTATAAGATGTTTTGAAATGTTTTAGTATATTATGGTATTATGCCCTATAGTCTATATTAATATAAATCCTAAAAATATTGATTTAATAAATTAGATGATGAGATTTATTAAATTTGAAGTGGGAATTAAATTGTAGTACCAAAGGTGTGCTACGCCACTTGTAGTCTAAAAGTAAGATTTTATGTTCAAAATAAATATTATATGTTGTAGCATAGTATAGCAACATATATCATAATATATTGTTTTGCCCATTTTAAATCCTTTTAGTATTTTACAATCATGTAGTCAAGCCTACAGTAGCATTATCTATAAAAATGTTGATTTAGACTTTAAAATGGTGGAATTTGGCCAAATTCATAATAGGTAGAGCATGGCATCATAATATATTGTTTCAATTTAAAATATGTAAGTGATATGACTAAAATTTATACTTTTTATTTTTTAGAATAATTTTATGATTTTTTTATCTTAAGCAATCCCTTGTGCAGTGATATGTAATATAATATGTTATAATGTATTATTATATAGGATGCTATAACATAGTGTAGCATCATGCATTATAGCATACTATTGTGTATTACTACTTGTTTTTTAGCATATTTTGGTTTGTTATAGTATGTAGTAGAGTTAGTAATTATATTTCATAAAATACTAATTTATAGGTCGAGATGATGGATTTGGCCAAATTTAATAAGGTAAGCTTGAGGGAACATCATTGGGTGTGCAATCTTTGTATCATTTAATCAAAGGATGGAATTTTGTAGCCAAAATAAATGTTCATTTTTCAACAAAATTTTATATATATTTTTGCTTAAAGTGAATCATTTTAAGGTGTAATGTAAGATAATATATTATATGAAAGCATATTAAAATATAATGTACATAACAATATAACCTCACATATATATGAATGTGGGGGTGTGTTACTATATGTTATTGTACATTTTAGTATGTTTTACTTTTGTTATAATACATTGGGTCAAAACTCACAAAAAATGTTAATTTGAAGGTTGAGATGGAAGAATTTGGCCAAATTCATGGCACACACCAAGAAGCAACAAAAATTATTTTGTACCATTTCTAATAGAAAAATAACAATTTTACATCAAAATGAACATTATTCAAATTTTGAGAAAATTTTTATTATTTCTTCCTTTTAAGTGATTCTAATGAGGTGTAATGTTAGATAATATATTATATTATAGCAAATTATAATATAACATCATATATTATAATATAATATAGTGTGTTAATTCACACTATAATATGTTTAGCATGATATTGTATAGTTAGTTTGAGCTTGCACCATCACAAATCATAAAATGTTGATTAATAATGTTAAGATGATGTAATTTGAATGAATACATTGTTAGGCTTTTGGTTGAAGTATTAAAGGTGTGCATAAGAGAAGAAATAAGATTTGATGAATTCCATGTTAAGGACATGGAGGGGATCTCTAGGGATCACACATGCATTGGACATGACATGTGAGGGTCTATGTCGAGGGCATAGAAGAAGAAAATCACTTGGGGATAAGAATCTATAATCCACATGGATTAAGATCAAATCAACTTTAATTTTATTTTATTTTAATTGATGTGGAGGCATCTACTAGAGATATGGGCTCGAGTCCCGGGATGGGTATATGAACCTTACTAGGGAAGCGGTTTGCTATCCAGGGATTGGGATTTGAGTTTGATTTCATAGATTTGTTTGGGGATGTATCCGCTAGGAATAAGAGTTTGGTTGGATTTCTTTGATTTAGACTCTACTGGGGAGTTGGTTTAATTTGGCTCCACTATAGGAGGTTGGTTTTGAATTTGATTTATTTGTTTGGCTTGTTTATATATGATTTAGGGCTCCGCTAGGGAGAAGGGTGTGATTTTACTCCAGGAAAATTTTGGGTTTAATTTAATTTGAGTTAATGTATGGACCCTTTGTGTGATGGACCCACTAAAAGGGGCTATATTATCCTTGACCTACCAAGTTTACAAATCCAAAGGGATAGTCTACCGGTAGAGTAGCCAACCTAAGGGGTTGCCTTTTGTGATGTGTGCTAGGAAGAAGGCATAGCAGACTTACATCATCCAAAGTGAGGAACAACCATTGGGGTGACTGTTGGATGCACAACAATCAAACGACCTTGGATGACTATTGAGTGAATCTGGACTTATGTCAACTCAAAAGTAGTAAGATTTTATCTTAATTTCATGTGATTTGATATGGTTTATTTGGTTTAGTTTGATTTTAAATTGAGGGCATATCTACTGGGGATGTGAGCTAGATAAAATTTGATAGATTTAATTTATGGACCATCTCGGTGTGTGATGGACCCATTGAGAAGGGGCTATATCAAACTTATCCTCTCTCAGATTTACAAATCCAAAGGGATAGTCTATTAGTTGTGGGTAGAGCTAGCCAACCTAAGGGGTTGCCTTTCAGTGTGCAATGGTTGTGCTAGGAAGAGAGACTTACATCTTCTAAGTAGGGAACAGCTGGGTGACATTGGTAGCACAAAAAATAGAACAATTAGGGGTGACTACTGAGTGAATGTCTTTGGGGACTTATATCAACTTAAGAGTAGTCAGGTGATTCCTATAGGGAGTTTTGATATGACCTAAAGATAGGATGCTTGGAAAAGGTGCCTAGGGGTGTCCTCTAATCCATAAGTGAATATATATTTTATTTATATGTTTGTGTGGACCTATTGTGTGCGAGGGACCACACTGAGAAGGGGTTATGTCAGCCTTGACCTATCTCAGATTTACTAGACCAAGGGAGAATCTAGACATCCACAGGATGGATTCTCCAACCATAGGGTGGTTACTAGGAAAGGAAATTGTCCAATCGATAGTAACCCAGTATTATCTAAATGGGGTTCAAGGATGTGATCCAAATATAGTGCCCTGAGGTGATGCTTGGGGCATTATCTTGAGCAAAAAGAAAATAGGTGTATGGTGGCCAACTCAAGGAGAAAGCATAGCGACTTACATCCCATGAGTGGTGTATCTAAGGTGTGAACCAACCAACCTAAGGTGTATCCATTAGCATGAGTGGTGTCCATCATCATAGTGAGAACCAACCAACCTAAGGTGCCCGTGTGTCATGATCAATATGGAAAGAAAGCATGTAGGCTTACAACTTTCAAGAAGATCATCGATAGTCTTGTTGGCGATAGATGTCGACCGAGACTACTAAGCGGGGAGCCGAGGAAGGACTGGACCAACTTGAAGCAATCAGAGGGAAGGAGCCTCTAGGGGACTTATCCTAAACCTCAAATATACTCGACCATTGTACATGAAGGCTAATCTAAGAAGAAAGCATATAGACTCACATCCTCTTAAATAAAGCCAACATGAGGGTAGCTTACCATGCTAGTAAAGCCTACCAAACTACAAGGCACTCATGTGTGTAATGGCCAAGTAAGGAAAGGAAAGCATAGACTTACATCCTCAAAGCAAAGAAGACCACTAGGGTGACACTAGCAAGGTAGTATGTCGACTAGAGCTATTGAGTGAGTGTCATTGGGGGCATTATCTCAACTCAAGTAGCCAATATAAAATATATGTGTTTTTTTTTTATATGTTATGTGTAGTTTGTGTTTGTGTTGTGTCAATGAAGGATAGGATGCCACTCGGGTTCCTTACACCTGCCTAAACACATCATGTAGATTCAAACAAGAATACTTTCAACATGGAAGAGATTGAATTCAAAATGGAATTTTCAAACATGATTTATAATATTTCTTTAAGTAGAGCTCATTGATTTGGCGCTCTCCCTTATGATTAATAAGCTGATAAGATCTTCCTTGGTAGGCCTTCTCTATGGAAAAAGGGCCTTCCCAAGTGGGTTCAAACTTGCCTCCCATCTTATGACGGGAAATAATGTCTTCCTTAGAACTAAAATAAGCTCTCTACTTGAAAATCTAGGATGGACCAACTTGTTATGAGCTTGAATCATTTTAGCTTTGTACAACTCGAGGTTTTGGCATGCACGGCATCTCTCCTTCAAACCTTGAGCTCTTCTAACCACAACTTGGCATTATGATCTATTATCTTACAACATACTATCCTTAGTGATGAGTTGGACTTCTAATGGTAGAATGGCATGGACCCATACACTAAGAGAAAAGGAGTAGGAGTTGGAGTTCTATATGTGGTAGGCCCAAGGCTTCAACTAACCTCATGCCACTTTTATTTATTATTGTGAGTGTCTTCTTAGTATTTGGATGAGAGTTTTTTTTATTGAAGGCTTACTAAGCCATTTCCCTCGGGTAGTTGATGGTAGAATATCTCCAATCTATGTATATTTTAGGGCAAAGTTGTTGATCTTGGTGCTCTTGAATGCGTACCATTATCATATAATTCATGAGGCACTCGAACTATATACAATATGGTTTCTAAAAACTAGAGCACATCTTTGAGCTATGACCTCTCTAAGAATCACCTTCACCCATTTGGAAAAGTAGTCGTAACTAAGATGAATCGATGACCCTTGAAGAAGGAGGATCAATCAGACCCACTATGTTGGTACCCCAACACTTGAATGGCCATGAGGCCAATGTAGGATGTAGAATGTTGGGTGGTTGGTGTAGGACCACACCATGTATTTGACATTGGTGGCATCACCTAGCCATGTCCAAATCTTTGATCATCGATGGCTAGTATCTAGTCTCTTGATCTTGGCTTTCATCTTTTAGATTGGTTGGCTCCACATAATCGAGTGTACCTCAATCATGATCTTATGGGCTTGCTTATAAACAACATAACCACATATGATCGAAAGACATACAAGACACCATCCACAAGAGCATAGGAAAGTGCTCTCTGCTTCGATGGGCTTGGGACTTCTCTTGAGGTAGTTTGCCTTTATTTAGGTAATCCATGAATGGTTTCCTCAATCTAACTCCTTGTCCTTCTTGATAATGGCAACCTCCCTTCAAGAGTACTTTTGATGAGTTCAATATCAATAAGGGATAAGACTTGTCTATTTTGGACCTTTATTGATATGGACTCATCCATGTAACTCCTTAGCATGCTAAAGAAGCATACACATTCTCTCCTTGAAGAATCTTATAAATGGTAACCTCTAAGATTTCGGCCAACAACTCCATGGTGTACTTATGGTAGTGATGGAGCTTGGGCTTTATAACCTTATAATACCCGGCTGAGAATCCCCAAAGATGTTGATGTTCTGGATGCTTAGAGTAACGGCTAACTCTAGACAATCGAGCCTCATATTATTCATTTGGTGCAAATATTGGAGATGATATGAGAATCATCATCGATTAAGAGAACTATTCCTACCCTTGCCTTTCTTGAATAGTAGATTTATTCTTCTCCTCTTTGAGAGGAAGCACCATCAAAGTACATCTCCCAGCGGTGAATGCTAGTATCTCCTAAGTTCATGATTTGTTCATCGGGAAGATCATCACTAAGTAGAGAGTTAGCTAAAAGTGGGTGTGCTGCTAAGAAATCCACTAGCGCTTGTCCTTTCATCACACGGAGGTGTACAAAGGTAATGTCAAACTGTGAGAGGATGATGGACCATCGTGCTAACCGTCTGGATAGCATCAGCCATGTCATGAGATATTATAGTGGATTGATCCTTGAGATTAGTTCACCTTATGAGGAAGCATGTAGTGTTGTAGCTTTTTATGCAAAGATTAAAGCTAGGCAATGCTTCTCGGTGGTGGATAATTAGCCTTAGTAGGGATTAGATGATGGCGAGGTAGTAGTGCATTTTCCTTCCCTTCATCATTGGCTTGGGCCAACAAAGCACCAAGGGAGTCATCTAACAGTAGTGTAAAGTATGAGTGCTAGAACCAGCGGCGTCATCAGTAATGCTTGATGTCTTCGAAGGCATGCTCACACTTATCATCCCCAACTTGGCATCCTTTTGACAAGTCTTGAGAATGGTGACATCTTCGATAGGTTGGATATAAATCTTAGATATGAACCCTTGGAATGATCGAGTTGAGTTAAACTTTTATGGGGTGGCATTTCTAATATCACCTTGATCTTCTCAGATCGATTTGATTCCCTGGTGTGGAACAACAAACCCAAGGAATTTCCTGAAGCTACTCCAAATGCACACTTAGGGGTTCATTTTGAGGTTAAATTATCTTAACTATTTGAAAACTACTCTCAAGTCAAAGAGATGGTCTTCCTTTTCTCTACTTTTGACCACAAGATCATCAACATAGCACTCAACTTGATGATGAATGAGTTCATCGAAGATTCAAGTCATAGCTCGCTGGTATGTAGCAATGACATTTTTAAAGCTGAAAGGCATGACCTTATAGCAATATATTTCAATTTGGGTTCTAAAAGCAGTGCTTCTTTCATCTTTAGGAACCATCTTTATTTAGTTATATCCATATGATCCATCCATGAAAGAGAACTGAGATGAGGCAATGTCACCATCAACTCCGGGATTGGTAGTGAAATTCATCTTTTGGACATGCCTTATTTAAATCCCTAAAATCGATGCATATGTGAATTTTTTTTCTTAATTGGGATGATGCTGGCTAGCCAAGTAGCCTATTTTTCTTCTCAGATGAAGCCAGCATCGATCAATTTCTTGACTTCATAAATGACCTATTGTTCTATGTCTTAGTAGGAGCTTGCTTGATAGGTTAGCTAATCTTTATTGCTAGTTTATGGACTATGTCAGAGCCAATCGAGCATCTCTTCATAACTCCATGCAAAGTAGTCCTTAAACTCAATCAATAGCTAACTATTTCATTGGTTTCAATTTCATTCAATAAAGAACTGTATGTGGTGTGGATCTTCTTCTTCTAAGTTGATTTCTTGAGCTCATCGATGGTTGACTTGATCTCTTCTTCAAACTCTCGTGGTGCATCTTTGACTTCAAAATCATCTGGATCATCTGAAGTTTCTAAGCACAGCTCCTCATATGAGTTAATGTGATTTGAAAAGAACTTATCAGATTCCAAATGATTGGTGATGACTAGTAATAGTCATCATCATTTGGACCTTGTACCAAATCTAGTCATCTTGATTGAGAGCTTTTGCATTTGTTCTTCCATATTCTTTCAGTAGTTTAACGTGCTTTGACCAAGTATGTGGGATTAACCCTTTCTTTGCTAAATTATGAACACAAGAAAGTACAATCAAAAGGTAATTCTATTAAATCTTTATATGAATCATCCTCAAGTTCTACATCAACTTCTTGACTTGAGGATGATGCTAAAAAAACCTTTGAGTCTTCACACATGATGACTTAGGGGCTTCCTTAACTACCAAACCTCAAATTTTTGAGAGGAAAGTGGGGTTAGAGCTAAGGTTCCCAAGCGATGCCTAACTACACATATAGACTTGGATACACTTATGCTTTGCTTTGGAGCTCATCTTCATTATCGGCTCAAGTGTCACCTCAAGGGAATCTTGAGAAGAGTTGGTGTGTGCTAACCATATAAGACTCATCTATGAACTAGATTCTAAGTCTATATGGATAGAGGTGTACTCAGTAGCTGGGACATATCTTATCTATTGGGTGGCCAATAAGAGGTTTTCCACCCCTAGGACTACCCTACGGCCTCTTCCTCTGTGGAGGTTAGGTCATCTACCCATATGTTGAATGGAGTAGCAATTGTGGGTGGAATCTAATGTTAGGCTCCACTTCCTCCTCCAAGTCTATTTTGCTCCCTTTTTTATTTTCTTTTCATTTTCTATTTTCTTTTTTCTTTTCTTTTTTCTTTTTTTCTTTTCTTTTCTTTTATTTTAAACTTTTCAAGTTCAAGAATAGACTTGTTGATTTTGAGAGGTAGTAAAGCATCCTCATATATCGACCTCATGAACTATAAATGGCTTGAGATCTCCTTTGACATAGTAGATGATCCCACCTCTCACAAACTTCATACATATAGAGAATGGAACTATGTTGTTCTCATGTATCCATGGTCTCCCAAATAAAAGCGTTGAAAGATGTATCAGTCTATAATGTGAAACTTGGCTTGTCTTCCAATCATCTATCTCCAAGGCAACACTATGGAGCTAAGGCACATTGACCTCACTTTTTTGGAGTGCAATTCAATCTTCCCATCTTAGACTTAGGAGTCTTCTAGACACTAAGACTTCCCAGTCATAAGACACTTCTAACAATTAGGTAAACACTTAACCTAAGCCTAAGACTTAGAAGGGTTAACCATAGGATTAGGTTATGCCTTAGGATTAGGATAATCCACCACCCTACAACCCAAATCCAATCCATGTTCACCTTCTCAAACCAAATCAAACATCAAATTCAAATCAAATCCAAACCCAAATTCCAAAACCAAATGATTGAAGCCCATGATCAAATCCAAACTTGAAACCCTTCTAAGCCATATGACCTATCCCATGGACTTAGCCAAATCTTAATACAAATCAATCCAAAATCAATTGTTTTTCTCATAATAAATTTATATATTCAATCACATTCCTAAATATAAATCAAATCTACATTTAAATGATCAAAACTAAATCAAACTAAATCAAATTAAATCAAAACCCTTCTAAAGCCATATGACCTATCCCATGGACTTAGCCAAATCTTAATCCAAATCAAGTCAAACTCAATTTTTTCTCACAAATCAATCATATTTTCAATCATCTTCACAAATTTAAATGAAATATACATTTAAATCATCAAAACTAAATCAAACCAAATCAAAATCAAACTAAGCCACATGACCCAACTCCATGGACTTAGCCAAATTCCTTCATTCCAAAACCCAAATTCAATTGATTTTCTCATGAATCAATCATACCTTCAATCATATTCACAAATATAAATGAAATACAATCATCAAGCCAAACCAAAATCAACCAAGTCAAACCCAACTTAACCCTTTTGACTTGAAATGTTCAAATGAACCAAAACCCATTTGAACCCAAAAACAATTTGAATTTATATATCAATCCCAAATCATATATAAACTCAACTAAATCAAACTCAACCCAAAATCAAGCCAACTAAACCCAATTGGTCCACTTGAAAGTGGCCAATTTGACCTATTTGAGCCAAGTTATAATCCTACCCAAATTGGATTGAACCAAGCCGATCAAAACCTCCCATCATGACTGATGATCACATTAGGATGATCAATTGTCCTAAATTAGGTCAAACCAAGTCAACCCCTTAACCCATATGAACCCAAACAAGCCAAATTTCAACTAATCCAAATCCTTGAAACCAATGATTCATACCAAATCAAAATCAATATTTGAATATGACTTGACCTTCAATTGAGTCAAACCAAACCCAATTGGCCCTCTTGACCCAAGTTGACCCAAATTGACCTAAAAGACCAAATTGGGTCAAATCAAAATATAAACCAAATTGATTGCAACCAATGGCTCAAGTTCATTCCAAATTGATTGTTGAACTTGACCAAGCCATGATTGGACCCATTGAACCCAATTGACTACTTAGCCCAAATTGACCTAAAGGTTCAAGTTGGCTAAATCAAACAAATCCAAATTAATTGAAACCAAACTACAATCATCTTCAATTGGTCAACTAAAAAAAACCAACACCAACTTAAACCAATTTGGCCAATTTGGTCAAATTGGTCAACTTAACATTTGACCCAAATGAATTCAAATGAGCCAAAATCAAATCTAAGCCAAACTAAACCAAACCATTGAACCAAAACATCCCAAATGATCATATGAACTTGACTAACCCTTGGTTTGACCCAATTTGACCAATTGGTCAACTTGACCCAACTAACCTAATTTGACCTAAATGAGTCAAATTGAGCCAAACTAACCAAATCAACTCCAATTGACTTGAAATTTGGGCTAACCCACTTTTGGCTCATTTCAAATCTTCCCAAATCAAATCCAATGCCAAATGATCATTCTACCCTTGGGTCAAGGGCATCACATGAGACAAATCACCCATGTAAGTGGTCATTTCCATTCCTTGGCCACTTAATGTCCAATGGTCCACTAGGCACTAGGACACTACCCAACATGACCCAGGGGTGGTTGGTGCCATGACCCATGGGAGGTGAAATCACCTCACCCTCCCATTAGCATTTGAAACCCATAGGACACCCATGATTCCTCCTTGGCCACCTCCACACCTTCAACCAACCAAGCGAGCCAACTCACCTCCTCCCTTCCACCCTGACTCCTTGAGATGGTGGATACACTAGAGGCCAAACCCAATCCCACCAGATCAAGATGAAGGGGTATACACCTCATTTCCACTCAAACACACACAAAATCATTCCTTGAGCACTAGCTACCAGACAAGGCCTAGAGCCATTCCTTAAGCTCCCAAGCTCTTCTCGATAAAAAATGCCATTCGTCCATCCCAAAATAGGACACTCCCATTTTTGGCCTAACTTCCTCATTTCTCCATCAAACTCAAATTAACTTTGCACCTTCCCTAGGCCTCATCGAGCAAGAATAAATCATCTCCCAAGCTTCGAGCACGGAGGTGGGACTTGATCAAAGCGAGCTCCAAATCATCATTCATGGCCTTAGCGACATCAGTGATCCAATTGTTCAATAGGGCTTCATTTCAACTAGATGAAGCTTTCTCAATTATTCGAGCAACCATTCTTGAGCTCCAGCGAGGTATGCTTCCAAAACTAATCCTTAGACAAAATGTGTTGGAGATCCTTGAAGAAAACTTACATCTCATGTGATCTTGATCGTTAGATCCCCTCCAATCAATGTTGTGAAGGTGTGGGATCCTTTTGGAGTTGATCCAAGCTCATGTAAGCTTGAATCAAGTGAGCAGTGGAGGACGGACTCCATTCTCCCTCACTTGCATGATGTTAGATCAGGCACCATCCATTTCACATGATCAGAATGGACGGTCATGATTAGATCCACTAGATCGATCTGATTTAATCCTATTAATCTGTGGGATTAATCATAGCCATCGATCGGATCGGGCGGTGAACAAGAAATGTCGCCCACATGTAGGCATTGAGTGGATAAGTTTTAAGTAGCCAATCCGGCCATGGAAAATGCGTGTGTGGGCATAAACTAAATAAAACCAACAAACTAATAAACTAATCATTAAAATATTTAATAAACTAAATAAAACTAATAATAAATTAATAATAAACAAATAAAAAAAATAAAAATGAATAAGTAATAAACTAATAATTAGTAATAATAATAAATAATAAACTAAACTAATAATAATGAAATGACTAATTAATAATAAACTAACTAATAATAATTAATAAAAATTAATAATAATAATCTTGTAAGTTCTTAAAATAATAACTAGACAATGATTGTCATAATTAAAAAATAAAAAAATAAACTAAACTAAATAAAAAAAAATAAAGATAAATAAAAAAACTTAAAAATAAAATAAAATAAATTGAAGCCTACACTTTAAATAAAAATAAAATATAAAAATAAAAAAACTAAAATAAATAAAATAAATAAAAACCTAAACTAACTAAAAAATACCTAATAAATAAAAAAACACCTAAAATAAATAAAATACATAATAAAAAATAATAATACCAAAAATAAACCTAAAAATAATAAATAAAACATAAATTGCTAAATTAAAAATAATACTAACTACTATTCTAATTTAATAATAACATGACTAAAACATAAATCTAACTAAAAATAACTATCCAAAAAAATGTAAATAAATCAAACTGATCTTTAATAAATAAAAAATCACTACCTAAATAAATATAAATAACCAATACTAAAAAATACTAAATAAAAAATACTAGATAAATAAAAAAATGATTAACTATTAATAAAAAATAAAAAATAAAATAAATTAAAAATTTAAATAATAATACCTAAATGTTTTGCTTTTTAAATAAAGAAAAGTTATATATAAATATACATAATTAAAACCAACACTCCATTTCCTACCACTGTCCTCTAAATCCTAAAAGATGTATGAATTATATACCAAATATATACATAACCCCAATACCTACCCTACCACAACTTAATCCAAATAACAATAAATCACATGAATGATAAAATAAATAATAAAATATAATAATTAAATAAAAACTAAACCTGTATAGTAAAATAAAAATATTAATAATAACTAGACTAAATAAAATAATAAAACTAGTTAAAATAATACTATAATAAAAAACATAAATAATAATGATGTAAATAAAATAAATAAAATAAATAAACTATAAACCTAAATAAATAACAAACTAAATAAAAATTAAACCCTTAAAGAACCTACCTAAATCAAGATTAAAATACCTAAACTAATATAAATACCTAACTTAAACTAAATAAACCTAAAATAATTAAAATAAAATACTAAAATACCTTAAACTAAAAATAAAATGTGAATAATTAATCCTAAACCTATAAAGATAAAAAATACCAAAAAATAAAATACATATATAAAAATAACTACTAAGAATACAAAAATAAATCTAATAGATAAACCAAATAAATACATTAAATGACTAATAAAGTTATGGGTTATTTTTTTTTTAAATAAATTGAAACTAGATCAAAGGCCTGTGTATAACTATCCTAACTGATCCTATCAATATCATGAGCTTAAACTAAAATCCTACTAAGGCCACCTCTATTGACACTGACCCTAATGGGTCTACCTGACTGAGCTACATACAACTAACTGACCCTAATGTAAGAAACTGACTGGTTTAGGATATGACCTTAAAACTGAACTGGGCCATATTTAATCCTGGGTCTGGTTCTGACCCTGACCTAATGGGCTAGATAAGACTCTTTAATGTTATGACCATATAAAACTTAAACTGATAATAAATATAAAAATGCTATTAATTCTAAAATAAAATATAAAACCTAAACTAACCTACAAAAAATATATAAATAAAAATACTAAATAAAAAATAAAACTTAAACTAAAATAAAAATAAAAGAAGAATTAGAAAACCTAAAATAAATAAGATAAATATAAAATAAAATAAAATAAAACTACATGAAATCTAAAATAAAAAAAATAAACCTAAATTATAAAAAAAATAAGACCAAATAAAATAAAAAACATAAAACAAAAAAATAAAAAATAAAATAAAAATAAAATAAACCTAAACTAAACTAAGATAAATGAAATAAACCTAAACTTAAAAAAAAAATTAAACAATACTAAATAAAATAAAATAATTTAAAAATTATAATAAACTAATAAAAGATAAACCTAAACTATAAAAAAATATAAATAAAATAAATAAACTAAATAAAATAAACTAAAATAAATATAAAATAAACTAAATAAGCTAAAATCTGGTTTGCATAATGTTTTAAAAATCTCTTACTTGGAACTGAGCCTATAAGGCCCTCCTAGACCCTGGGCTAAAATCTGAGCCACTGGGCTAGGCCATGAGCCTCCCTGGGCTGACCTAGAATCTTTACTACTACACTGGTTCCCTGAATAACTGGACCTAAACCCCAACTGACCTGGGCCTACTGGCCACAAGGCTAAAACTCCACTGGGCCCTCTGATCCTCCATCACTGAGGCCTCCTCCCTGGGCCACTGACACTTCTACTGAGCCATTTCTCTCTGGGCCCTCCACTATACTAACTAGAGCTATCCACTATAAATCACAGATAACATGGTTTTAAGATTCTAAATTAAAAATAAAGATCAAAAATAAAAACTAAACTAAACTAAAAAATAAAATAAATAATAAAAAAACCAAATAGATAAAATCTAAAATACCTAATCCTAAACTAAAAATTTAACTAAAATTAATCAAAATAAAATCCAAAACCTAAAAAAAAAATAAAATAAAAGAAACATAAACCTAACATTAAAATAATAAAATAAACTCACTAAAAAAATAAACCTACATGTAAACCTAAAAAATAACTAAATAAATAAATAACTATATAAAATAAACCTAAAATAAAAAACTAATAAATGAGATAACTAAAATACAACTTTGCTCATTTAAAACAATAACTAGATCTAATCTAATGATAGGCTAATACCACTGACCCTAAGTAAAACCAAATACCCTATCAAAGATCCTGATATGAGCTATACTCTATACCCTATGAAAATAAAAAGGCCAACTTAAACCCTAGGCCCTGAGCCCAAAATATGGGCCTGATCCTACTGGGCCCTCCCACTCCTATACTAAAGGCCCTTATATGACACTGGGCCACCTAGACCATGACTAGATAAACTGGGCCCTATACCACTGGGCTAAAATAAAACCTAGTCCTGAGAGCCCTAAATACCTAGATAAGATAGTAAACCTAACCTAAAGTAAAGATAAAGATATAAATAAAAAAAAAAACTGATCTAAAGATAAGATAAAAATTAAACTAAAAGATAAAAAAATATAAAACCTGCTAAAATTAAAAAAAATTAAATAAACTTAAAATAAAAATATAAATAAAATAAAGATAAAAAAATAAAATAAATAAAATAAAATACTAAAATAAACTAAAATAAAATAAAAAATGGAAATAAAATAGATAAACTAAACTAGGGTTTACATAATAAAAAAAAAAAACCTAAAATTATTAAAAAAATAAACCATAAACTAAATAAACTAAATTAAAGCAAAAACTTAAACCCTAAAACTAAACCCTAAACTAAAACACAAAATAAATAACACAAAAATAAAATAAACATAAAACTAAAAGAATAAAACCTAAAATAAATAAACCCTGAATAAAACCATGAAAAATTAAAATAGCAAAATAAAACCTAAATAAAATAAAATATGCTAAAAAAATCTAAAAAACTAAACTATAGATAAACCTAAAATACCTAAATAACAAACTCATGAATAAAATAAACTAATCTTATAAATAAAACCTACCAATAAATAAAACCTAAAAATATAAATAAAATAAAAAATAACTAAATAAACTAAACTAAATAAAATAAAATAAATACTAAGATAAATAAAATACTAAATACTACAATTGGTTTCTTTTAAAAACCAGAATCAAAACCCTACCTACCCTAACCCTGGGCCCTAGGTAACCCTGAGCATGATCTAGGAGAGGCCACTGAGCCTAAAAGATCTAAACCCAATAGCTAAGACCCTAACACTGAGCCACTGATCCTACCCTGGGCTGGGCCACCCTGATGATCCTGGGCCTGGGCTAGGCCAATAATGACCTGAGAAAAAGGATACCCCACCCTGACCCTGACTCTGGGCCAAAGATCTCACTAACTGATCCTGGGCTCAATGGGCTGGGTTTTGACCTACTGAGTCTTAATCATAACTTAATAAAATACCTGACTCTTAAAGATGAAATAAACTACATGACCTAAATAATATATAATTAAAACTAGATAATGATAAACATCTACAAATGGTAATAAACCTAAATAAAATAAAATAATATAAAATAAAAAAATAAAAATAAATCTCTAAATAAATAAAAGAAAATAATAAAGAAACTGCTATTTATAAAACCCCAGATAAACCTAAAACCAAACCCTAAATCACTAATGACTACCTAATAAAAACTATAAAACCCTCAAACCCTGACTATTAATCTAAAAACCTATGAACTAAATAAAACATAAATTATAACCTACCTATAAAATAAAATATATAATAAACTAAAAATAAACTAAAAATAAATAAAATAAATAAAATAAAACTTAACTACTAAAAATAAAATAAACCTAAATAAAATAACTAAAATAAAACTAAATAAAATAAATAAAATAAACCTAAATAATTAAAACTAAATAAAAAAACTTAAAACAAAAAAAAAACTAAAAAATAAAACCAAATAATAAAATAAAAATTAAAACTAAACCTAAACTAAAATCTTAAACCTAATTAAAATAAAATAAAACAATTAAATAAACTATAAATAAAATAATCCTAAATAAAATAAACTAATACTAAATAAAATAAAATAAATAAATAAAACTAAACCTACTAAAAAAAATAAAACCTAAAATAAACCTAAAATAAAAAAAACCTAAAAAAAAAATATAATAAAAAACCTAAACCAAAACCAAAAAAATAAAAAAAAATAAAACCTATAAAATAAAAATAAAATAAACTGATTAAAATGAACATAAATCTTAAAAAATAAAACTAAAATATAAAACCTAAACTAAGATAAATAAACTAAAATAAATAAACTAAATAAATAAATAAAAAAAATAAACCTAAATAAAATAAAATAAACTAAAATAAATAAATAAAAAAAAAATAAACTAAATAAACCTAAACTGGGGTTTGCTTGGTTTAAAATAAAACCATAAACCCTAAAATCTAAAACCTGAGCAAATCAAACTGACCTGGAAAATCTGACCCTAAATAGGCACATGAGCCACAAACTATACTGAGCACTGAGCCCTGAGCCACTGAGCCTAAACCCTAAAACTATGAAGCCACTGGAGCCCCAAACCCTAAATACTAAACTGAGCCACTGAGCCCTGGAAACTCTAATGGCCCTAAACCTAGCCAAATAAAACTAAATGCTCAAACCCTGATGAAAAGGCCCTAAACCATAGATCTAAAAAATTAAACTAAACTAAATAAAACCTAAATAAATTAAATAAAATAACTAAACCTAAATAAAAGATAAAATAAAATAAAAAAAAATAAAACTAAAACTAGGCTTAAAGATAAGATAAAATAAATAAAAAAATAAATAAAAACTAAACTAAAAGAAAATTAAAAATAAACCTAAAATAAAACCTAAATAACATAAAATTAAACATAAAATAAAATAAAATAACCTAATACTAATAAAATAAAATAAACCTAAAATGAAAACTTAAACTAAATAAAACCTAAAAATAAATAAAATACCTAACTAAAAATCTAAACAAAAGAAAAAAAATAAACAAAATAAATAAACTAAATAAAAAACTACTAAAATAAATAAACCTAAAATAAACTACTAAACTAAACATAAAATAAATAAACTAACCTCCTAAATCTCTAAAATAAAACCTAATATTTAAACCTACCTCATAATAAAATAAACCTACCTAATAAAATATAACCTAATCCTAATTAACTAAAATAAACAAACTATTAAACTAAACCTAAACCTAATAAAGTAAATAAAATACCTCTAATAAATAAAAGAATAAACTAAATAAACATATAAAAAAATAAAAATAAAATAAACTAAATAATTTAACATCTTGGGTTTGTTATTTAAAAATAAAAATAAAATCCACCCTAAACCTAGGACCACCTGAGCCTACCCAACCAAACCACAAACCTTCTAAATAAATACCTAAAAATAAATATGTAAAATAACTAAACCTAAATAAACTAAAAATATAAATATAAACTTATAAAATAAAATAAACTAATCAAATACTAAAATAAACTAACAACCTAAATATAAACTAAATAAAACCTAAATAAAATAAACTAAACATAAAATAAATAAATTTACAAAATCAAATAAATAAAAACTAATAAACATAAACTAAAAATAAAATAAATAATAAACCTAAATGAAAAATTAAACCAAATAAAATAAAATAAACAAAATAAAATAAACCAAACTTAATAAACAAAATAAAAATAAATAAACTAAACCTAAAACTAAAATAAACTAAACCTAAACCTAAACTGAACTAAATAAAATAAAATAAAATAAAATAAACCTAAACATAAAGCTAAATAAAACCTAAAATAAACCTAAAATAAAACCTAAACCCACTTAAAATAAATTAAAATCTAAACCTAAACCTAAAATAAAAATAAAACTAAACCTAAAATAATATAAAATAAAACAAAATAAAAATAAACATAATCAAAACATAAACAAACAAATAACTAAATAAAAGCCTAATAAAATAAATAAACTAAAATAAAATAAAGAGAAAATTAATATAATAAAATAAACCTAAATAAAAATGAATAATAAAATAAAATAAAATAAAATAAAAATAATTAATTAAACTTAAGCCGTTTTGCTTAATTAAAATAAATAACTCTAAATCCAACCTAAATCCCAAACCCTAAAACCAACCTAAACCCTACCTATGTAAAATCCTAAACCAAAAGAATAAACAAAACTCAAAAACCCCAACCCTAACCCTAAATAAACCACCACTAAACCCCAAACCACAGATAAACCAGTAAAAATAAATTAAAAAAAAACCTAAACCTAAAACTAATCAACTAATCTCTAAGAATGGCAACCTTGATGGCGGGAACAACATATCAACCATGCCGGTCTAGATAGTGGTGGAGGCGGAGGTGACATTTATCATGGTGGTGGTTGGGGATCTTGATGTGCTGGTGGATATGGAGGTGGAGGTCAGAGCAGTAGTGGTTATGTAGGCGGGAAGAGTGATGGAGGTTACAGTCGTGGTGATGTTAGAGGGAGAGATCATGGATATGATGGTGGATCCCGCCTTCAGTGGTGGTGATTGATTGGGCGGAGAAACTAAGAGCGAGGCCGATCACACTTATGGAACTGTGTCTTTACCTTAGAGATGGTTCAAGTTATCTAGGGTTTTTGATTTTCCCTATGGGTTCTCTTTTTTTATCAATGTCATCGCTTGTGTCTTAGAAAAAAAATAGTATGTTACTTGGTTGATGAAATTGAATAGAAGAAATGATTATTCTTAATATTTTTTTGTTAAAAAAAAACATTAAACCCTAAACTAAAACATGAACCCTAAACTCTAAACTGAAAAAACCCCTAAACCCTAAATCCTAAACCACAAAAACACCTAAACCTTAAACCCTAAACCCCAAACCCCAAACCCCAAACCCCAAACCTTAAACTGAACACTAAACCATAAACACAAAACAAAAAAAGCTAAAAGCTAAATCTAAACTATAAAACCTAAAAAAAAATAAAATAAATAAAATAACTTAAACCACAAACAAATTATAATAAAATAAAAATATAAACTAAAACCTAAACCTAAACTTAAAATAAAATAAAATTAAAAATTAAAAATAAAAGAATAAAATAAATAAAATCCTAAACTAAAGTAAAAAATAAAATAAACCTAAGATAAAAACACCTAAATAAAAAAACTAGAAATAAAATAAAACTAAAATAAACTTATAATATAAAATTATAATAAAAAAAACCTAAATTAAACTAAAATAAAAATAAAACCTAAATCTAAACTAAAAAAAAACTTAAACTAGAAATAAAAATAAAATAAGAAAATAAAATAAACCTAAACCTAAACTAAAATAAACCTAAAATAAATAAAATGTAAAACCTAAAAGTAAATAAAATAAAATAAAGTTATAAATAAACTAAAGTAAAATGCAAAATAAACCTAAAACTAACTAAAATAAAACATAAACCTAAAAATAATAAATAAAACATAAAACTAAAATAAAAGAAAATAAAATAAAACTTAACTACAAAATAAATAAAGCAAACTAAAAAATAAACTAAAATAAAACCTAAATTAAAGAAATAAACCTAAAATAAAATAAACTAAACTAAAACCTTTAAAAAGTAAACTAAAATAAATATAAAATAAACTAAATAAACCTAAACCTAGGTTTTAATTTTTTTAAAATCATAAACCATAAACCACAAAAACCTAAACCCTAAACCCTGAATAAACCACAAACCTAAAACCTATAAACCAAACCTAAACCTAAACCCTAAACCCATAACCTAAAATATAAACCCTAAACCTAAACTTGGGTAACTAAATAAATTAAAAAATAAACCTAAACCCCAAAACCTAATAATGGAGGACTTCATTCTCCTCACATGACGTTAGATCGGCCTTGTTCCATGTTAGGAATGGATGGTTGTGATTAGATCCACTGGATCAATATGATTTAATTCTATTAAGCTATAAGATTAATAGTAAATGCGATCTTAGATCGACGGTGAAAAGCTTGTCACCACCACGTAGGCGTCAATTCCAATAAACCTAATTAGGATTAATTAATTATTTTTAATGGTTGAAACTTCTAAAAATCATTAAAAATCATAAAGAAATAAAAAAATGCAAAAAATACTCATTTTAAATGTATTTCATAGGAGAATTAATTAAAAAAGATCATAACTAATTTTGAACTATAATTAAAGTTTAATTATAAAATTAATTATCTTAATTACTTTTTAATTACTTAAGCGATTAATCCTAAATTTTGTGAGTTAATTTAATAGGATGACCTCTACCAACCATGATTTTCTTGGGATTTATTGCTCACTTAATTAAGAATATTGACTAATTAAACCTTAACTACTCTTTTAAGTTAATTAACGATTAATTAATCCCATGAATAGAAACAAATTGGTTCATTAAGTTTATTAATCATTGTTCAACAGTAAGTGAACTAAGGAATACGGTTGGGACCCCTTTCTCTTAGTTCATTTCACCTTTTTTTTAAATGAAAATAATTAAGATTTAACTAATTAATTAAATCACTTAATCAAATTGAAATCATAATCACGTCATACATTAATTAATTAAATCATGGGGTAGATCTTTAGATGTTTAATAACCTAAAGGAGTTTAATGAAATTATGGTTAGTCCACATATGTCAAAAAACCATAAGAGTAATTAATCAGGTCCCTTAATCTAATTAAATATTAATCATGAGCCAATTGGATTTAATTCATCTAATTAAGGGTTCAACTTCACTAACCCATAAAATCAACTTAATTACATTTCCTTAAATTAAATCAAATTAGTAATGTGGGAATGGTTTAAAATTGTAAGTGATGATTTCTCTTCCCTCTTTAAATCAAATCAAATCCAAAACTTAATTAATTAAGAATCATTGGTTTTCTTTAAATAATCTTATTTGATTTCATTGTTATTAAGAACTAGTTTGGTTGAATGAATCACATGCTTATATTTGATTGTCCTCTATCCAGTCATGTTAAATTTGGTATGTCATTTGAATTCATGCATCCATCTTTTCAAAATCAAGTAAAATAAAATGGATTACCTTTATGTAAGCTTGCATGTGTTGATTTAATTTAATATATGCTTGGATATTATCACTATTAAATCTAAATCTATTTTTCAAAAGCTTATAAATGAATAATAATATGTTTTATGATGCTAGATATAAATACATAAGAAATACATGTTCTTATAGCTTAAGTGAATGAATGTTGAGTACTCTTTCTTCTATTCATGTATTGATTTATATAAGATTGAATGGTAATGGGTATATGGTCTAGACATCTCGGGAACACAAGGGTTTAGCTAGCCCCAAGGAGATCATTTGATTACCTCACTTCCCTGGTTTGTTACTTGGTTGATGAAATTGAAATGAAGAAATGTTAAATCTAAATTTGTTCATTGTTAAAAAAAACTAAAAACTCTAAACCCTAAAGTAAAACTTGAACCCTAAACCCTAAACCCTAAACCCTAAATCCTAAACCCTAAACTAAAACTTGAACCCTAAATCCTAAATCCTAAAAGCATAAACCCAAAAACTCTAAACCCTAAACCCTAAACCCTAAACCACCACCCTAAACCCCAAATGTTAAACTTAAACTTAAAGTAACTAAATAAATTAAAAAATAAACCTAAACCCTAAAACATAATAAACCTAAATCTAAACCTAAACCCTAAGAATGGGCAAAACCTTGATGGCAGGAACACAATCGTCAACTAGGCTTAGTCTAGATCTAGTGGTGTAGGCGAAGGCGGAGGCCGCAATTATCACAGTGGTGGTGGGGGATCTAAAGGTCTGGATATGGAGGTGATGGTGGGCAGTGATTATGGAGGCGGAGGGCGATGGAGGTTACAATGGTGGTGAGGAGGAGAGATCGAGGATATGATGGTGGATCCTACTGAGAGGTCGGTTAGTTGATGGGCCCGAAGAATGGTCGATCCAATCTACTGCTTATGGAACTGTGTCGTTATAGCAGAGACGATTCTAGTTATTTAGGATTTTTAATTTGCTCTATGTGTGCTCATTTTATATCTATGTTGTAGCTTATGTCTCGACTTGGTGTGTTACTTGGTTCTTTTGAAAAGAAGAAATGTTGAATCTGAATTTATTTTTGTTAAAAAAAAAAATCTAAACCCTAAACTAAACCTAAAAACCACAAACCCTAAACCCTAAACCCTAAAACAAAACCAAAACCCTAAATCCTAAACTAAACCAAAAAAAACCCTAAACCCACATTAACTAAACTAGGCTCTAAACACTAAACCCACATAACCCTAAATTAATCCTAAACCTCAAACCACTAGATGAAACCTACTAAACTAAAATAAAACCTAAAATAAAATAAATTAAAACACCAAACTAAATTAAATAAAAATTAAAAAATAAAATAAATAAACCAAATTAACTGAAACTAAAGAAAATAAAAAACTAAAATTAAACTAAAATAAAATAAATAAAATCCTAAACAAAATTAAAATAAATAACCTAAAATAATAAAAAGCTAAATAAAATGAAATAAACCTATAATATATAAAACTAAATAAAAAACCTAAATAATAAACCTAAAATAAATAAATAAAATAAAAAACTAAAAAAAACCTAAAAGTAAAATAAACTAAACTAAACCTAAGCTAAGTAATTAAAATAAAATAAACTAAAATAAACCTAAACTAAACAATGGATAAAACATAAAATAAGCCTAAAATAAAACCTAAAACCAAACCTAACAAAATAAATTAAAATATAAATTTAAATCTAAAATATAAAATAACCAAACCTAAAATAATAACAAATAAAACTAAACTAAAATAAATCGAGACAAAAAAACTAAATTAAAAAAAAAATTAAAATAAATAAATCTATAAAATAAAATAAACTAAAATAAAATAAAATAAAAATAAAAAAAATAAAAAAAATAAATTATACTCAAATAAATAAAAATAAACATAAACCTAAACCTACCATTTTGCTTAATTTAAAAATAAAAAATAAAATACATAAATAAACATGACCTAAACTAACCCCCAGGCCCTAAACCTTAACCCTATGGTGACCCCCAGATCACTGACCACAAAAAACTAGCTAATATAAACCTAAAATAATAAAAAAACCTAAACCTAAATAAAATAAAATGACCTAATAAACTAAACCAAACTAAAATAAAATAAAACTAAAACTAAAATAAAGTAAAATAAATAAATACCTGGACCTAAAACCTAAATTAAACCTAAAAAAATAAAATAAAAATAAAACCTAAAAACCTAAATTTTTTAAAAGATTTAAAAAATTAAACAAATAACTAACATAAACAAATCTAAACTAAATTAAAATAAATAAAACTAAAATATAAACCTAAAAATAAACCAAAACATAATCTAAAATAAAACCTAAAACCTAAAACCTAAAATAATATATAAAACCTGAAATAAAGATAAAACTAAACCTAAAATAAAATAAAATAAAACTAATAAAAGTAAATATAAAAAAATAAATAAAATAAAAAAACTTCTAAAATAAATAAACATAAAATAATACAAGATTAAAAAAAATAATAATAAACAACCAAAATTATAAAATTTAAATAAACTAAATCTAGCTGGGTTTGCCTGATTTAAAACAAACCACTAAACCGGATCATTTGACCCTGAGGCTAAATCTGGCTAAACCACCCAGGCCACTAAAATGACCACCACGCCTGACTCTGGGCCCTGGGCCACTGATCATGGGCGTTAGGCCACTCCTAGCCCCCCAGGCCCAGACTGACCCTAAACTGAGCTACAGGCCATGGAGTGGGTAGCTCTGGGCCAGCCAGCCAGAGCCACTGGGCCCCAGACCTAAACCAGGCCCTGAGGCTAGCGTTGGGACCATGGCCTGGGCCCTGGGTTGCCTGACCTGGGCCCTGGGCTTAGGCCCTGGGCCACTGCACTGGGCCCCAGGCCAAACTGAGCTCTGGGCTCCAGACTGAGGCTGACCTGGGCTAGACTTAAAATAAGATAAATAAAAAACCTAAATAAATAAAAAATAATAAAATAAAGTGAAAATCTAAACTATATAACCTAAACTTAGGCTTAAAGATAAAATAAAGAGAAAATAAAATAAACTAAAATAAAATAAATAAAAAACATAAACTAAACTAAAAAAATAAAATAAACCTAAGAATAAAAACTTAAATAAAATAAAAAAACTAAATGTAATAAAATTAAAATTGCTAAAATATAGAAAATAAAACTAAATAAAATCCTAAACTTAAAAATATGCCTAAAAAATAATAAATAAAATAAAAAAACCTAAAAATATAAATATATAAATAAAATAAAATAAATCTAAGCATAAACTAAAAACTGAGACTAAAATAAACTAAACTTAAACCTAAACCTAAACCTAAGCCTAAACTACATAAAATAAAATAAATGAGATAAACTAAATCTAAAAAATAAAACCTAAACCAACTTAAACCAAAAAAATAATTAATAAACTAAACCTAAAATAAATAAAACTGAGCCTACAGACAAAATAAATATCTAAACTAAATAAACCTAAACCCTGACCTGGGCCTAATACTAAAATAAACCTACAAAATAAATAAACTATAAATAAATTAAAGTAAGATAAACTAGATAAATCAAATACTAAATAAATGAGCCTGCCATTTGGATTTAAAAATAAAATTAAATAAAATACCCTGGCCGCCACTAGTACTACCCCCAGGCCCTGGGCCATGAGCCATATCTGGCCCTAGTCCTAAAGACCCTGAGCCTAAACGCACCACTGAGCCCTGGGCCCAGACCATCCTAAGACCTGCTGACCCTGGGCCATGAGCCACAGTCCTGGATCCTTACTGAGCCCTAAACCTCTTGCCTAGGCCCTGGCCTGGGCCCCAGACTGAGCAGCCAGGCTAGGCCCTGAGGCTAAAACCTAGGCTAGGCTAGATGACACCTGGGCTAAGGCCTAAAGATCCTATGTTGGACCCTGAGCCCTGGGCCCTGGCGTGAGCCCTGGGCCCAAAGATCTTGGGCCCTAAAGACCCTGGGTTATAAATCACATAGCACTGGGCCCCACTGAACTGATCTACTCAAAGACCTACCTAAACCTAAACTAAATAAACATAAAATAAAATAAAATAAACCACCTAAATAGATAAAATAAGAGGTGAAACCTAATTATAACCTACACCTAAAAAGATAGATAAAGAAAATAAAAATAAACTAGATAAATAAATAAAACCTAAACTAAACTAAAAATAAAAATAAACCTAAGAATAAAACTTAAATAAAATAAAACTATGTAAAATAAAATAAAATTAACCTAAAATAAAAAAAATAAAACTAAATAAAATCCTAAACTTTAAAAATATGCTAAAATAAATAAATAAAACCTGATCACTGAAAACTTAAACTTAATATGTATATATATATATATAAATAAAAATAAAAACAATCTAAACTACTTAAACTGACTAAAGATAAACTAACTTAAACATAAACCTAAACTAAACCTAAACTACATAAAACAAAATAAAGATAAACTAAACCTGCACTAAAATGACCTGAAATAAAATAAACCTAACCTGACCTAAAGACTAAATTAAAACCTAAACTACCTTTAAATAAAACCTGGCCTAAGATAAAATAAATATAAAACTAAACTAAACCTAAACCTAAAAAAAACTAAAGATAAAAAACCCTAAAATAAATAAACCTAAATAAATAAACTAAACTAAAAATAAAATAAAACTAAATAATTAAATAAAATAAAAAAATAAATCAAATCTAAATAATGATACACTCAGTTTGATTTAAAGTAATAAGATGGGATAAACCCTGTGCCTAAAGGCTGACCTGGGCTGGGAAAGAAAGATCTGCAGGACCACTGAATACTGACCCAGGCCCAGACTGAGACAGGCCACTCCTACTCTCTAAGACCTGAAAGCTTGCAGGCCACTGAGCCCTCTGCCCCAAGATTGGACAGGCCCTGGGCCAAACCAACCTGCTGCCCTGGGCCCAAGGCGAGACCCTGAGGCTGGGCCCTAAAGGCTAAAGGCCCTAGGCTAAATGCTAGGTGGGCCTGAGCTGGACTAGACCTAAAACCTGGGCATTCACTGGGCCCTGGGCCCCAGTTGAGGCCCTGGGCCACTGGGGCGTGAGCCCTCCCTGAGTTCTGATCCCACCCAGGCACTAACCCCAGGCTCTGGGCCTGGGCTCTGGGCTCAAGGCCTAGAGCTTGCACTAAATAATACTTAATAAGATAAATAAATAACCTGAGCCTAAATAAAATAATAGATGATGAGCTACTATGACTAAACCTATAAGAGAGAAAGATAAAACTAAATAAGATAAATTAAACCTAAACTAAACTAAAATAAAATAAACCTGGATAAAACTTAAATAAAATAAAACTAAATGTAAAATAAAATTAAAATTAATCTAAATATGAAAATAAAACTAAATAAAATCTAAACTTAAAATATACTAAAATAAATAAATAAAACTAAAACTAAAAAAAACTAAACAAAAATATATAAAATAAAAACAAAATAAATCTAAACCTACTAAAATAAACTGAACTAAAATAAACTAAGCAACCTAAACCTACTACATAAAACAAATTAAACTAAGACCTAAACTTAAACTAAAAATAAACTTGAAATAAACCAAAATAAAACCTAAAATAAATTAAAACATAAACTAAAAAATAAAAAACTAACAAATAAAATAAATATAAAATAAACTAAAATAAACCTAAAATAAACCTAAACAAAAAATAAACTAAAATAAAACATAAACTAAAATAAATAAACCTAAAATAAACTAAACTAAAAAAAATAAAATACCTAAATAAAATTAAATAAATGGACTAAAATAGATCAAAATAAACTAAATAAAGAGCCTATCAATTTGCTTGATTTAAAATAAAAAGATAGATGAGATAGGCCCTAACCAGCTGGGCTAAAACTAAATTTGACCCTGAGCCATGAGCCATGGTCTGAGGACACTAAACTGACCTAAGCTAGGCCACTGGGCACTAAGCCCAGGACTGAGCCCTGACCCCACCCAAGGCCACAAGACCTGAGGCCCAGGCCCTGAGCCACTGAGCTGATCACGGTGCAGCCCCGATCATACTTCTTTGCCTGGGCCACTGGGCCACTGAGCCATGGGCCCTGGGCCTAAAGACTAAAAGCCTAGTTAAGGCTAGATGACACCCTGACATTGGACCACAGGCCCTAGGCTAAGGGTTGTGAGCCTAGGCCAAAGATCCAGGCCCTAAACCCTGATTCTAGGCCCTGGGCCACTGTACTGAGCCACTGAGGCTGAGCTCTGAGCTCTCAAGGCCTAAACCTCACTAAATCCTAAAATAAGATAAATAAATAAACCAAAACCTAAATAAGATAAAATAATAAAGATGAGGTGAAATCTCTATAACCTAAGCCCACCTAAAATAAATAGAAAGATAAAAAAATAAAATCAAATAAATAAAACCTAAACTAAACTAAAATTAAATAAACTTGGATAAAACTTAAATAAAATAAAACTAAATGTAAAATAAAATTAAAGATTGCTAAAATATAAAAGAAAATAGACTAAATAAAGATCCTAAACTCAAATATGCCTAAAATAAATAAATAAACCAAAACTAAAAAAAACTACCTAAAATATATATGGAATAAAAAATAAAATAAATCTAAACCTAAACTAAAATAAACTAACTAATAAACTAAAAACCTAAACTAAACCTAAACCTAACTACATAAAATAAATAAATAGATAAACTAAACCTAAACCAAAAAAATAAAACCTAGAATAAACCTAAAATAAAAAACCTAAACTAAATTAAGAAACCTAGGCTAAACCTAAAAAAATAAAAAAAAATAAACTAAGCTGACAAATAAAATAAATATAAACTAAACTAAAATAAACCTAAACCTAAACCTAAACCTAAAATAAACTAAAATAAAATCTAAAATAAGATAAATAAACCTAAGATAAATAAACTAATAAAGAAAATAAAATAAACCTAAATAAAATTAAAGTAAAATAAAACAAAAAATATAAAAAAAATAAAATAATAAACCCATCAGTTTGCTTAATTTAAAATGTAAAGATAAAATATACCCTAACCACTTACTGACCCACTAGCTGGGACCATAAACTGCAACCACTAAACTGAACCCACTCAACTAAACTACTACCTGGGCCCTCCAGACCCTCTTGACCTGCTGACCCACCTACCACTGATCTACAGGCCACTGCCTACTTGCACCTGGGCCCTGGGCCAGGCTGAGCCCAAACTAAATCTACTAAACTAGATCTCCTGAGCTAAATTACCAAACCAACATTGACCTGACCTAAACCCAGGGTTGTGACCTACTCTCCTGACCTACCTAGACCCTACCACACACTACCACTGAGCCTAGGCCTAAACTCTAAACTCTAAAACCTAAAAAATAAACCTAAACTAAATAAAACCTAAAATAAAGATAAATAAATAAAACTTAACCTAAATGATAAAATAATAAAATAAAGTGAAACCTAAACTATAACTGAGCTTAAACCTAAAAAAATAAAGAGAAAATAAAATAAACTAAAATAAAATAAACAAAACCTAAACTAAACTAAAAAAATAAAATAAACATGGATAAAACTTAAATAAAATAAAACTAAATGTAAATAAAATTAATTAAACTAAAAAATAAGAAAATAAAAGTAAATAAGATCCTAAACTTAGAAATATACACAAAATAAATAAATAAAAACCTAAACCCTAAATTAAAAAAACTTAAACTTAAAATATATATAAAATAAAATTAAAATAAATCTAAACCTAAACTAAAATAAATTGAAATTAAATAAACCAAACTTAAACCTAAACCTAAACCTAAACTTAAACCTAAACTAAATAATACAAAATAAACTAAAAATAAAACCTAGAAGTAAACCTAAAATAAAAACCTAAAATGTAAACCTAAAAAACTAAATTAAAAACCTAAACCTAAACCTAAAAATAAAAAATAAAACCTAAGCCTAACAAATAAAATAAATATAAAACTAAACTAAAACCTAAACCTAAACTACCTAAAAAACTAAATAAAACCTAAACTAAAATAAATAAACTAAAATAAATAAATAAATAAAAATAAAATAAACCTAAATAAAATTAAGATGAACAAAATAAATCAAAATAAACTAAATAAATAAACCTATCAGTTTGTATTTAAAATATAAAAGATAAAATGAATAACCCTAAACCGCTAAGCCCCACTAGGCCTAAAGATGGAATCTACTGCCTTGAGGACCCTAAAAGACCACTGAGCCTAAACCAGACCTGAGCCTGACCAGACTAGGCCCCAACCCTATGAAAGACCTGACCCTGGGCCCTAAACCCGTGCGGGTGCTGGACCCTACATGAATGCCTCCTGGGCCCAGACCCTGAGCCAGGCTAGCCCTAGGCTAAGTGTGAGTTAACTATGAGCCTGGGCCTGGGCTATTAGGCCTAAACCTAGCGTTGGGACCCTGGGCCAGGCTATGGACTGGGCCCTCCCAAATAAACCTGGATTCTGGGCCAAGGCCCTGGGCTACTCTAAACCTAATGAGCCTAGGCTATAAATAAAAAATAAATAAAAAAACTAAACCTAAATAAAATAAGATAACAAGATAAGGTGAAAACAGATTATAACCTAAAACATAAAAATAAAATAAAGAAAAATAAAATATCTAAAATAAAATAAATGAAACCTAAAACTAAACTAACAAATAAAATAATTCTAATATAAAAACATAAAATAAAATAAAAACTAAATGTAAAATAAAATTAAAATTAAGCTAAAATATAAGAAAATAAAAACTAAATAAAATCCTAAACTTCAAAATATACTAAAATAAATAAATAAAAAAATAAACCTAAACTAAAACCTAAAAAAAATATATAAAATAAAAAATTAAATAAATCTAAACCTAAACTAAAATAAATTGAACTAAAATAAACTAAACTTAAACCTAAACTTAAACCTAAACTACATAAAATAAAATAAACTAAAGATAAACCTAAACCTAAACTAAAAATAAAACCTAAAAATAAACCTAAAATAAAAACCTAAAACCTAAACCTAAAAAATAAAATTAAAACCTAAACCTAAACCTAAAAATAAAAAATAAAACCTATGCCTAACAAATAAAATAAATATAAAACTAAACTAAAAATAAACCTAAACCTAAAACTAAACCTAAAAAATAAACTATAATAAAATACCTAAACTAAAATAAATAAACCTAAAATAAATAAACTAATGAATAAAAACCACCTCTTCTTTCTATTAAAAAGACATGGTTTCATATTTTGTTCAAGTGGTTGGGTTGATTAGTCATATCATTTAGAGTTCTTTTCTTATGCTTTTGTATAAGAACTTAGATAGAGCTTTAAATTAATATGACAAAATAATTCAACGAAATGAGACATCAATTCCAAGTGCACTTGCTTACATTCATCATTTAAGTGTTCTAAGATATAGATTGCATGTATGGTTATGTTTAAGACTTAATCATATGCATGCTATATATGATGGAAAGAAATGAACAAATATGTGTTATGTGATAGTAATTAATTCCAATTAATCTTAAGGTGTCTTTCTTATTCAATGGGATATATTTAAAGTGAACCTAAACCTAGGACTAATTAAAATATATAATAAGTCATTCATTAAAGAGAATTGGTTAATTAATTGGCTTTATATGCGACATAAGTAGGGATGAAAGAGAGTGATCCTCTCTTTCCTTCCCTTCATAACTCTTAGTTGTTTAGTGTAAGCTAAATGAAATAAAATAAAACATTAAGTAAAATTTACAAATCATTTAAACAAGTTAAATTGAAACTCTTTATAATTAAATGTCCTCCATACTTAGATAATGACAACTCTAAAGCCTAGTTAGAACATACCACACAAGCCTTAATACACACATTAGATTAAGTCACCACTTCTAGCTTTATGTTATGGTCGTGCATAGTTTGATGTATGTTTGGTTTTGTGATGTACTATTGTAAACTGGATGTTAGGGTGTATGCATCGTAGACTAGATGTTAGGCTGGGATTATCATAATCATATTTTCTGCAAGAGATTGTGCTTAAGGGGTGCTTAAAATAAATATAAGATGCTCTCTTTTATAGGTTGCTTAACCCCTAAAGAATAATCTATACTAGGACATGTGGACTTGGTTACCCATGTGCATGGTGTTAAGTCCAAATTATACATACAATTGCTTGGGTTGTATGGTGTGTTTAGCTAACAATTATTTTGCAAGTGTAGTTAGATTTACTTTTCTTTTTTTTAATGTAATTGTGCATTAGGAATTTGGTTAAGCGTTATGGGGGATTATGATGAGCAGAGGCTAGAAGGCTTTGTCTTGGGAGGCCCCATGATGCCTTTGAACCAAGCAAATCCAAATGTAGAAATGGAGGAGATATGAAGATATGAAGATCCCCCAAAACATTTATTCATTTATAATTGTAATTATTCTTTTATATTACTAGGATGCATAAGGGTATAGCTCAGCTACCCATTTCTCTTTTCGGGTTGTACGGTGGTACCCGACCCCAATGGCCTATTATTCTTTCACATTGAGTTTATAAATTGATTGATGCTTTATTTAGAATTATGTAATAGAAATGGCATGTGTTTTTCTAGTTTCTTCATGTATGATAACTTAATGTGTGGCCTGGATTCACCTAGGATCTTAGGGAAAAATAAACATTTTACCCCAATCACAACTCATAACTAAATTTTTTAAAAATAACTCATAACCTCATTTAAAGCTAAGGTATTAAATCAAGATAATTAAAAGATTTAGCAACCTCTGAGCTGAATGTTGTATGTTTAATATCATGCATATCAACTTATTTCATTTTGCTAGAGGGTTTCCATCCTTGCATGATAAGAAGACATGACCGAGTCTCCTTTGTGGTGGAAAACACCTCTTTCTCTCTGATTTAGCCAATAATCCTATTTCATCAAGCATTTAGGCATATAAAATCCTATGGCCTGTGTCAAAATAGAGAGTCCAAAATCAAATAAAAATTGATAAAATTTGTATTAAACTAAGTAATTATTCATACCAGTTTCTTTCTAGATGATAACCTCCTAACCATCTTACAAAACATATGACTTGACCACATGGTTTTAAAACATGGGAAGAGTTAGCTAGCTACCACTCCAGGTGATTATAAGTCTAGTAGTTGGGTGGTTTACTCTCTCTTGTGGAGGTAAACAATATACCCACTTTTTGCCTTAGATTTAAGACGTGCTTTGGCGCTAACCAAAGCTCCCTAGAATTAGGATCTGAGGTTGCTATTTCCCATCGGGCTATAAGCATAAATCTTCATCTCTTAGGCATTCCCATAATCTTGTATTGTGGGATTATAAGTCCTAACTTTCTAATAAATTTCAGGTCAAATTAATAATTCCCTTAAATTTTAAACATATAAAGCCCAACCATAGGATAGATTGGAATGCTATCTAGGTTTCATAGTGAGCATCCCTACATTTTCTTTTGGCTTAGATAATAAGTCTCTCCTTTTGATTTATCCCACTTTATTTTCCAAATATAACCAATTTATTGATAGTCCTATCTTCAAATTCTTTGGAGACAACAATTGCATGCTTTAATCGAGAGTATTCCTAAGGAACTCACCTTCCTTAGGATGTAATTAACTATGGGGGGTCTTGCCCCAAAAGAGAACTTTAGAACTTGATTTAGATAAATTGTGATTTATTCATCCATGTAAAGTAGCGAAAAAAAAAATCTCTAGTACATTCAAAGACCCATCACGCCTTAGGAGTGCTTATTAGGTGATTAGGTCCATCGTAGGGTAGTGATTTCTATCTTTTGAGATAGTGATTCGAAGTCGTACTCGATCACCAATAAGTACACCCTGGATCTGGTGTCCCCAGCCCCTGCTGAGACATATTAAAATAAACATCCAAATCCTAAACCTAAACTAAAAACCTAAACCTAACTAACCCAAACTAAACCCAAAATAAACCTAAACCCTAAACCTAAACCCTAAACTGGCCACAAATATAAGCTAAACTAAACCCTAAACCTAAAATCTCACAAACCAAGCCTAACACTAAACCTAAACCAAACCCTAACCCTAAATCTTAAATCCTAAAACCCTAAACCCTAAAACCCTAAACCCTAAACCCTAAACCCTAAAAACCTAGAAACCTAAATCAAATAAAACCTAAAATTAAAATAAATAAATAAAATCTAAACCTAAATAAAATAATAAAATAAACTAAAATAAAAACCTAAACTTAAAAATAAAATA
Source organism: Cymbidium sinense (assembly GCA_021442155.1). NCBI lineage: Eukaryota > Viridiplantae > Streptophyta > Magnoliopsida > Asparagales > Orchidaceae > Cymbidium > Cymbidium sinense. Next base: position 189,439,231 of record CM038220.1, read on the forward strand.
AAATAAAATAAAATAAATAAAAACCTAAAATAAACTAAAAAATAAATTAAACTGAAAAAAAGACCTAAATAAAACTAAACATAAAATAAAAGAAAATGAACCAAAAATATAATAAAATATAAACTAAATAAAATTAAACATAAAAAAATAAACCAAATAAAACCTAAAAAATAAATAAAAAAATTAAAACCTAAATCCTACTTTAAAAAAAAAACCTAAATGTAAAGTAAAATAACACAAAAATAAAATAAACTAAAATAAACCTAAACCTAAACTAAAAATAAAACCTAAAATAAACCTAAAATAAATGCTTAAAATAAAATCTAAACTAAACCTAAAAATAAAAATAAAACCTAAACCTAAAAAAATAAAATAAAATAAAGCGAACTAAAAAATAAACATAAACCTAAACCAAAACCTAAAAAATGAACTAAAATAAATAAACTAAATTAAATAAAAATAATAAATAAACCTAAATAGAAAACTAAAATAAATAAAAAATAAACTAAACAAACTTAAACCTACCGATTTACTTAATTAAAAAAAAAAAACTAAATCACCTAAACCCTAAAACCTAAAAACCTTACAAAACCACAACCTTAACCCAACCATAAACCTAAAAGCATTAACCCTAAAATCCCAAAACCCTAAACCCTAAAACCTAAACCTTGGACAAGAACATCACCGTCAACCAGGCTTAATCTAGATATGGTGGTGTGGCAAAGAGGAGGCGTTTCAGCGGTGGTGTGGTGGTGGAGGTCTTGGTTGATATGGAGGTGGTGCTGGAGTAAGTGGTTATGGAGAGGCGGGAGCGATGGAGGTTCTGGCCCAGTGAGGGGGCGGAGGAGATGGGGATATGATGATGGATCCCTACTCCATAGGCAGTGGTTGAGATGAGAAGCTGGAGAAATTGGAATGGCGATCAATCTGGCGCTTGTAGAATTGTGTCTTCTGGACATACAATTCTAGTTATCTAGGCTTTTGATTTGTTCTATCGTGCTCATTTTTTATCTATGTAAAACTGGGTCTTAGAAAACTTGGTGTGTTACTTGGTTGATGAAATCGAAAGAAGAAATGTTGAATCTCAATTTTTTATTTGTTAAAAAAAAATCAAAACCTAAACCTTAAACTAAAACTTGAAACCTAGACCTAAAACCTAAACCTAAACCACTAACCCTAAAACCCTAAACCCCAAACCTACCACCCTCCTACCCTAAACCCTAAACCACTCCCTAAACTAAAATCCACAACCCTACCACCTCCCCAAACCTCACTAACCTAAACCACAAACTAAAACCTCTAAATAAATAAAACATAATAAATAAATAAAACTAAAGTAAATAAATAAAATAAATAAATAAAACTAAATTAAACCTAAACCTAAAGCTAAACTAGGTTAAAATAAAAAATAAAACTACTAAAATAAATAAATAAAACCTAAACTAAAATAAATAAACTTGAATAAAATAAAACTAAACCAAAATAAAAATAAAATAAACCTAAAATAAAATAAAATAAAACTAAATCAAACTTAAACCTAAAATAAACCTAAAAATAAAATTAAAAATAATCAATAAAACCTAAACCATAAATTAAGAAAACCCTAAAAATAAAATAAAATAAACATAAACATAAACTAAAATAACCTAAAATAAAATAAAGCAAACTAAATAAATAAAACCTAAAACTAACCAAATAAACTAAACCTAAACCTAAACCTAAAAGATAAAATAAACTAAAAATACATAAAACTAAAATTAAACCTAAAATAAAACCTAAACCTACCAAAAAAACTAAAATAAAAACCTAAATCTAAAACTAAAAATAAAAAAATAAAAGCTAAACCTATAAAATAAAATTAAAATAAAACTAAACTAAAAAATAAACCTAAACTTAAACCTCAAAAATAAACTTAAATAAAACCTAAACTAATAAATAAACTAAAATAAATAAACTAAAATAAAAATAAAATTAACCTAAATAAAATAAAATAAAATAAATAAAATAAACTAAATAAATAAAATAAACTAAATCAACTAACCTCCTGGTTTAATTAATTTAGAAAATAAAATTAAATTAAATTAAAACCCCTAACCACCCTAAAGCCTAAATAACCACTACCACCAAACCTAAACCCTAAATCTTAAACCACTAAACCCAACCTCCACTAACCCTACTAAGCTAACCCTGACCCTACCACATACTCTAAACCTACCCACCAAATGACCAAAACTAATCCTAAACCTGGGCCCTAAACTAAATAAACCTAAAAATAAATGAATAAAAAACCTAAACCTAATGTAAATAAAGATAATAAAATAAAACTAGTAAAATAAATAAAATAAAACTTAAACTAAACTAAATAAAATAAAATAAACCTAAAATAAAAATCTAAATAAAATAAAACTAAATGTAAAATAAAATTAAATAAACCTAAATTAAAATAAAATAAAAAACTAAATAAAAACCTAAACATAAAAAATAAAATGAAAAATGACAAAATAATAAATTAAAAAAACCAAAAAAAACCCTAAACCTTAAACTTGAAATAAACAAAAAAATTAAACCTAAATCTAAACTAAAATAAATAAAACATAAATTAAACCCTAAAATAAATAAAATAAAATAAACTAAAAATATACCTAAATCTGAACTAAAAAAATTAAACCTAAAAATAAACCTAAAATAAAAACTTAAAACCTAAACATAAAAAAATAAAATAAAAACCTAAATTTAAGATTAAAATTAAAAAATAAGAAACCTAAACCTAGAAAATAAAATAAAAATAAAACTAAACTAAAAATAAACAAAAACATAAACCTAAATTTAAAAAATAAACTAAAATTAAAAAATCTAAAATAAAATAGATAACCCTAAAATAAATAAACTAAACTAAATAAAATAAAAATAGCTAAAATAAATAAATAAACTTAATATAAACTACATCTTGGGTTTCTTTTAAAATAAAACCCTGACCCTACCCTGCCTCCCTAAATCTACCACTAGCCCTGGTAACCTAACTTAGGCCACTACCCAAAACTGAATCATCCTCCTAACCTTCCACCTAAATAAGATAAACCCTGGGCCCTGGGCCCTAGGCCACCAGGCCCTGGGCCCTAGTCTAAAACTGACCCTGAGGCTGAGCCACAGGCAGAGCTGAACTGAACTCTAAAAAACCCTAAATGAGAAAAACTGACCTGGGCTCTACCTATGCTCCCTCTCCTGAGTCCTGGGCCCTAAGACCCTGGACCATAAAGGCCACTGAGCCTAACTAAATCTAAACCTCTACTAAATAAAACCTAAAATAAATAATAAAAAAAATAAAGATAAAGATAAAAAACTAAGATAACCTACTAAAATCTAAACCTAAAATAAAATAAAATAATAAAATAAGCTAAAATAAATTAAACAAAACTACTAAACTAAAATTAAAATAAATCTGGAATAAAATCCTAAAATTAAAACTTAAAATAAATAAAAAATAAAAATAAAATAAACTAAATAAATAAAACTAAATAAAAAAAAAAAATAAAACCTAAATCTACTAAAAAAAACCTAAACCTAAAATAAAAAATAAAATAAACAAAATAAATAAACCTAAAATAAACTAAAATATAAACCTAAACCTAAACTAAATAAAATATAATAAACTATAAACCTAAACCTACACTAAAATAAAACCTAAGAAAATAAAATAAAGCCTAAACCTAAACTTAAATAAAAAATAAAACCTAAACCTAAAAATAAAATAAAAAAAAATAATGAAAAATAAAAACTAAAAAAAATAAACTAAAAAATAAATCAAAATAAAAGTAACCTAAATAAAATAAACTAAAATAATTAAATATAAATTAAATAAACCTAAACCTATGGTTTGCTTGATTTAAAACCTAAACCCTAAACTGATCCTAAATCTGATCCTGGCCCAAAACTAAACAATTAAACCACTAAACCCTAAACATTAAACCATCTGACCCTAAACCTGAGCCCCAAACCCCAGATCAAATGCTCTACCAAACCTGAGCCCTAGGCCCTAAATGGGCCACCTGGGCTGTGCCCCAGGCCCTAAACCACTACACTGGGCTCAGAAACTGGCAGTTAGGCCACCACTGGGCCACAGGCCACTAGGCCCTGGGCCACCTAGGCCCTGGGCCACCTGGGCTCTGGGCCACCTGAGCCCTGGGGCTCCCTCCTGGGCCACCACTGATTGGCTGGTGACCTGGGCCTGGTATGGGAAGGCCCACAAGATCAAACCAAACTCCTAAACCCTGACCAAACCTGGGCCTCAAATAAAATAAATAAAATAAAATAAAACTTAAAAACACACAAACTAAACTAAAATAAAATAAAATATGAAATAAAAAATAAACTAAAATAAAATAAATAAAATAAACACTAATTAATAAATAAAATAACATGGAATAAAAAACCTAAATAAAAATAAAATCTAGAAATAAAATAAACCTAAGATAAAATAAAATAAAAAACTAAATAAAACCTAAAAAAAAGTAAGCAATAAAACCTAAAATAAATAAAATAAACCTAAATCCTAAATTAAAATAAACCTAAACTTAGAATAAAATAAAATAAACAAAATAAAATAATAAACCTAAGCTAAAAATAAATAAAACCTTAACCTAAACCTAAACTAAAATAAAATAAACTAAAAATAAACCTAAACCTAAACTAAAAAAATAAAACCTACAAAATAAACCTAAATAAAAGCCTAAAACCTAAAAGAAAATAAAATAAAACCTATCTAAACCTAAAATAAAATAAACATAAACCTAAAATAAAATAAAATGAAATTCACTAAATAAACTAAAATAACTACTAAAATAAATAAACCACTAAATAAATAAATCTAAATAAAAATAAACTAAATAAATAAACTAAATAAACTACACTGGTTTATTTAACCCAAACCTAAAATAAACCTAAACCTGACCTAACCCTAAATCATACCACATCCTCCTCCTAAAAGCCTAAACCCACTCTTCCACCTACCACTCCCTCCCTCACCTCCACCACTCCCTCCTAAAACCCAAACCCTAAATGCTAAATCCATCCCTAAACATTCAACCACTACTCAAACCACTAAACAAACCCTAAACTAAGCCTAAACCCTAAGAATGGGCAGAACCTTCACGGTAGAAACATCATCATTAACTAGGCTCAATTTAGATATAGTGGTGGAGGCAAAGGTAGAGGTGGCGTTTGATGGTGGGGAGATGGAGGGCTAGGTGGATATGGAGGTGGTGGTGAGGCGATGGTGGTTATGAAGGAACAATGTGAGGAGGACTATGATGGTAGCGAGGAGAGATATGGGATATGATATCTCGCTACTGAGGCGAGGGTGGTTTGATGGGAATAGAGAAACTAAAGAATGGTCGATCTGATCTGCTATTTATAAAATATTATCTCTACAATAGAGATGGTTCTACTTATGTAGGGTTTTTGACTATGAGCGCTCATTATTTATTTATGTTATCGCTTATGCCTTAGAAAACTTAGGGTGCTACTTGGTTGATGAAATCGAAAAGAAGAATGATGAATCTAAATTTGTTCTTTGTTAAAAAAAATGTTAAACCCTAAACTTAGACCCTAAACCTAAAACCTAAACCCTAAACCATAAACTTTAAACCCTAAACCCTAAACCCGAAACCCTAAACCCTAAACCCTACAATCCCTAAACCCAAAAGACTAAACCCTAAACCCTAAACCCTAAACCACAAACCCACAAGCCTAAACATTAAACCTAAACCTTCTAAACCTAAACCTAAAACCCTATAACCTAAACCCTAAACATATAACCTAAACCCAAACTAAATAAAATAACCCTAAACTCTAAACCTAAACTAATCCTAAACCCACAAAACCCTAAACCTTGAATAAAGATGTCATTGGGAGTAGATCAAAATGACCCAATCTAACATAATTAGTAAAGAAAATGTCTTTAAGAGACTTTCCCTTGACTATTAGATATTTGAATACCCTAAATCATATTATAATACCATATATTATATTATAATAGCATCATATATTTGAGCATAGTGATGTGTTTTTGGATGTTATAAGATGTTTTGAAATGTTTTAGTATATTATGGTATTATATATATAATATTCATAAAATTGTGATTTAATAAATCGATGATGAAATTTGTTAAATTTGAAGTGGTGGGTTATAGTACCAAATGTGTGCTACGCCACTTATAGTCTAAAAAGCAAGATTTTATTTTAAAAAGAAATATTATATGTTGTAGCATTGTATATCATCATATATCATAATATATTTTTTTGCACATTTTAAATTCTTTTAGTATTTTACAATCATGCGTCAAGCTTACACTAGCATTATTTATAAAAATGTTGATTATACTTTAAAATGGTGGAAGGCCAAATTCATAATTGGTAGAGCATGGCATCATAATATATTATTTCAATTTAAAATATGTAAGTGATACGACTAAAATATTTTTTTTTTATTGTTTAGACTAATTTATGATTTTTTATCTTAAGCAATCCCTTGTGATGTGATATGCAATATAATATAATATAACATGATATAGTGTATTATAATATTGGATGGCATAACATAGTGTAGCATCATGCATTATAGTGTACTATTGTGTCTTACTACTTATTTTTTAGCATATTTTAGTTTATTATAGTATGATGTAGTAGAGTTTGTACAGGTATAATTTATAAAAATATTGATTTATAGGCTGAGATGATGAGATTTGGCCAAATTTTAGGTAAGCTTTAGGGAACATCATTGGAGGTGTGCTATGGTTTATCATTTAATCAAAAGAATGGAATTTTGCATCCAAAATAAATGTTTATTTTTCAACCAAATTTTATAAATTTATTGCTTAAAGTGATTCATTTTAAGGTGTAATGTAATATAATATATTATGAAAGCATATTAAAATATAATGTACATAATAATATAAGTTCACATATATATATGAATGTGGTGGTATGTTAATAAATGTTATTGTACATTTTAGTATGTTTTACTTTTATTATAATACATTGGCCAAATTCAGGGCACACACCAAGAAGCAACACCAAAATTATGCTATTTTGTACCATTTCTAATCAAAAATTAACAATTTTACATCCAAACTGAACATTATTCATATTTTGAGAAAATTTTGTTATTTATTCCTTATAAGTGATTCTAATGAGGTGTAATGTTAGACAATATATTATATTATAGCAATTTATAATATAACATCATATATTATAATATAATATAGTGTGTTAATTCACAATATAATGTGTTTTGCATGATATTGTATAGTTAGTTTGAGCTTGCACCATCACCAATCATAAAATGTTGATTACAATGTTAAGATGTAATTTGAACGAATACATTGTTAGGCTTTTGGTTTAAGTATTAAAGGTGTGCATAAAAGAAGAAATAAGATTTGATGAGAATTCCATGTCAAAGACATGGAGGGAGATCTGCTAGGGGATCACACATGCATTGGACATGACATGTGAGGGGTCTATATCAAGGGCATATAAGAAGAAAATCTGCTAGGGAAATGGTTCAAATTTGATTTGATTATTTGATTTATGGAAAGAAGATTAGCTGGGGATAGAAATATATAATCCACCGGGGATTAAGATTGAATCGACTTTAATTTGCTTTGTTTTAATTGATGTGTAGGCATATCGGCTATAGCTATGGGCTTGAGTCCGCTGGAGATGGAGTATATGAACCTTCCATTAGAGAATCAAGTTCAGGCTATCTGTTGGGGATTGGGATTTGAGTTTTATTTCATAGATTTGTTTGGGGATGTATCCACTAGGAATAAGAGTTTGGTTAGATTTCTTTGATTTAGACTCTACTGGGGGAGTAGGTTTCATTTGGCTCTACTAGGGAGGTTGGTTTTGAATTTGATTTATTTGCTTGACTTATTTATATATGATTTAGGGCTCCACTGGGGAGAAGGGTGTGATTTAACTCCACCAAAGAAAATTAGATTGGGTTTGATTTAATTTGAGTTAATGTATGGACCCTGTCGATGTGCATTGGACCCACTGAGAAGAGGCTATATTAGCCTTGACCTGCCTCAAGTTTACAAATTCAAAGGGATAGTCTACATGCTACGGGGTAGATCTAACCAACATAAAGGGTTGCCTTTCGGTGTGCAACAGTTATGCTAGGAAGAAGGCGTAGCAGACTTACATCTTCCAAAGTAAGGAACAACCTCTGAGGTGACCTGTTGGATGCACAATAAATCAAACCTGACCTAGGGTGACCACTGAGTGAATGTCGCTGGGGACTTATGTTAACTAAAAAGTAGTCAAGATTAATTTTATCATAATTTCATGTGATTTGATATGTTTTATTTGGTTTAGTTTGATTTTGAATGGAAGGCATATCCATTGAGGATGTGACCTAGATTAAATTTGATAAATTTAATTTATGGACCATGTCGGTGTGTGATGGACTCATTGAGAAGGGGTTATATCAGACTTGTCCTATCTCAGATTTACAAATCCAAAGAGATAGACTACTAGGCGTG
>CM038220.1:189447870-189548427 GCA_021442155.1 Cymbidium sinense
ATGAAAACATAAACCTAAACCTAAAAAAATTAAATAAAACCTAAACCTAAACCTAAAAATAAAAACTAAAACCTAAATTGAAAAATTAAAATAAAAATAAAAGAAAAATAAAAAATAAACATGAACCTAAACCTAAACCTAAAAAATAAGTTAAAATAAAAAACCTAAACTAAAATAAATAAGCCTAAAAAAAAAAACTAAACTAAATAAAATTAAAGAAAAAACCTAAATAAAAATTAAAAAAAATAAAATAAACAAAAATAAATATAAAATAAACTAAATAAACTTAAACCTACCCGTTTACTTTATTTTTCTTTTTTTTTTTTAAAAAAAACCTAAACCCTAAGCCCTAACCCCTGAAACCTAAACCCTAAATCCTAAACCCCAAACGCTAAACCCTAAATCCTAAACCCTAACCCTAACCCAAAACCCTAATCCCTAAAACCCTAAACCTTAAACCCTAAACTGAAACCCTAAAAACCCTAAACTCTAAACTAACCCTAAATCCTAAACCCTAAACCATAAGAACCCTAAGCCCTAAACCCTAAACCCTAAACCCTAAATCCTAAACTAACCCTAAACTCTAAACCCTAAAACCCTTAGCCCTAAAACCCTAAACCCAAAATCATAAACCCTAAAAAGCTAAAAACATAAATATAAACTAAATAAAACCTAAAAATTAAATAAATAAAAAGACTTAAACCTAAATAAAATAAAAAAAAATAAAAAAAAGTAAAAATCTAAACTAAGACCTAAACCTAAACCTTAAAATAAAATAAAATAAACTAATAAAAATTAACTAAAATAAAATAAATAAAAACCTAAAGTAAGCTAAAAAAAGAAATAAACTTAAGAATAAAAAAACCAAATTAAAATAAAAACTAAATGTAAAATAATAATAAAATAAACCTAAAATAAAACTACATAAAAACCCAAATGTACAAAATAAACCTAAAAATAAAACTTAAAATTAAATAAAAAATAAAACCTAAACCCTAAACTAAAAAAAACCTAAACCAAAAATAAAAATAAAATAAACAAAATAAAATAAACTTAAAACCCTAAACCCTAAACACTAAACCATAAAATTTAAACCCTAAACCCTAAACCTAAAAGAAACCCTAAACCCTAAACCCTAAACCCCAAACCCTAAACCCTAAATCCCAAACCCTAAACCCTAAACACTAAACCCCAAACCCTAAACCCTAAACCCCAAACCTTAAACCCTAAACCCTAAAGTCTAAACTAAACCTTAACTAACCCTAAACCTTAAGCCCTAAACCCTAAACCCTAAACTAACCCTAAACTCTCAATTAAATAAAACCTGAAATAAAATAAATGAAAAAGCCTAAACCAAAATAAAATAAAAATTAAATAAAATAAAAAATAAAAATAAATAATAACATAAACTAAAATATAAACCTAAACCTAAACGTAAACTTAAACCTAAAAAGAAAACAAAATAAAAAATCAAAACCAAACTAAAATAAAATAAATAAAAACCTAAACTAAACTAAAAAAAAAACTTAAATTAAATAAAAACAAAACTTAAAATAAAAATAAAATAAACCTAAAATAAAATAAAATGAAAAATAAACAAAACCTAAACTTAAACAATAAACCTACAAATAAAACTTAAAAATAAATAAAAAATAAAACCTAAACCCTAAACTAAAAAAAACCCTAAACCTAAAATAAAAATAAAATAAACCTAAACCTACACTAAAATGAACTAAACTAGAATAAATAAAACCTAAACGTAAACCTAAAATAAACTAAACCTAAACCTAAACCTAAACTAAATAAAATAAAATAAACTAAAAATAAACCTAAATCTAAACAATAAAATAAAACCTAAAAATAAACAAAAAATAAAAACCTAAAACCCAAACCTAAAAAAATAAAATAAAAACCTAATCCTAAACATATAAATAAAAAAAATAAAACCAAAACCTACAAAATAAAATAAAATAAAATAAACTAAAAATAAACCTAAACCTAGACCTAAACCAAAAAAATAAACTAAAATAAAAAACATACACTAAAAAAAAATTAAACTAAAATAAATAAACTAAATATATAAAAAAATTAAACCTCAATCAATAGAGAAAATAAAATAAGCTAAATAAACATGAACCTACTAGTTTACTTAATATAAAAAAATAAAAAACTAGAAAAATAATAAATAAATAAACCCTAACCATAAATCCTAAACCCTAAACATACTACCCTAAACCCTAAACCCTAAACACTAAAACCCTAAACCCTAAACCTTAAACCCTAAAACCCTAAACTCTAAGCCCTAAACCAAAAACCTAAACCCTAAACCTAAACCCTAAAACCTAAACCCTAACCCTAAACTCCAAACCCTAAAAAGTAATTAACTAAACTAAACCTAAACACTAAAACTAACACTAAACCCTATTCTTTAAACCCTAAACCTATAACCCTAAACCCTAAACCCTAAAACCCTAAACTCTAAGCCATAAACCCTAAACCCTAAACCCTAAAATCTAAAAACCCTAAACCCTAAACCCTAAACTAACCCTAAACTAACCCTAAACCTTAAACTGGGTGATTTATTTGTTAGCCATTGCAAATTGATAAAATAGCTACAAAAACCTTCAGAATCCTGTTGAATTGGACATTACCAAGAAACACCCCAAAGAAATCAGGGATCTAAAATTACAATTATATGCAGAAAGTTGATTTTAAAAATTTCCCTATGTTTTGTTCACATTGTAAAATCCACGGGCACGATACTCACCTAAAAAAGAAAATTCTTATTAAAGAAACTATTATTCCTAACCCTAGATCGACCACTATTAAATATCAAAAAGTTAATTTAGAAAAGAAAAGGATTCATTGAATGTTTCTAATAAGGCTATTTTACGTCTTATTTTTTCTATCTAATTGAAGGTTTGTAATGTGGAAAATAATAATTTCTCTAAGCTTTTGAATGACAAATCTTTTTTTTCTAAGTCAATCCTTACATCCTTATCAGTTTTGATTGATAAAAATGATGCTTTAACTAAAAATATTAATGAGGATATCAATGTTATGCATCATTCGAATTCAATGTAGAATATGGCTTTGGTTTCTCATGATATTCAATTTGATAATTTTGACTTTACTTTAGTTCAGGATGATTGAAATTGTCAGAAAGATTTGGTTTTGTCAAATAATTTGGGTATTGAAGAAGAAGGGATGCATGTTCACACTTGCCTTCTTAATAAATTAGTTTCGGCTCCCTCGCTTGCTATACCCGATGCTCATTTTCCTTTAATAAATTTTAATAACTTGGAAGAAGGAGAACTCACTTCTATATAAGAGACTTCCCCTAAATCTATGATTAATGTTGCTAAATCCTTTATGAATGATGATTCTATGGGAAAAGAAATGGTTTCCTAACTTATCATGCTAAAAAAATGTTAAAAACATCCCTCCTAAATTGTCTAAAAACATTAGATCTGTTGTGACTCCTCTCCTCTCTAAATTAACCTTTTCTTAACCCCTTTTTTATTTCCTTATGTTTAATTTTCTTGTTTAGAATGTTAGAGGGATCAATACCCTATCTATTCATAACCGTATTAGAAACCTTTGTCGTATTCATAATATTTCTTTACTTATTATTTTGGAGCCTCTTATTCACCATGTTGCCAGAATGATCAGTTTCAATAATTTTTTCTCTAATGTTAGTAATAAAATTTGGTGTTTCTAGAATAATTTTGTGGAGGTTTCTATTCTTGATGATTTTTAACATGTTGTCAATGTCAAATATCTTATGGTGACTATTGTGTTTTGGGCTATTTTGTCTATGCATCTTGTAAGAGATCTGGTAGAAATTTTCTTTGGGAAAATTTGAAGAATTTTGCTACCTCTATTAATAAACCTTGGTTTATTCATGGGGATTTCAACACTATTTTATTCTCTTTTGAACAAAGTAGTCATTGCTCTCCTAATATTCATTCCATGGAAGAACTTTCCATTATGATTCTCGATTTCAATTTGATTAATATTGGCTTTAAGGGGTCAAATTTTACTTGGTAAAACTCTAGACTTTGGCAAAGGTTGGACCTTCTTTAATACTCATTGATTACTTAATGATGATTACTTCTTCGATCATTTAAGCAGAACCTTATCAGATCATGATCCTTTTTTTTTCTATTAAAGATAACTCTAATAGATTAAAAAAATTTCTCACATTTTTGATTTCATAACATGTCGATTCAGCATATTAATTTATTTAATGTTGTGGCTAACAATTGGGAAGCTCCCTCACATCCTGATAATTCAAATATGGGGATGAATAAATTTTGGTTTAAGCTTGTTTAAAAACCTTTTTGCTAATATCAAAGAAATGGAATAATTAGTTTGTGATCTTGAAGTCTCTATTATGTTTGATCCTACTAAGATTAAGGACTAAAAAAGATAAACTTGCTAATTTTCAAAATATGAAAGAGGCTTATTAGCACTAAAAAGTTGCTAGCAAACATATTATAGATGGTGACAAAAATACTAGATATTTCCATGCTTTAGTTAATAAAAAGAGAGCTTTAAATAATATTAAAAGAAATAAAGATGATAATGGAGAATGGATTACAAAGAATAATGAAATTAGGATTAATTATTAATTACTTTAAAATATGCTTAATAAGAGTTGCTCTTATGAAGTTATTTCTAAATCACACTTGATTCCTTCTATTATAACCAATAATGATAATGAATTGCTTAATTGTACTTAATGAAGAGAAAATTTTAAAGTTCTTAATAGCATGAACATAGATCTTGTCCTAGAGGGTTTCACACCAATTTTTTAAAAATGCTGGTCTATTGTTAAAAATGATTTGGTTGAGGCTGTGGTTAATTTGTTTTAATGGTAATCCTTTTCCTACATATTTTTCTAGCTCTTTTATTGTTCTCATACCTAAGAAAGATAATACAGACTATTTAGGTGATTTTAGACTTATTAGTCTTTGCACCTTCTTGAATAAGCTGATTTCCAAAATTCTAATTAACAAGCTCAATCCTTTACTTCATAGGATTATCTCTCTAAGCCAAACTAGTTTTGTTAGAGGTAGGTCTATTTCTGATAATATTTTGCTTGCTCACCAATTTATTGAAAAGAGGATGGAACTATGTTGTTCTCATGTATCCATGGTCTCCCAAGAAAAGCATTGAAAGATTTATAGTCTATAATAAACTCTTTTCCAATCATCTATCTCCAAAGGTAACATGAGCCCGCCTCTGACCTCACTGAGAGATTCAATCTTCCCATCTACTTAGAGTCTTCTACAATAAGACTTCCCTTCATAAGACACTTCTAACAATGGTAAACACTTAACCTCAAAGACTTAGAATGGTTAACCATGATTATGTGCTAACTAATAATCCACTTACACAACCAACCAACCATGAGTTAGGTTTTGGTTTTAATTTATTTTGTGGTTTATTTTAAGTTTAAGTTTTATTTAATTATTATTATTTTATTTTTTGGTTTATTTAATTTTATTTAGATTGATCATTTTACTTTTAGTTTTATTTATTTTTATTTATTTTATTTGTTTTTATTATTTTATTTTATTTTACTTTAGGTTTAGGTTTTTATTTATTTAATTAGTTTACTTTTATTTTATTATTTTATTTAGTTTAAGTCTATTTTATTTTGTTTTATTTAGTTTAGATTTTATATTTTTGGATTTTGGGTTTTTGGGTTTAGTGTTTTATTTTATTTTAATTTTAAAATGAGTATATTATTAGATATTAGTTTGTGCATATATCATTTCAATTTAGACAATTTATTTTATTCATTTAGGATTAATTTTATTATAGGATGATTTGGTCATTTTTTTCAATGTTATTATATATATAATTTTTATTATAAATTATCATAATATTTCTTGTTATTAAAAATTATTTATTAAAATTTTTTTTAATAGATTTTATATTTTTATTTTATCTTTTATTATTATTTTATTTATGTATAATAAAGGTCAATTAAGTTTCCATTAAATTAATTTAGTTTTTATATTATTTTAATAATTTTATTTATTTTTTCAATGATTTTTAGTAGGTCATATTTTAGGTTTTTTTATTATATTCTTTAGGTTTTAGAGGTTTATTAAAAAATGATGAATATTATCATATAATAAATAGAAATGATTAGGAATATAAATATTTGGATGAGGTATTTATGTGTATAAAGTTGGTTAGTGTCAGTATAAATCTCATTTGTGAAATTATTATTGGTATTTATGCTATTCTATTTGGTTTATTTATGATTTTAAATATGATTAGGGTTTCTCTTTCATAGGATAAATTGGAAAGATCATAAATATGATATGCTAATAGTAATATGGAAAGTAGATTAATAAATCAAAGATATTAATTTTATGAAGATTGTGTAGGGTTTATTTATTAAATAAAATCTTATAAAAAGTTATTTAAATATTTATATACTCTTTATTTTTATCTTTATAGTATTTATTTAGTAGTTTATCTTTATTTGTTTAAATCAGTATGTTAATTTATATTTTATTTTATTTTATTTTAGTAAGTTATTTTATTTTAGTATAAGTTTTATTTATTTAATTTAGTTGTGTCTAATTTAGGTATTTTTTTATTTTGTTTTAGGTTGTATTTAGATATTTTATAATATTTAGTTTAGAGGTTAGTTTATTTAGGTGTTTGTTTTATATCTTAGTTTAGTATCTTTTAGTTTAGTTTAGTTATTATTTTTTATTTTAGTTTGTTTTTTATTATTTTTAGATTATGTCTTGTTTAGGTTTCTAATTTTTATTTTATTTATTTATTTAGGTTGATTATTATTACATTTGGTTTTATTTTGATTATTTTATTTATTAGTTGGTTAATATTATCATTTAGTTTTAGCTTTATTTTATTCTATTTTTGTTGGTTATTTTGCTCTCATTTTAGCTCTTTATTTCATTTTTTTATTTCTTATCATTTATTTTGTTTTATTTTATTTTTTTTTATTTATCTTTTTTAAATATTTCTGTGATTTGTTTTGATTGGTTTTATTTAATTATTGGAATTTGTGGCTAATCATTTTTGATTATGGATGATTAAGTTTTATAAGTAAGATTAGTATGTATTTGTTTATTAAAAATGAAAATCATTTGTGATCGAAATGTAGATATTTATTAGTATTTATTAAATAATAAGATGATAATGGGTATTTCAAAGATGATTATGTTATTTTATTTAATTTTAAGTTTAGGGTATAATTTTATATTAGTAGTATTATATTTAGTATTATTATTATATTATAAATATTTATATTAGGGAATATAAGTTTATGGTTTATTACCTTCCATCCTTATGATTTTAATAATGACAATTTTATAAATCTATCCTAATTTTAGAATTTGAAAGTTTGCATGACCATTTTTTAAAGGATATCATTATAAAGAAGGTTGATATGAATTTTTTTAATAACTCCAAAATCAGACTATGTTGTTTTCTAGAGATAAGCGAGGATGAAAAGGTAGAGATAGTGCATTAACCCACAACTAGCATGAATTCAATCAATCTTTTGCCCATTTAGCAAGAGGGAGAAGGTAGGTGAAGAAACGCACTGGAGGAGCCAATTCTAGAATTTCATTGGTTACCAAATTTTAGAATTATAAAGGTAGATCATTTTGTCATATGCTTGCTCCATATCAATTTGATGGCCATGACTAGGTGGAGTGTTGTAACATTTTGTTCAAATTATATATTACCAAAGCTTTTGGCAATATCTCTTGGGATCAACTTATCCATATTCTGAATTTATTTAGGTTTTCTAATAAATTTATTTTTCTTATTAATAATTGTATTAATAATGCTTGGTTTTCTATTTTGCTTAATGGGGAAGCCTTGGGCTTCTTTCCTTCTTCCCATGGCCTAAGACTAGAGGATCATCTATTTCCTTCCTAATTTATTATTATTGTTGAGTACTTATCTAAGAGCATCAATGATCTATTCTTAAACAATCCTAGTATGTATTACAAAACTCTTGGTGGTCTTTTTGTTTCTCATTTAAGCTTTGTAGATGATTTCATTATTTTTTGCAATGCTTCTATTCATCATATCAATAATCTCAAGATTTTTTAAAATAAATTTGGTAGAGAAAGTAGTCTATCTATCAATGATAACAAAAGCTATTTTATTACTTTTTCAAGCATCTCCAATAATAAAATTAATCAAATCATGCATATCACTAACTTTAAACATCAACACCTTCCTAAGTATTTTGAGTGCTCCTCTTTAAAGGTGAAATGATCCCATCTTTGATAGTTAATTCAAAGAATTTTAAATAAAATTTCTATTTGGGAAATTCATTTACTTTCCTTTGGTGCTCACTATTCTTAAAAGCACTCTCAATTCAATGCCTCTTTATTTGATTCAAACTATTATCCCCACTAATGCTACTCTTATCGAATTGATCCCTTGCTTAAAAAATTTTTTGTGGATCCAATAATTCTACTAAAAGGTTGCATGACTTTGGCATAAATGTTGTGGTCCCTTGAGTGAAGGTGGTCTGGTTGCAAACATTGTGAAGCTATTACGCTTCTCTCATAAGCTCTAGTGAAATTTTAGAAAGAATGATAGCCTTTGGGCTAATTTTATGATGAAAAATATTTCCAAGGTAAACACCTCTTATTTGTGCTTATAAAGTTGGTGACTCTCCAATTTGGAAAAGGCTTTGCTCCATTAAATGGCTTGTTTAACCCTTAATATCTTGGGGTATTCATTGGTTCTTCTTTCTTTTGCAAGATAATTGGATTGGCAATGGCTCTATTGACTTCCTTTATCTACCCACTCTAGCAACTATCAAAGTTAACTCTTCTAGTAATAACACTTGGAATTAGAACAAAATTGAGAATTATATCCCTATTTCTCTTTTAGATAACTTTAGAAATATCTCTATTATTTCTAACAAACCAGACCAAATTCTCTTTAAGCTTTCTTATAATGGTGATTTTGTTCTTAAAGAGGTTTTGACTTTTATTAGATAAGCAAAACTCCTCTAATGTTTTTATTAAACTTTGGAACAATATCATTCCCATTTCTTATTCAATTTTAGCTTGGGGGATTTTGAATAACTTAATCCTTGTGAACTCTTTGCTCCGAAATAAAGGGTTTTATTTGCCTTCAAAGTGCTATTGTTGCTTTCATATTGAAAATGTTAATCATGTTTTTGTCAATGGTTCTATTGCTTCTAAATTATGGTTATGGTGATGATTTATTTAATGCCAACTACTTTCATGGCTCTCTTTCCATAAATCAACTTCTTGAAGCCTATTTCCAAAAAATTATGAAGGTCATATCAAAGTTCTAGTTTTATTACCCTTATTTGGTTCATCTAGATTGATAAAAATGATGCTAAATATCATGGTATTCCTATGAGCCTTAAAAGGTTCTGCTAGAACTAAAGAAAAAATTCATGCTCTATTTAATGCCAATCTTATTAGTAATATTCATTTTAGAGGCTATAAATTTGTGGCTAAATAATTGGGTGTCATTCTGCCTAATGTTGACTCTTATAAAAGAGCTAGGATTATTCATTGGATCAAACCCAAAGAAAATTTGATTATACTGAATACTGATGGTTCTATTGCTTCCAATAAATATGGCTATGGTGGTATTCTTAGAGATTCTAAAGGTACTATCATTTGTGCTTTTGCATATCCTCTCAAAGCCCGCTTTGTTATCTATGCTGAGCTTATGCCTATGAATAAAGCTATTGAAATTTGTTTGAATAAAGGTTTCCTTAACATCTGGATTGAAGTTGATGTGCTCTTGCTTCTTGACATGCTAAACTCTAATGCAATAAAAAATGCTGATTTATTTTATCTTCTCAATCATACTAAAAATCTTCTTTCACAAGTTTGTTATAAAATTTCTCATATCCTTTGTGAAGGTAATGCTTGTGTTGATTTCTTGGCTACTTTAGGTGCTAACTTAGCTGATTTCACTTTAATTGACAATCAAAATTTGCCTAAACTATTAAGGGATTTGGTCAATCTGATAACAGATTACCTTATCTCGATTATAATTTTCTTGGTTTTTTTATTGGTTTTGATGAGCCACTGCTTTTGGTTCCCCTTTGTTAAAACCTCTTTGGGTTGTGGCCATTTGCTTATTTTCACTCTTGTGTCTATGTTGAGTTTTATTTTTGAGCTCTTACTTTGGCCTAGTTTTACGATGGTTCCTATTTTTTGTTGTTTTGGTTTTTATCTGGTAGTTATTTGTTTATGCTGATTGTATTGCTTGGTTGTTTTGGTGACCTTCATTTCGGTGGTGGCTTTACCTACTATTTTCTATATGGGGCTTCCCATATTTTTGGGCTAGTGGCTTCCTTAACTAAGTTGTATTTTCTACTACTATGGTGGTTGGCTGGCTGGTTGGGCTAGCTATGTTGGTTGGCTAGGTTGGTTGGTCTGGTTTGGCTAGTTTCTCCACTTTGGTGGCGATCGAGGGGTATTAGTGGTCTAATTTTAGATTGATTTGGCAAGGTGGAGGTTATTTGTTGACTATTATTTCTTTTTATTAATTGGTTTTGAGGTCGATTCTGGTTTGGGTTTGTTTCTTTTGGTTATGGTTTTAGCCTCTTCCTGTAATGGTCTTCCTCTCTTAGTTGTAGTTGCTTTTGTTTTTGTTGTTATTTTTGGTTGGCTGGTTGATGGCTATTTAGTGGCTATTATTTTACTTTAGGATCTGGTGACATGGTTTGGTGTATTGGTGCCAAACTTGTCTGTGTTATGATCCTTGCACTCATTGATATTTCTCCTCCTTTTTGCTGTTGGCTTTGGTGGTGTTCCTCTTGTATTACAACTACTCCTGATGGATGGATTTTAGTTTGCCTTACTATCTTTGCTTAATTTTATTTTTGGCTAGCTATTTACCTCACCTGGATCAGAATTTTTGCAGCTTTGGTTGGGTTTCGTGGATGTTGTTGTTTGCTTCTACCTTTTCCCTGATTGTCTTGAGTTTTTTTGGCATGATGGATGTTATTGGTCTTTTCACTGATTTGGATTTTCTATTGTTGTGGTGGTTGCCTAGGAGGCTATGTTGGTTGGTGGTTGGTTATTATTTCTGCTATTGGTTGGATGGGTGGCTATTTTGTCCTTTCTTTCGCCTATTGGTGACATTACTCCTACTCCATGGTTCTCCTCTTATCGCCGCTTCCCTTCTTCGTGACGCCTTGTTGCCTTTTTTATTTGCTAGTGGAGGATATGAGCTATGTGTTTTTCTTGGTTTTTTTTTTGGTTTGTGTTGTTAAGGTCATGATGCTTGCTCCCTTTGATGTTGTTATTCTTCTTTGGTGGTTTTCCTACTTTACTGCTGCTATCCTGGATGATTGGTTGATTTTCTGCCTTATTGGGCTTATTTGTTTTGGTGACTTTGTGGTTGGCAATAATGTCTGCTGCTTGGAGGAGTTCGCAGCCTTACAAGATGATGGACTTGGGATGATGGGCTACTAGAGGCTTGCTGGAAATGATGGCCTTGATGTTTTCCTCTCTATCTTCTTTTGGCTGGTAACACTATATGTAATTGTATCCCTTCATCGGATGTTTGGATGCTTACATGTAGTGTTGCTCCTTGAGATGATTATAACTAAGTCTGAGCCTTTTTTTACTTTGCTCCTTTTCTATACTGTTATGCTTGCTTAATTTCTGATCCTTTCATTAGTATGTTGCGATTTCTTTTATAAGTTGGGAGAATCTTGTTGATGGATCTATCAAAAGGACCTATGGATGTTATCAAGCACATGGATATGTTGTTGTAATTATTTTGCTTTTGTTTTTTTTCCTTATATTATTGTAATAGTTAGGGGTTTATCTCTTAGGACTTATTATGGCTCTTTGAGCATTAGTTTAGAGATTTACTCCCTCTAAAGACTTTGTACTTTTTCTTTGTGGTAATAAAATTCTCCAAATTTCTTTTAAAAATAAAATCTAAACCCTAAGAATAAAGTGTAACATGATAACATCACCGTCAACTGCTCAATCTAGATGAGGGTGAAGGTGGAGGCTAGCTATCGCAAGGGTGGTGGGGATCTAGAGGTCCTAAATGGAGGTGGTGGTGAGCAAAGGATGGCTATGGAGGTGGGAGGAGCAACAGAGGTTATAGCTGGTGGTGAGGAGAGATCTGGATATGATGGTAGATCTCCTACTCAAGAGGCAGTGGTTTTGATGGAGTAGAAACCAAAGAATGGCCAATACCGCCGCTATGGAACTGTCAGATATAGATTCCTACTATCTAGGATTTTATTTGCTCTATGCATGCTCAATTTTTATCTATGTCACTACTTGTGTCTTAGAAAATTTGGTGTGTTACTTGGTTGATGAAATAAAAAAGGAGAAATGTTGATATGAATTTCTTCTCTGTAAAAAAATAAAAAAAAAACCAAAACCTAAACTAAAACCTGAACCCTAAACCTAAAACCTAAACCCTAAACCCTAGACCATAAAAACCCTAAACCATAAACCCTAAACCATAAGACCTAAACCCTAAACCCTAAACCCTAAACCATAAACCTTAACCCCTAAAAAAACCTAAACCCTAAACCTTAAAACCTAAACCATAAACTAAATAACTTAAACCTAAATCAAAACTCCTAACCTAAACTAAACCCTAAACTAAACCTAAATTGTAAACTAACCTAAAACTAAACCCTAAACTCCTAAAACCCAAAACTAAACCTAAACCCTAAACTTAAACTAAACTAACCTAAACCTAACCATAAACCCTAAACCCTTAACCCTAATCCAAAAATACTAAAAACCCTAAACCCTAAATCCTAAACACTAAACCATAAACCCTAAAGCCTAACCCAAAACCCTAAACCCTAAAACCCTAAATCATAAACCCTAAACCCTAAACCTAAACCTAAAACCTAAAACCCTAAACCTAAACTAGATAAAACCTAAAAATAAAATAAATAAAAAAACCTAAACCTAAATAAAATATAATAATAAAAGAAAATAAATACATAAATTAAAACCTAAACCTAAACCTAAAAATAAAATAAAATAAACTAATAAAAATAATCTAAAATAAAATAAATAAAAACCAAAACTAAACTAAAAAATAAAATAAACCTAAATAAAAAACTTAAATAAAATAAAAACTAAATGTAAAATAAAAATAAAATAAACATAAAATTAAATTAAAAAAATCTAAATAAAAACCTAAACCTGAAAAATAAACCTTAAAATAAAACCTAAACCCTAAACTAAAAAAAAAACCTAAACCTAAAATTTAAATAAAATAAAATAAAATAAACATAAACATAAATTAGAAGAAACTAAACTAAAATAAATAAAACTTAAATCTATTCCTAAAAGAAAGTAAACATAAACCTAAACCTAAACTAAATAAAATAAAATAAACTAAAAATAAACCAAAACCTAAACTAAAAAATAAATCCTAAAAATAAACCTAAAATAAAAACATAATACCTAAATAAAAAAATAAAATAAAATAAAAATAAAACTCAACTAAAAAATAAACTTAAACCTAAAAAATAAACTATAATAAAACCTAAGATAAATAAATAAACTAAAATAAATAATAAACTAAATAAACTAAAAAAATAAAAAATAAACCTAAATAAAATAAAATTGCAATAAATTAAAATAATGAAAATAAACTAAATAAATTAAATAAACATAAACCTAATTTTAATTAAAACCATAAATCCAAAATAAACCTAAACGCTAAACCAAACCCTAAACCTAAACCTAAACCCTAAACCCTAAACCCTAAACCCTAAACCCTAAACCCTAAACCTTAAACCCTAAACCCTAAACCTAAACCTAAACCCTAAAAACCCTAAACCTAAATCCCAAACCAAAACCTAAACCTAAAGTAAAATAAATTAAAAATAAACAAAAAATAATAAACCTAATAAACTTAAACCTAAACCTAAACTCTAAGAATGGGTGAACTACGTGAGCATCATCAACCAAAGGCTAAGCTAGATCTAAAAGAAGGTGAAGGCATAAAGCAAAGTTATCAGTTGTGGTGGGGAACCGAGGTGTTGGTGGGTATGGAGTGGTGGTAAAGCGGGTGGTTATGGAGGTGGGAGGAGTGATGAGGTTACAACTGGTGGTGGCGAGGGAGATCGGGATATGATGGTGGATCCCGCTTTGAGAGGCTGGTGGTTATGGGAACTAGAGAAATTGAATAACCCATCCGATTGCTATGGAATTGTGTCTTTATAGAGAGATCTATAGTTATCTAGGGTTTTATTTCTATGCATGCTCATTTTTGATCTATGTCATCACTTGTGTCCTAGAAAACTTGGTGCTACTTAGTTGATGAAATTGAAAAGAAGAAATGTTGAATCTAAATTTCTTCTCGGTTTAAAGAAAAAACCAAAACCCTAAACCCTAAACCTTAAAACCCCAAAACCCTAAACCCTAAGACCTAAACACTAAACTCTAAACCCCTAAACCATAAACCTTAAAAATCCTAAACCCTAAACTCTAAACAAACCATAAACCCTAAACTAACCCTAAACCCTAAACAACCCTAAACCCTAAACCTAAACCTTTAACCCTAAACCCTAAACCCTAAAAATCCCTAAACTTTATACCATAAATAAAATAAATAAATACATAAATAAAACCCTAGCCCTAACCCTAAACCCTAAACCCTAAACACTAGACCCAAAAACCTTAAACACTAAACCATAAAACCTACAACCTTAAAACCTAAACCCTAAACTCTAAACCTTAAACACTAAACCCTAAACCCTAAATCATAAAAACCTAAAAAACTAAACCTAAACTAAATAAAAACTAAAAATAAAATAAATAAAAAACCTAATCTTAAATAAAATAATAAAATAAAATATAATAAATACCTAAACTAAACCTCAACCTAAACCTAAACCTAAAAATAAAATAAAAATAAAAATAAAAACTAAACTAAAATAAAATAATTAAAAACCACAACTAAACTAAAAAATAAAATAAACCTAAAATGAAAACTTAAATAAAAGAAAACAATAAAAATAAAATAAAATAAACCTAAATAAAATAAAATAAAACTAAATAAAACCTAAACCTAAAATGTAAACTTAAAAATAAAACCTAAAAATAAATAAAAAAATAAACCTATACCTTAAAATAAATAAATAAAAAACTAAACCTAAAATAAACAAAATAAAATAAACCTACACCTAAACTAAATTAAACCATGCTAAAATAAATAAAACATAAACCTATACTTGAACCTAAACTAAATAAAATAAAATAAATAAAAAATAATCCTAAACCTAAACTAATAAAAAAATGTATAATAAAAACCTAAAACCTAAACCTAAAAAATAAAATAAAAGCTTAAACTAAACCTCAAAATAAAAAATAAAACCTAAACAAAAAAATAAAATGAAAATAAAACTAAACAAAAAATAATCATAAACTTAAACTTAAACCTAAAAAATAAACTAAAATAAATAAAACTAAATAAAATAAACAAAACTAAATAAAAAAAAAATGAACCTAAATAAAAATAAAAAATAAACCTAAATAAAAATTTAAAAAAATAAACTAAAATAGATAAAAAATAAACTAAATAAACTAACTAAAACTTAACCTATCGATTTACTTATTTTTTTTATATATAAAAAAACTCTAAACCCTAAACCCTAAACCTACAACCCTAAACATACAACCCTAAAGCATAAACCATAAACCCTGTAAAACTCCTAAACCCTAAACTTTAAACCCTAAACCCTAAACCTTAAACCCTTACCCTAACCCTAAACCCTAAATCCTAAACCATAAACCCTAAACCTTAAACCCTAAACCCTAAAATGTTAAACCCTAAACTCTAAACTAACCCTAAACTCTAAACACTAAACTCTAAAAACCTTATACCCTAAAAACCCTAAACCCTAAAGCCTAACACTAAACTCTAATACTTAAACTTTAAACCCTATCCCTAAACCCTAAAACCCTAAACCCTAAACCCTAAACCCTAAACCCTTAACCCTTAACCCTAACAACCTAAAAACATAAACCTAAACTAAAAAAAACCTAAAAATAAAATAAATAAAAAAAAGTAAAACCTAAAAAAATAAAATAAAATAAAAATCTAAACAAAATGTTGAACCTAAACCTAACAAAAATATAAAAAAATAAATAAAATAAATAAAAAAAACTGAACAAATTAAAAAATAAAATAAACCTAAGAATAAAAAAAAAAAAATAAAAATTAAACTTAAAATAAAATAAAAATCTAAATAATAAAATAAATAAACCTAAAATAAAATAAAATAAAAATTAAATAAAACCTAAACCTAAAAAAATAAACCTAAAATAAAACTTAAACCTAAACGAGAAAAAAACTTGAACTTAAAATAAAATAAAATAAACAAAATAAAATAAACATAAACCTAAACTAAATATAAATAAAATAAACTAAAATAAACCTAAACCTAAACTAAAATAAAACCTAAAATAAACCTAAAATAAAGCCTAAAACTTAAACTTAAAAAATAAACTAAAACCTAAACTAAACCTAAAATTAAAATAAAAAAAAACATAAACTTAAAATAAAATAAAAATAAAACTTAACTAAAAATAAACTTAAACCTAAAAATAAACTAAAATAAAAAAAAAATCTCTAAAATAAATAAACCTAAAATAAATAAAACTAAATAAAAAAAAATAAATCAAATAAAAATAAATTAAACTAAAATAAATAAATAAACTAAATATACTAAATAAACTAAACCCAAACTTAATTTAAAATAAACCTTAAACTCTAAATCAAACCCTAAACCCTAAACCATAAACCCTAAACCTTAAACCTACAATAAAACCCTAAACCCTACACCCTAAAACAATAAACCCTAAAACCCTAAACCCTAAACCCTAGACCCTAAATCCTAAAACCTAAATCCTAAACCCTAAATCCTAACCCTAAACCATAAACTGTAAACTCTAAACCCTAAACCCTAAAATTAAACCTAAAGTAACTAAATAACTTAAAAAATAAACAAAAACCCTAAAACCTAATAAACTAAACCTAAACCCTAAGAGTGAACATGACCATCAAAGCCTCCACTGGTGGAGGGAGGCAATATAAAGTGGTGAGGATTTGATGGTGCTGTGGATATGGAGGTGGTGGTCAAAGTGGTCTTATGGACGGGAGGAGCGGGTGGGGGATCCGGGAGTGTTGGATATGCTCATTTTTTTATCTATGTCATCACTTGTGTCTTGGTAAACTTGGTGTGCTACTTGGTTGATGAAATCAAAAAAAAGAAATTTTGAATTTGAATTTGTTCTCTAATAAAAAAAACTAAAAACCCTAAACCTAAAACTAAAACTTGAATCCAAAACCTAAAACCTAAACTAACCCTAAACTAACCCTAAACCCTAAACCCTAAACCCTAAAACCTGAATCCAAAATCTAAAACCTAAACCCTAAACCCTAAACCCTAAACCCTAAACCTTAAATCCTAAACCCTAAAATCTTAAACCCTAAACCCTAAACCCTAAACCTAAACCCTAAAACCTAAACCCTAAACCCTAAACCCTAAACACTAAACACTAAACCCAAAACCCTAAACCCTAAACTTTATACCCTAAACTCTAAACTAACTTAAACCCTAAACCTTAAACAATAAACCCTAAAAAGCTAAAAACCTAAACCTAAACTAAATAAAACCTAAACCAAAATAAAATAATAAAATAAAATAAAATAAAAACATAAATAAAAACCTTAACCTAAACCTACCTTAAACCTAAGCCTAAAAATAAAATAAAATAAAAAAATAAAAAAAAACTAAAATAAAATAAATAAAAACCTAAACTAAAGTAAAAAAATAGAATAAACCTATGAATAAAAAACCAAAATAAAATAAAAACTAAACTTAAAATAAAAATAAATAAACCTAAAATAAAATAAAATAAAAACTAAATAAAACCGTAAACAAAAAAAAATAAACCTAAAACCTCAAAAGAAATAAAAAATAAAACCAAACCCTAAACAAGAAAAACTAAACCTAAAATATAACTAAAATAAATAAATAAAACAAACCTGAACCTAAGCTAAATTAAACTAAATTAAAAGAAATAAAACCTAAACCTAAAATTAAAATAAATTAAACCTAAACACTAAACTAAATAAAATAAAATAGACTAAAAATAAACCTAAACCTAAACTAAAAAATTAAACCTACAAATATACCTAAAATAAAAGCCAAAAACATAAACCTAAAAAAATAAAATAAAAACCTAAACCTAAACCTAAAAATAGAAAAATGAAACATAAACCTAAAAAATAAATAAAAAAACTAAACTAAAAAATAAACTTAAACCTAAACCAAACCTAAAAATAAACTAAAATAAATAAAGTAAACTAAATAAAATAAAAATAAACCTAAATAAAAGTAAAATAAAAAACCTAAAATAAAAAATAATTTAAAAAACTAAATAAACTAAACTATTTATTTTAAAAATTAATAAACCTAAAACCTAAACCTAACCTAAACTAAACCCTAAAACCTAAACCCTAAACCCTAAACTAACCTAAACCTAAACCTTAAATCCTAAACCCTAAATCCCTAACTTAAACCCTAAACCTACCCTAACCCTAAACCCTAAACCTAAACTTAAACTAACTATTAAACCCTAAAACAAAACCCTAAACCTAAACTAAACTATAACCAAAACTTAAAACTTAAAGCCTAAACCTAAAGCATAAACCCTAAACCCTAAATCCAACCCTAAACCTGCTAACTAAAGCTAAAACTAAATTAAACCTAAACCCTAAACTAACCCTAAACCCTAAAGCTAAACCCTAAACTAAAGTTTAAAACCTAAACCTAAAGTCTAAACCCTAAAATTCTTAAAGCATAAACCTAAACTAAATAAAACCTAAAAAGAAAATAAATATAAAAAACTAAACATAAATAAAATAAAATAAATTTTAAAAAAACCTAAACTAAAACCTAAACCTTAACCTAAACCTAAAATAAAATAAAATAAAATAAAAAAAAATAAAATAAAATAAAATAAATAAAACCTAAACTAAACTAAAATAAATAAACCTAAGAATAAAAAACTAAATAAAATAAAAGCTAAATGTAAAATAAAAATAAAATAAACCAAAAATAAAATAAAATAAACTTAATAAAAACCTAAACCTAAAAAATAAACTTAAAAGAAATAAAAAATAAAACCTAAACCCTAAACTAAAAAGACCAAAACTAAAAAAAAACTTAAACCTAAAATAAAAATAAAATAAACAAAGTAAAATAAACTTAATCCTAAACTAAAATAAACTAAACTAAAATAAATAAAACCTAAACCTAAACTTAAAATAAACTAAACCTAAACTAAATAAAATAGAATAAACTAAAAATAAACCTAAACCTAAACTAAAAAATTAAAATGTATAAATAAACCTAAAATAAAAACCTAAAACCTAAACCTAAAAAAATAAAATAAAAACCTAAACCTAAACTTAAAAATGTAAAATAAAGCCTAAACTTAAATAATAAAATAAAAATAAAATGAACTAAAAATAAACCTAAACCTAAACATTAACAATAAACCTAAAAAAAAATAAATTAAATAAAAACTTAAAATAAAATAAATAAACCTAAATAAAAATAAAATTAAAGTAAACTAAAATAAATAAAAATAAACTAAATTTACTAAATACCTAAACCTACCATTTACTTAATCTAAAAAAACCTTATGCTTTAAATCCTAAACCCTAAATCCCAAACTTACAACCCTAAGCCCTAAACCCTAAACCCTAAACCCCAAATCCTAAACATAAACCTGAAGTAACTAAATAAATAAAAAAATAAACTTAAACCCTAAAACCTAGTATACCTAAACCCTAAGAATGAGCAGAACCTTGACGACAGGAACATCACTGTCAACAAGGCTCAGTCTAGAACTGGTGGTCTAGGCAAAGGTGGAGGTGGAGGTTACGTAGTGGTGGTGGGGGATCTGGAGGTGCTGGTGGATATGGACATGGTGGTTGGAGTAGTGGTTGTTATGGAGGCAAGTGGAGCAGTGATCGGGGATCTGGAGGTGCTGGTGAATATGCGATCTCATTTTTTATCTATGACGTCACTTAAGGCTTAGAAAACTTGGTGTGTTACTTGGTTGATGAAATCAAAATAAAGAAAAGTTGAATCTTAATTTGCTCTCTGTTTAAAAAAAAACCAAAAACCCTAAACCCTAAACTAAAACCTGAGCCCTAAACCTAAAACCAAAACTCTAAAACATAAACACTAAACCCTAAAAACCTTAAACTCTAAACCCTAAACATTAAACCCTAAACCCTAAAACTATAACCCTAAACCCTAAACCCTAAACCCTAAACCCTAAACCCCAAACCCTAAACCCAAAACCATAAACCCTATACATATCCTAAACCATAAATCCTAAAAGATAAACACTAAACCTAAATTAAAACCTAAAACCTAATACAAAATAAAATAAAACATAAACTAAAATAAACTAAACCTAAAACCTAAACTTAAAAATAAAACCTAAAAAATCAATAAAAATAAAACCTAACCCTAAACCTAAAAAAAAATTAAAATAAACCTAAATATAAACTAAAAAATAAAGAAATAAAACCTAAACCTACACCTAAAATACCTAAACTTAAACCTAAACTAAATAAAATAAAATAGACTAAAAAAATAAACCTAAACCTAAACTAAAATAAAACTTAAAAAAACAAACCTAAAAAAATCTAAAACCTTAACCTAAGAAAATAAAATAAAACCTAAACCTAAACCTAAAATAAAAAAAAAATAAAACCTAAACCTAAAGCTAAAAAAAATAAACTAAAATAAAAAAAAACCTAAACTAAAATAAATAAACCTAAAATAAATAAACTAAATTAAATAAAAAATAAAAATAAACTAAATAAATATAAAAAAATAAAATAAACTATAAAATTAAAAAAAAAAATCAACTAAATAAACTAAATAAATTAAATAAACATAAAACTACGAGTTTACTTAATTAAAAAAAAATAAAAAACTAAAATAAAATAAAAAAAATTAAAACAACCCTAAACCCTAAAACTAACCTTAAACCTTGAACTTACAACTCTAAACCCTAAACCCTAAACCCCAAACCCTAAACCCTAAACCCTAAACCCTAAACCATAAACCTAAACCCTAACCTTAAACCTAAAACAAAAAAACCTAAATCTAAACTAAATAAACCTAAAATAAAATAAATAGAAAAACTTAAACCTAAATTAAATAAAAATGAAATAAAATAAAACCTAAACTAAAACAAAACCTAAAAGAAATAAAAATAAAACTAAACCCTAAACTTAAAAAAAAACTTAAAACTAAAATAAACAAAATAAAATAAACCTAAAGCTAAACTAAAATAAATTAAACTAAAATAAATAAAACCTAAACCTAAACTAAACTAAAATAAACTAAACCTAAACCCTAAACTAAATAAAATAAAATAAAGTAAAAATAAACCTAAACCTAAACTAAAAAATAAAACCTAAAAATAAACCTAAAATATAAACCTAAAGCCTAATCCTAAAAAAAACATAAACCTAAACCTAAAATAAAAAATAAAAAACCTAAACCTAAAAAAATAAAATAATAAAAACTAACCTAAAAAATAAACCTAAACCTAAACCTAAACCTAAATAATAAACTAAAATAAAACCTAAACTAAATAAATAAACCTAAAATAATTAAACTAAATTAAATAAAATAAAAATAAATAAACAAAATAAATAAAAAATAAAAAAAAATAAAATAAATAAAAAGTAAACTAAATAAACCTAATCCTACCTTTTACTTAATTTTTTTTTAAAAAAACCCAAAACACTAAACCATAAACCCTAAACCATAAATCTTAAACCAAAAACCCTAAACTCTAAACCTACAACACAAAACCCTTAACCCTAAACCCTAAAATATAAACCATAAACCTTAAACCGTAACCTTAAATCCTTAATCCTAAATGTTAAAAGAATAAACCCTAAAACCCTAATTCCTAAACCTTAAACACTAAATCCTAAACCCTAACCCTAAACCCCAAAACCCTAAACCCCAAAACCCTAAATCTAAACCTAAAGTAACTAAGTAAATTAAAAAATTAATAAACCTAAACCTAAATCTAAACCCCAAGAATGGGTAGAACCATGATGGCAGGAACATCACCATCAAATAGGCTCCCTAGATCCTGATGGAGGCAAGGTGGAGGGTTATCATAGTGGTGGGGGGGGATCTAGTGGTGCCGGTGGATATGGAGGTGGAGAGCATTGGTGGTGATGGAGGCAGGAGGAGTGACAGAGGTTACAGGCATGGTGGTGATGGAGGGAGAGATTGGTGATATGATGGTGATCGCCACTGAGAGGTCATGGTGTTGATGGGTGCAGAAACCAAGAACAACCAACTCGATGCTACTTATGGATTGTGTCTTTAAGATAGTGAATGTTCTAGTTATCTAGGGTTTTGATTTTCTATGTATGCTCATTTTTGATCTATGTCATCGCTATGTCTTAGGAAACTTGGTTTTGTTACTTGGTTGACGAAATTGAAAAGAAGAAATGTTGAATCTAAATTTGTTCTTTATTAAATAAATAAAAACCAAAAATCCTAAACCCTAAACTATGAACTAAACCCTAAACCATAAAACCTAAAACCAAAACTAAACTCTAAAAATAAAATAAAAAAATAAAAAAATCTGTATCCCTAAACCCTAAACCCTAAACCATAAACCTACAACACTAAACCTACAACCCTAAACCCAAAACCCTAAACACCGTAAACCCTAAAATCTAAACCCTAAACCTTAAAAACTGTAAACCCTAAACTCTAAACCCTAAACCCTATACCCTATACCCTATACCCTATACCCTAAACCATATAATCATAAACCTAAAACTATAAACCCTAAAGTAAACAAAATAAACCTAAACTATTTTTAATTTTAAAACCTAAATCCTAAACCCTAAACCATAAACTATAAAAATTAAACCTTAAACCCTAAAACTAACCCTAAACCCTAAACCCTAAACCTACAACACTAAACCTATAACCTACAATGCTAAACCCAAAACCCAAAACCCTAAAAAATCATAAAACCTAAACCCTAAGCCCTAAATCCTAAACCCTAACCCTAAACCCTAAGCCCTAAACCCTATAATCATAAACACTAATACCCTAAATCCTAAACCCTAAACCCAAAACCCAAAATCCTAAACTCTAAATCCCAAACCCTAAACCTAAACCTAAAGTAACTATATTAATTAAAAAATAAACCTAAATACTAAAACCTAATGAACATAAACCTAAACCTAAACCCTAAAAATGGGCAGAACCTTGTTGGAAGGAACATCATGATCAACTAGGGTCAATCTAGATCTAGTGGTAGAGGCGAAGGTAGAGGCGGAGATTATTGCAGTGGTGGTGGGGGATATGGAGGTGTTGGTCAGAGTAATGGAGGTGAGAGGAGCGATGGAGGTTATAGCCATGGTGGTGGCCGAGGGAGAGATCAGGGATATGATGGTGGATCCAACTACTCAAGAGGGCGAGGTGGTTCTAATAGGAACTAAAGAACCATGAACGATGACCAATACGCTTATGGAAGTGTGTCTTATAGAGATGATTCTAGTTATCTAGGATTTTTGATTTATTTTATGCATGCTCATTATTGATCTATTTCATCACTTGTGTCTTAGAAAACCTGGTGTGTTACTTAATTGTTAAAATTAAAAAGAAGAAATGTTGAATCTGAATTTATTCTCTGTTAAAAAAAAAACTAAAAACCCTAAACTAAAACCTAAACCCTAAACCTAAAACTTAAACCCTAAACCCTGAACTCTAAAAAAAAAAAAAAAAAACCATAATCCTAAACCCTAAACCATAAACACTAAAACCTACAACCCTAAACCACGAACCCTAAACCCTAAACCCCAAACCCTAAACCATAAACCCTTAAACCTAGAAACCTAAAACCTAAACCTAAACTAAATAATACCTAAAAAATAAAATAAATAAAAAAACCTAAACCTAAAAAGAAAATAAAATAAAAAATAAAAACTAAACTACAATAAAATAAATAAAAACCTAAACTAGACTAAAAAAAATAAAATAAACCTAAAAATAAAAAACCTAATTAAAATAAAAACTAAATGAAAAATAAAAATAAAATAATCCTAAAATAAAATAAAATAAAAACTAAATAAAAACCTAAACTAAAAATAAACCTAAAAATAAATAAAATATAACATAAACCAAAATTAAACAAAATAAAATAAACCTAAACATAAACTAAAATAAACTAAACTAAAATAAATAAAATTAAACCTAAACCTAAACCCAAAAATAAATAAAATAAAATAAACTTAAAATAAACCTAAACATAAAATAAAAAAAAATAAAACCTAATAAAAAGCCTAAAATAATAACCTAAAACCTAAACCTAAAAAAATAGAATAATAATCTAAACCTAAACCTAAAAATAAAAAATAAAACATAAACCTAAAAATAAAATAAAAATAAAACTAAACTAAAAAATAAACATAAACCTAAACCTAAACCTAAAAAATAAACTAAAATAAAATACTTAAATTAAAAAAATAAACCTAAAATAAATAAAATAAATTAAATAAAAATAAACCTAAAAAAATAAATTACATAAATTAAAATAAATAAAAACTAAACCAATAAAAAAAAACCTAAACCTAACAGTTTACTTAATTTAAAAATAAACTTAAACTAAAACCTAAACCCTAAACCCTAAAAAAAAGAAAAAATTTAAAAAAAACTTAACACTAAACCCTAAACCCTAAAACTAACCCTAAATACTAAACCCTAAACCCTAAACTCTAAACCCTAAACCATATAAACCCTAAAACCCTAAACCCTAAACCCAAAACCCAAAACTCTAAACCCTAAACCCAGAACCCTAAACCCTAAAAACCCTAAACCCTAAACACTAAAACCTAAACCTAAACCTAACCCTAAAACCTAAACCTTAAAACCCTAAACCCTAAACCCTAAACCCTAAATCCTAAGCTAAACCCTAAACCCTAAATATCTAAAAACCTCAACCTAAAATATAAACCTACAATTAAACCTAAACCTAAACAATAAACAAAAATAAAAAACCTAAACTTAAATAAATAAACCTAAAATAAATAAACAAAACTAAATAATAATAAAAAAAGAAATAAATTAAAATAAATTAAAATAAACTAAATAAACCTAAACCTATCGGTTTGCTTAATTAAAAAAAACCCAAAACCTTAAATCCTAAACCCTAAACCCTGGACCCAAAAACTAACCATAAACCCTAAAAGTCCCTAAACCCTAAACCCTAAACCCTAAATGCATAAACCCTAAAACCCTAAGCCCTAAACCTTAATCCCTAAACCTAAACCCTAATCCCTAAACCCTAAACCCTAACCTTAAACCCTGAAACCTATACCCCAAACCCTAAATCTGAACAGAAAGTAACTAAATAAATTAAAAAATAAACATAAAACCTAAAACCTGATAAATCTAAACCTAAACCAAAATTTCTAGTAAGTGAGTCATCGTTGCATTGACTATGTCCCTACCCTTAAACACACATCACCAAACCCATGAAGGCTCATTTTGCTTTGATTCTCACTATTGGAATCATGGTCTTAATCGCTTTCATGTTTTACTTGGAGTGACGTCATGGCTTGGAATCTTCCCAGATGATTCCATGGGGGACACTGACGGATCCAATGGATCCTACAAGGGCATCAACTACCTTGGCTTTGGCTTTTTCAAAATCATTCAAAGACATCCTTACTGGTAATGATAGCTATTCAGGTGAGTCCCTGAAACTTAGTTTGACTTCTTTTCAAGGCATGCCTACAGTTATCTGCTTTGATCTAATTGTGGAAAAGCTTGCTAAGCCATTTGAATCCACTTTGATTGAAAAGTTTACTCTTCATAGGCCAAATCTGGAAAACATTCACTATTTCATTCATATTCTGAAACTTTTGGGTGCTTTTATGATTGATTTAATTGATCCTCACCACATTTTTATTTAGTTAACAAATAATTTGGATTACTCATGTGTTTTTGCTCATTGTTCTTATTTTGTTTTCAATTTCCAAATGAGGTTACTGAAATGGACTCCACTATTTGATATTAGGGAGGAATCCCCAATCATTCTGGTTTGGATTTCTCTCCCCAATATGCAAATACATTTCATTAATCATGAATTCCTTTTTACTATGGATGCCTTATTTGGTCGGCCATTGCAAATTGATAAGGCAACATCTACAAAATCTCGACCTTCTCTTACTAGATTCCTGATTGAATTGGACATTACCAAGAAACACCCCAAAGAAATCTAGTTTAGATCTTAAAATTATGTTTATATGCAGAAAGTTGATTTTAAAAATTTCCCTGTCATTTGTTCTCATTGTAAAATCTACAGCATGATAATGAATGTTTCATTCGCATCCTCACCTAAAAAAAAAGAAAATTCTAAGGAAACTATTGTTCCTAACCCTAGGCAACACCGTTAAATATCAAAAGTTAATTAAAAAAAAGGATTCATTGAATGTTCCTAGTAAGGCTATTTTACCTCTTATTTCTTCTATGCAATTGAAGGTTTCTAATATGGAAAATAATAATTTATCTAAACTTTTGGAGATGATTCTATTTCTTCGATCCTCGATCCTTATCATTTTGATTGATGAAAATGATGCTTTAATTGAAAATATTAATGAGGATATCAATG
Source organism: Cymbidium sinense (assembly GCA_021442155.1). NCBI lineage: Eukaryota > Viridiplantae > Streptophyta > Magnoliopsida > Asparagales > Orchidaceae > Cymbidium > Cymbidium sinense. The sequence continues at coordinate 189,474,636 of CM038220.1, forward strand.
TTATGCATCATTCAAATTCAAGGGAGAATATGGCTTTGGTTTCTCATGATATTCAATTTGAAAAACTTGACTTTACTTTAGTTAAGGATGATTTAAATTCTCAAAAATATTTGGTTTTGTTAAATAATTTGGGTATTAAAGAAGAAGGGCTGGATGTTCACACTTGCCTTCTTAATAAATCTATTTTAGATCCCTCCCTTCCTATACCCGATGCTCATTTTCCTTTAATAAATTCTAATAACTTGGAAGAAGGAGAACTCACTTCTATACAAAAGACTTTAGTTAAATCTTTGAGTAATGTTGCTAAATCCTTCACGGATGATGATTATATGGGAAAAGGAAATGGTTTCCAAAGTTATCATGCTAAAAAGAAAAGAATGTTAAAAACATCCCTCCCAAATTGTCTAAAACCACTAGATCTATTGTGACGTCCCTCTCCTCTCTTATCCAACCTTTTCTTAACCCCTTTTTTATTTCCTTAAGTTTAATTTTCTTGTTTGGAATGATAGAGGGATCGATACCCTGTCTATTTGTAACCATATTAGAAACCTTTGTCGTATTGATAGTATTTCTTTACTTATTATTTTGGAACCTCTTATTCATGTAAGGAAAAATTAACCATGTTGTCAGAATGATCGATTTCAATTAATGTTTCTCTAATGTTGTAGTAAAATTTGGTTTTTTTGGAATAATTTTGTGGAGGTTTCTATTCTTAATGATTTTCAACAAGTTGTCAATGCTGAAATATCTTATGGTGACTATTGTGTTTTGGGCTCTTTTGTCTATGCATCTTGTAATAGATATCGCAGAAATCTTCTTTGGGAAAATTTAAGGAATTTTGCTACCTTTATAAATAAACCTTGGTTTGTTGGTGGGGATTTCAACACTATTTTATTCTCTTCTGAATGAAGCAGTGGTTGCTCTCCTAATATTCATTCCATGGAAGAATTTTCCAATATGATCCTTGATTGCAATTTGATTGATATTGGCTTTAAGGGTTCAAATTTTACTTGGCAAAACTCTAGACTTTGGCAAAGGTTGGACTGGATTCTTTTTAATACTCATTAGATTACATAATGGCCTATTACTTTTGTTGATCATTTAAGTAGAAGCTTATCAGATCATGATCCTCTTTCGGTTTCTATTAAAGATAACTCTAATAGATTAAAAAATATCTCTCATTTTAGATTTCAGAACATGTGGGTTCAACAAATTGATTTCTTTAATCTATTAACAATTGGAAAGCACCCTTACATCCGACAATTGATTATAGGGATGAATAGATTTTGGTTTAAGCTTAAAAACTTAAATAAAATTTGTGGAACAACATTATTTTAAAAACATTTTTTGCTAATATCAAAGAAATGGTTTGTGATCTTGAAGTCTCTATTATGTCTGATCCTACTAAGATTAAGGACTTGACTGAGGTGAAAGGTAAACTTGTTAATTTTCAAAATATGAAAGACACATTAGCACTAAAAGCTACTAGTAAACATATTGTGGGTGGTGACAGAAATACTAGATATTTCCATGCTTTAGTTAATAAAAAGAGAGCTTTAAATAATATTCAAAAATTAAAGATGATAATGGAGAATGGATTACGAAGAATAATAATATTAAGGATTTGACCATTAATTACTTTAAAAATATGCTTAATAAGAGTTACTCTTATGAAGATATTTCTAAATCACACTTAATTCCTTCTATTATAACCAATAATGATAATGATTTGCTTACTATTGTACCTAATAGAGAGGACAATTTTAAAGTTCTTAATAGTATGAACATAGATTCTGTTATTAGTCAGGAGGGTTTCACTAAATTTTTTCAAAAATGTTGGTAGATTATCAAAAATAATTTGGTTGAGGCTGTGATTGATTTTTTTAATGGTAATCCTTTTCTTAGATATTTTTCTAGCACTTCTATTGTTCTCATACCTAAGAAAGATGATCTAGACTATTGGAGTGATTTTAGACCTATTATTCTTGCACCTTCTTCAATAAGTTGATTTCCAAAATTCTAACTAATAAGCTCAGTTATTTACTTCATAGGATTATCTCTCTAAACCAAACTAGTTTTGTTAGAGGTAGATCTATTTCTGATAATATTCGCTTGCTCACCAATTATTTCATGATTTAAATGCTAAGATAAGAGGTTCCAACATTTTGTTCGAATTATATATTACCAAAGCTTTTGGCAATATCTCTTGGGATTTCCTTATCCATATTCAGAATTCATTTAGGTTTTCTAATAAATTTATTTTTCTTATTAATAATTGTATTAATAATGCTTGGTTTTCTATTTTGCTTAATGGGGAAGCCTTGGGCTTCTTTCCTTCTTCCCATGGTCTAAGGCTAGAGGATCCTCTATTTCCTTCCTTATTTATTATTATTGCTCACTACTTATCTAAGAGCATCAATGATCTATTCTTAAATAATCCTAGTATATTATAGAACCCTTGGTGGTCTTCTTGTTTCACATTTAAGCTTTGTAGATGATTTCATTATTTTCTGCAATGCTTCTATTCATCATATGAAGAATCTCAAGATTTTTTTAAATAAATTTGGTAGAGAAAGTAGTCTATCTATCAATTACAACAAAAGTTGTTTTATTACTTCTTCAAGCATCTCCAATAATAAAATTAAGCAAATCCTACATATCACTAACTTTAAACATCAACACCTTCCTCTTAAGTACTTGAGAGCTCCTCTTTATAAAGATCTGAAATGATCCCATCTTTCGGATGAGTTAATTCAAAAAATTTTAAATAAAATTTCTATTTGGGAATTTCATTTACTTTCCTTTGGTGACAGGCTCACTATTCTTAAAGCACTCTCAATTCAATGCCTTATTATTTGATTCAAACTATTATCCCCACTAATGCTACTCTTATCGAATTGATCGCTTGCTTAATAAATTTTTTGGTGACCCAATAATTCTAAAAAGAATGCATTGGACTTCTGGCAAAATTGTTGTGGTCCCTTGGGTGAAGGTGGTCTCGGTTGCAAACTGATTTGTGAAGCTATTACTGCCTTCTCTCATAAGATCTAGTGGAATTTTAGAAAGAATGATAGCTTTTGGGCTAATTTTATGATGAAAAAAATATTTCCAAGGTAAACACCATCTTATCTGTGCTTATAAAGTTGGTGACTCTCTTGTTTGGAAAAGGTTTTGCTCCATTAAATAGGTTGTTGAACCCTTAATATCTTGGGGTATTCATTCGGGTTCTTCTTTCTTTTGGAAAGACAATTGGATTGTCAATGGCTCTATTGACTCCCTTTTATTTACCCACACTAATGCAGCTATCAATGTTAACTCTTTTGGGCATAATAACACTTGGAATGAGAACAAACTTGAGAATTATATCCTTATTTCTCTTTTAGATAACTTCATAAATATCCCTATTTTCTTTAAAAAAACCTGAGCAAATTCTCTTTAAGCTCTCTTACAATGGTGATTTTGTTCTTAAAGAGGTTTGCAAATTTATTAGAGATAAGCAAAACTCCTCTAATGTTTTCATTAAACTTTAGAATAATATCATTCCTATTTCTTATTCAGTTTTAACTTGGAGGATTTTGAATAACTTTATTCCTATGGACACTTTTTTTAGAATAAAGGGTTTTATTTTCCTTAAAAATTTTATTGTTGCTTTCATATTGAAAATGTTAATCATGTTTTTGTCAATGGTGCTATTGCTTCTAAATTATGGTTATGGTATGATGATTTATTTAATACAAACTATGTTCATGGCTCTCTTTCCATATATCAACTTCTTAAAGTATGCTTCTAAAAAATTGTGAAAGGTCATACCAAAGTTCTAGATGCTATTACCTTTATCTAGTTCTTCTGGATGGACAAATGATGCTAAATATCATGGTATTCCTATGAGCCATAAAAGGATCTAGAACCAAAGAAAAATTCATGCTATTTAATGCCAATCTTATTAGTAACATTCATTTTAGAGGTAAAATTTGTGGCTAAAAAATTGGGTATCATTCTGCCTGATGTTCACTCTTATAAAAGAGCTTGGATTATCCATTAGATCAAACCCAAAGAAAATTTTATTAAAGTGAATATTGTTGGTTCTATTACTTTAAATAAATATGGCTGTGGTGGTATTCTTAGGGATTCTAAAGGTACTGCCATTTGTTCTTTTTTGTATCCTCTCAAAGCCCGTTCTATTATCTATACTGAGCTTATAAACATAAAGATATTGAAATTTGTTTGAATAAAGGTTTCCTCGACATCTGGATTGAAGTTGATGCGCTCTTGCTTCTTGACATGCTAAACTCTAATAGAATAAGAAATGCTGATTTATTTTATCTTCTCAATCATACTAAAAATCTTCTTTCTCAAGTTTGTTATAAAATTTATCATATCCTTTGTGAAGGTAATGCTTGTTCGATTTCTTGGCTACTTTAGGTGCCAATTTAACGATTTCACTTTATTTTACAATCAAAATTTGCTTAAACTATAAGGGGTTTGGTCAATTTGGATAACACTGGATTACTTTATCTTAAATTATAATCTTAGCTTGGTTTTTTTTTAGTTGGTTTTGATAAGCCATTACTTTTGGTTCCCATTTGTTAAACCCTCCTTGGTTGTGGCCATTTGCTTATTTTCACTCTTGAGCTTATATGTTGGGTTTCTCCACTGTATTGGTGGCAAATCAAAGGGGTTGTTGGTGGTCTAATTTTGGATTGGATTTAGAAAGGTGGCGGTTTTTTATTGAATGTTATTTCTTTTTTTTGTGGATTTTGTTTTGTGGGTCGATTTTGCTGGTTTATGTTTATTTCTTTTGGTTGTGGTTTTGACCTCTTCTAATGGTCTTCCTCTTTGGTTAGTATTTATTTTTTGTTTATTTTAGGTTGGTTGTTTGATAGCTGTGGTCGCTTTGATTTGACATGGTTTTGCATTGGTGCTAACTTGGTGGTTATGATTCGCCTCATTGATATTTTCTTCCTTTCTATTGGCTTTGGTGGTGTTCTTGTTGTATTGATGTTGCTCCTGATGGATGGCTTTTAGTCTTTCTTATTACCTTTGCTTCATTTTGTTTTTGGCTAGCTATTTACCTCACTTGGATCAGAATTTCTGCTACTTTGGTTATGTTTGATGGATTATGTTGTTTGCTTCTACCTTTTTCCTAGATGTCTTAGGTTGTTCTGGCATGCTGGATGTTGTTGGTCTTTTCACTGATTTGGATTCTTTGTTGTTGTGGTTGTTGGGTAGGTGGCTATGTTGGCTTGCTAGGTTGGTTGGATGGGTGGCTATTTTGGCCTTTCTTTCCTGTAGTATTCGTGACATGCTGGTTGGCCTACTCCTGCTATGGTTCTCCTCTCTTGGCGGCTGCAGTAACTTCCCTTTTTGTAGTTTGGGTGATAGTCTTGCTGCCTCTCCTATTTGCTTGAGGAGGATATGAGCTCTTGTGTTTTTTTTGGTTTGTGTTGTTAAGTTCATGATGCTTGCTCCCTTTGATGTTGTTATTCCTCTTTGGTGGTGGCTTTGGTGGTGTTCCTACTATACTGTTGCTGTCCCTGATGGTTGGTTGATTTTCTGCCTTATTGGGCTTATTTGTTTTGGTGGCTTTTGGTTGGCTATTATGTCTGCTGCTTGGAGGAGTTTGCAGCCTTGCAGGATGATGGACTTGGGATGATGGGCTATACGAGGTATGCTGGCAATGATGGCCTTGATGTTTCCCTCTCTATCTTTGTTTGGCTGGTAGCACTATATGTAATTGTAACCCTTCTTTAGAAGTTTGGATGCTTACATATAGTGTTGCTCCTTGAGATGATTGTAACTAAGCCTAAACTTTTTTTTACTTTGCTCCTTCTTCAGCTCATACACTTTATGCTATCTTTCATTAGTATGTTGTAGATTTCTTTTTATCGGTTGGGAGAATCTTGCGTGGATCTTCGGACAAAAGATAGATGTTGGTATGGTATATGTTGTTGTATTTGGTTTTTGCTTTTGTTTTTTCTCCTTATATTATTGTAAAAGTTAGGAGGTTTATCTCTTTAGGACTTATTATGGCTCTTTGAGAATTAGTTTAGAGATTTACCCCTTCTAAGGACTTTGTACATTTTCTTTATGGTAATAAAATTCCCCTAATTTTCTTAAAAAAATCTAAACTCTAAGAATAGGTAGAACTTTGACGGCAGGAACATCACCGTTAACCAGGCTCAATCTAGATCTGTTAGTGGAGGCAAAGGTGGAGGCAACGGTTGTTGCAATGGTTGTGGAGATCTTGAGGTGCTGGTGGATATGGAGGTGGCGGTCGGAGTAGTGGTGGTTATGGAGGGGGGAGGAGAGACAGAGGTTACAACCGTGGTGGTGGAGGAGGGAGAGATCCGAGATATGATGGTGCCGCTACTCAAGAGGCCAGGGTGGTTCCGATGGAAACTAGAGAAACTGAAGAATGGCCGATCCGATCTACTGCTTATGGAACTGTGTCTTTATAGTAGAGACGGTTCAAGTTATTTAAGGTTTTTTTATTTTCTCTATGCGTGCTCATTTTTTATCTATGTCATCGCTTGTGTCTTAGAAAACAGGGTGTGTTGGTTGATGAAATCGAAAAAGGAAATGTTGAATCTGAATTTGTTCTCTATAAAAAAAATTGAAAACCAAAAACCCTAAACTAAAACTTGAACCCTAAACCTAAAACCTAAACCCTAGACCTGAAACCCTAAACACTAACCACTAAAAACCCTAAACCCTAAACCTAAAACCATAAACCCTAAAACCCTAAACCCTAAACCATAAAAGCTAAACCCTAAGACCTAAACCCTAAACTCTAAACCCTAAGACCTAAACCCAAAAAACCCTAAACTAAACCATAAACTAAGTTTAAAACTATAAACCTAAACCTAAAACCTAAACTATAAACCTAAAACCCTAAACTAAACTTAACCATCCTAAACCTAAACCTTAAAATGCTAAACATTGAACCCTAAATTAACACTAAACCCTAAACCCAATATCCTAAAAACCCAAAACCCTAAAGCCTAAAGCCTAAACCCTAATCCCTAAGCTAACCCTAAATCATAAACCCTAAACCCTAATCCATAAACACTAAAAGTGCTAAACCCTAAAGCCTAAACACTAAACCTAAACCTAAACCTTAACCTAAACCTAAACCCTAAACCCTAAACCCTAAACCTAAACCTAAAACCTAAACCCTAAACTAAACCATAAACCCTAAACCCTAAACCCTAAAAACCTAAAAACCTAAACCCAAACTAAATAAAACCTAAAAATAAAATCAATATAAGTACCTAAACCTAAATAAAATAAAATAATAAAAGAAAAAAACATAAACTAAAACCAAAACCTAAACATAAAAATAAAATAAATAAAAACCTAAACTAACCTAAAAAAATAAAATAAACCTATGAATAGAAACCCTAAATAAAATAAAAATGAAATGTAAAATAAAAATAAAATAAACCTAAAATAAAATTTAAAAAAATTAAATAAAAACCTAAACCTAAAAAATAACCTTAAAATAAAACCTAAAATAAATAAAAAATATTACCTAAACCCTAAACTAAAAAAAAAAAACCTAAATCTAAAATAAAAAAAAGAAAATAAAATAAACATAAACCTAAACTAAAATAATGTAAACAAAAATAAATAAAATCTAAACCTAAACTAAATAAAATAAATTAAACTAAAAATAAACCTAAATTTAAACTAAAAAATAAAACCTAAAAATAAACCTAAAATAAAAACATAAAACTTAAACCTAAAAAAATAAAATAAAAACCTAAACTTGAACTTAAAAATAAAAAATAAAACCTAAACCTAAAAAATAAAATAAAAATAAAACTCACCTAAAACCTAAACATAAACCTAAACCTAAACCTAAAAATTAAACTAAAATAGAAAAACTAAACTAAAATAAATAAAATAAACTAAAAAATAAAAAATAAACCTAAATAAAAATAAAAAATAAAAGAAACTAAAATAAATAATAAACAAACTAAGTAAACTAAATAAACCTAAATCTACCGATTCACTAAATTTTTTTAAAACCATAAATTCAAAATCCTAAACCCTAAACCCTAAACCCTAAACCTTTACACTAAACCCTAAAACATACAACCTAAACCCTAAACCCTAAACCTTAAACCCTAAAAGCATAAAGCCTAAAACCATAAACCCTAAATCCTAAACCCTAACCCTAACTCTAAACCCCAAACCCTAAACCTTAAACCTTAAATGAAACCCTAAATTAAACTAAACCAATTAAACTATAACCCTAAACTCCTAAACCCTAAAAAACTAAAACCTAAACCTTAACCCTAACCCTAAACCCTAAACCTAATAATATGTTAAACCTAAACCTAAAAACACTAAACCCTAAACCTAAAACCCTAAAACCTTAAATCTAAATCATAAAACCCTAAACTTGAACCCTAAACCCTAATCCTAATCCCTAAACCCTAAAAATGCTAAACCATAAACCCTAAACTGTAACCCTAAACCCTAAACTGTAAAATCTTAAACCTTAAAATCCTAAACCATAAACCCTAAACCATAAACCATAAACCCTAAAAACCTAAAAACCTAAACCCAAACTAAATAATACCTAAAAATAAAATAAATAAAAGAACCTAAACATAATTAAAATAAAATAATAAAATAAAATAAAAACATAAACTAAAACCTAAGCCTAAACATAAAAATAAAATAAATTAATAAAAATAAACTAAAATAAAATAAATAAAAATCTAAACTAACCTAAAAAATAAAATAAACGTACCAATAGAAACCTTAAATTAATAAAAATTAAACGTAAAATAAAAATAAAATGAACCTAAAATAAAATGAAAAAAAACTAAATAAACACCAAAACCTAAAAAATAAACCTTAAATTAAAAGCTCAAAATTAATAAAAATAAAACCTAAACCCTAAACTAAAAAAAATCCTAAACCTAAAATAAAAAAAAATAAAATAAAATAAACCTAAACTTAAACTAAAATAAAGTAAACTAAAATAAATAAACCTCAACCTAATCCGAAAATAAGCTAAACCTAAACCTAAACCTAAACTAAATAAAATAAAATAAACTAAAAATAATTCTAAATTTAAACTAAAAATAACACCTAAAAATAATCCTAAAATAAAAACATAAAACTTAAATCTAAAACATAAAATAAAAATAAAACTCAACTAAAACTTAAACATAAAAATAAATCTAAACCTAAAAAATAAATTAAAATAAAAAACCTAAACTAAAATAAATATACCTAAAATAAATAATATAAACTAAATAAAAACAAAAAATAAAATAAACTAAGTAAACTAAATAAACCAAAACCTACCGGTTTACTTAATTTAAAAAAAACCCATAAATCCAAAATCCTAAACCCTAAACCCTAAACCATAAACACTAAAAGCATAAACCCTAAAACCTTAAACCTTAAACCCTAAACCATAAACCCTAAACACTAAACCCTAAACACTAACCCAAACCCTAAACCCTAAACCCTAAATCCTAAACTACAAACCCTAAACTTAAATCTAAATTAAATAAATAAATTAAAAAATAAAACTAAACCCTAAAACCTAAAAACCGAAACTTAAACCTAAACCCTAAGAATGGGCATAACTATGACAATAGGAACATCACCATCAACCAGGTTCGGTTTAGATCTTTCAGTGGAGATAAAGGTAGAGGCGGCGGTTATCACAGTGGTGGTGGACGATCTGGAGGTCCTGGTGGGTATGATGGTGGTATGATGGTGGTGGTCAGAGCAGTGGTGATTTTGAAAGTGATAGAAGCAACATAAGCTACAATCACGGTGGTGGAGAGAGATCGGGTATGATGGATCCCACTACTATAGAGAGGTGGTTCTAATGGGAACCGGAGAAACTAAAGAATGATCGATCCAATCTTATAGAATTGCATCTTTATAGAGATAATTCTAGCTGTTTTTTGATTTATGCATCTTAATTTTTATCTATGTCATCCCTTATGTATTAGAAAACTTTGTGTGTTACTTGGTTGGTGAAATCGAAAGGAAGAAATATTGAATCTGATTTTATTCTCTGTTAAAAAAAACTAGAAATCCTAAACCCTAAACTAAAACCTGAACCCTAAATGTAAAATCGAAAGCAAGAAATGTTGAATAGGAATTTGTTCTCTGTTATAAAAAACCAAAAACCCTAAACGCTAAACTAAAACTTGAACCCTAAATGCAAACCCTAAACCCTAAACCCTAAAACCCTAAACCCTAAACCTCAAAAGCCCTAAACCCTAAACCCTAAAACCTAAACCCTAAACCCCAAAACCCTAAACCCTAAACCCTAAAGCCTAAACCCTAAGTCTTAAACCCTAAACCCTAAACCCAAAAAAAACCCAAAACCTAAAACCCAAATTCCCAAACCCCAAACTCAAAACCCTAAACCCTAAACCCTAAACCTTAAACCCTAAACCCTAAACCTTAAAAAGATAAAAAGCTAAACCTAATTTAAATAAAACCTAAAAATAAAATAAATAAATAAACCTTAACTAAAATAAAAAAAAAAAAACTAAAATTATAAACTAAAACCTAAACCTAAGCCTAAACCTAAACTTAAACCTAAGCCAAAAATGAAAATAAAATAAAAAATAAAACTAAACTAAAATAAAATAAATAAAACCTAAACTAAGAAATAAAACCTAAATAAAATAAAAACTAAACCTAAAATAAAAAATAAAATAAACCTAAAATAAAATAAAAACCTAAACCTAAAAATAAAACCTAAAAATAAATAAATAATAAAACCTAAACCCTAAACTAAAAAGAAAACTGAAACCTAAGATAAAAATAAAACAAACCTACACCTAAACTAGAATAAACTAAACTAAAATAAATAAAACTTAAACCAAAACCTAAAATAAAATAAACCTAAAATAACCTAAACCTAAACCTAAACCTAAACTAAATAAAATAAAATAAACTAAAAATAAACCTAAACCTAAACTAAAAAATAAAACTAAAAATAAACCTATAATAAAACATATAAAACATAAACCTAAAAAAATGAAATAATAAACCTAAATCTAAACCTAAAAATAAAAATAAAACCTAAACCTAGAAAAGAAAATAAAACTAAACTAAAAATAAACCTAAAAATAAAAAATAAACCTAAACTAAAATAAATAAACCTAAAATAAATAATCTAAACTAAATAAAATTAAAATAAACCTAAATCTAAATAAAAAATAAATTAAACTAAAATAAATAAAAAATAAACTAAATAAACCTGAACTTATATCTTACTTAATTTTAAAAAAATAAAAAATAAAGAAAAATCCTAACCCTAATTCCTAAACCCTAAAACTAAACCTAAAACTGAAACTCTAAACCTTAAACCCTAAACCCTAAACCCTAAAAAACCCTAAAGCCTAAACTTAAACCCTAAACGCTAAACCCTAAACTAACCCTAAACCCTAAACCCTAAACTCTAAACCCTAAAACCCTAATCCCTAAACCCTAAACCTAAACCCCTCTCCCCACCAAGCGCTCTCTCATTCTCTGGTGATTTTTGAATCCCTCTTGGTGCATCCTGACTGGGATTTTGGTTTGGCTTTGATTCGACCAATTCAATGGTTTGAATGGCATCCGGCCATTTGCATGATGCTTCATCATTGACCATGCAGTGAGTTCTATTCCTTGGGCTCCACCTCAAATTATGGATGCTTCAAATCGACACTTTGTCCTAATGCTTCTTCTACTAGATCGTTTAAGGAAGCGCTCTTTGGTAAGACTTCTCCCTCTATTGATTTGGTTAATCTCATTTCGACATCTTTTAGTGGTTTGCTAGCCGTAATGTGCTCTAATGAGGATGTTGAAAAGTTGGCAAAACCATTTGATTTTTCTCTTATCAGTAAATTTGCTTTGCGTCGTTTGAATTTGGATAAGATCCAATATTTTTTCTATAATCTCAAGCTTACGAGTGCTTTCTAGATTGGTCTTATTGACCCTCATATCGCTTCAACTTTCTAATGATCCGGATTATTCATGTGTTTTAGCATCATTCTTATTTCATCTTTATTTATCAAATGCATTATTGATGTGGTACCCCTTTTGACATTAAGGTAGAATCTATGTGTTATTATCTATTCCTAATATGCATTCATTTCATTACCCATCATGTGATTTTGCTATTTTATTTGGCATTTTAACCTGCACCGAGCGATCTTGCCCATCTTGGATCCTTGGAATTATATATAACTAAAAAATACCCTAAGGAAGTTTGGATTGGCTGTGAAAAATATGGGTATTCATAAAAGGTTGAATTGGAGAACCTTTTGATTTTTTGTTTCCACTATAAAATTCACAGTCATTATAATTCAGAAGGTTTTATTCTCCATCCCCACTTAAAAAATGAAATCCTTCTAAAGAGAATGTTGTTCTTACCCATAAGTCGATCCCTACTAATGTTCAACCTCGATCCTAATAATGGTATGAAGGTTATTATTGAGGTTGATTCCTTGGATATCTGTTAATCCTTTTGAACAAGTTTTAGCTCAGCTGATATAGATTGATTTTCAAAATTGGAAAGATGACTTATCACTTTTTCCTTCTTTGAATTTGAATATTTCTAGTGTAGAGAATAATAATTTTCAAAGTTATTAGAAGATGATTTTGTTTCCTTTGATTCTATTCCTACATCTATGTCAGCTTTGATTTATGAAACTAAAGCTTTTAATTAGGATTTAATTGATGTCAAGCATGCTAAAAACATTTTTGATCCAGATTTAACTACTCGTGCTTTAGATAGTTGTAAATCATCGTCTCTCATTTCTAATCTTGATATTCATGTTAATCTTACTTTTCAACTTAATATGGATTTGGAAGAGGGTGAACTCCCCTCCAAATAATTGGAGAATTATCCAAAATTTGTGACCAATGTTACTAAATCTTACTCGGATGATGACTCTAGGAGAAAAGAAAATGGTTTCCAAACTTATCATGCTAAAAATAAAAAAAGTGTTAAAAATTACCCTCCTAAATTATCCAAAATACTATATCTCGATGCTACTCTCACTCCTTTCTTAATTAACCCTCCCTTTTATTTTACTTATGTTTAATTTTCTTGTTTGGAATGTTAGAGGGATCGGTACCCTCTCTATTCATAATCTTATTAGAAATCTTTGTCGCATTCATAATATTTATTTACTTATTATTCTGGAGCCTCATATTTATCATGCTAATAAAATTAACCATGTTGTTAGAATGATCAACTTCAATAAAATTTTCTTTAATGTTAGTAATAAGATTTGGTGTTTTTGGAATAATTTTGTTGAGGTTTCTATTAATAATGTTCTCTAAACACTAAATCCTAAACCCTAAAACCTAAAACCTAAATTTTAAAACTAACCCTAAAACTTAAACCCCAAACTTACAACCCTAAACTTACAACCTAAACCTAAACCTAAACCTACTCTAAACTTAAACCCTAAACCTAAACTAACCAAACCTAACTAACTATAAACTAAAACTAAACCTAAACCCTAACTAAACTAAATCCTAAACCATAAACTATACCCAACCTAAATCTTAACCCAACTAACCTAACCTAACCCTAAACCCTAAACTCTAAATTTAAACTCTAAACCCTAAACCTAAACTTAAACTAACCTAAACCATAAAATAAACTAAACAATAACTTAAATCAAAAAACCTAATCCACTAAACCCTATACCCTAACCCAAACAAACCTAAACCTAAACCTAAAAAGCATAAATCTTAAAACCTAAACCTAAACCTAAACTAAACTAACACTAAACCCTAAACTCTAAGCCCCAAACCCTAAACTTAAATAAAAATTAAGCTAAATAAATTGAAAATAAATCTAAATCCAAAAGTCTAATAAACCTAACCCTAAACCAAAACCTTAAGAATGGGCAGAACCATGATGGTAGGAACATCACCATCAACCAGGATCATTCTAGATCTGGTGGTGGAGGCGAAGGAGGACGTGACAATTATCTCAATGGTGGTAGGTTGATTTGGAGGTGCTAGTGGATATGGAGGTGGTGGTCCGAGCAGTGGTGGTTATGGAGGAGGGAGGACCGATGGATGTTACAGCCGTGGTGGTGGTGGAGGGAGAGATCGAGGATATCATGGTGGATCCTGCTACTTGAGAGGCCAGGGTGGTTCTAATGGGAATTGGAGAAACTGAAGAATAGCTAATCCAATCTACTGCTTATCGAACTGTGTCTTTACAGTAGAGATGGTTCTAGTTATCTATGGTTTTTGATTTGCTCTATGCATGATCATTTTTTATCTATGTCATCGCCTGTGTCTTAGAAAACTTCCTGTGTTACTTAGTTGATGAAATCTTAAAGATGAAATGTTGAATCTGAATTCATTCTTTGTTAAAAAAATAAAATAAAACCAAAAACCCTAAACACTAAACTAAAACCTAAACCCTAAACCTAAAACTTAAACTCTAAACCCTAAACCCTAAACCCTAAACCCTAAACCAAAACCCTAAACCTAAACCAAAACCAAAACCTAAACCCTAAACCTAAAACCTAAACTTTAAATACTAAGCCCTAAAGCCTTAACCTTAAACCCTAAAACCTAAACCCCAAACCCTAAACCCAAAACCCTAAAAAAACTAACCCTAAATCCTAAAAAGCTTACAACATAAACCTAAATTAAATAAAACCTAAAAATATTATAAATAAAAAACATAAACTAAAATAAAATAAATAAATAAAATAAAATAAAACATTAACTAAAACATAAACTTAAAAAGGAAATAAATTAAAAAATAAAAACTAAAATAAAATAAAATAAATAAAATCCTAAACTAAACTAAAAATAAAAAACCTAAATAAAATAAAAATTAAACCTAAAATAAAAATAAAGTAAACCTAAATTATAATAAAATAAAAACTAAATAAATACCTAAATAAAAGTTAAAATAAAATAAACCTAAATAAAAATAAATAATAAAATAAAATAAATAAATAAATAATAAATTATATAAACTAAAACCTACTAGTTTACTTAATTTCAAAAAAAAATTAAAAAAGTAAAAAATATAAAAAAAACCTTAACCATAAACCCTAAACCCTAAAACTAACCTTAAACTAAACCCATAACCTAAACCTAAACCTAAACTAAATAAAACCTAAAACAAAATAAATAAAAAAAACCTAAATGTAAATAAAATAAAATAATAAAATAAAATGAAAACCTAAACTAAAACTTAAACTAAACCTAAAAAATAAAATAATATAAAAAATAAAAAACTAAACTAAAATAAATAATAACCTAAATTAAACTAAAAATAAAATAAACCTAAAAATAAAAAAACCTAAATTAAATAAAAAAACTAAGCATGAAAGAAAAAAAATAAAATAAACCTAAAATAAAATAAAATAAAACTAAATAAAATGAAACATAAAAAATAAAATAAAAAAAAACCAAAACTAAAACAAAAAAAACCTAAACTTAAAATAAACAAAAATAAAATAAACCAAAACCAAAACTAAAATAAATAAAACCTAAACCTAAAACTAAAATAAATTAAACCTAAATCCTAAATAAAATAAAATAAGATAAACTAAAATAAACCTAAAATTAAACTAAAATAAAACCTAATTGATAAACCTAAAATATAAATAAACCTAAAAAATAAAATAAAACCTAAACCTAAACCTAAAATAAAAAAACATAAACCTAAATAAAACAAAATAAGATGAGATTAAAATAAACTAAAACCTAAACCAAACCCTAAAAAACAAACTAAAATAAAAAACCAAAACTAAAATAAATAAACATAAAATAAATAAACTAAATAAAATAAAAAATAAACCTAAAGAAAATATATAATAAACTAAATAAATTAAATAAACTAAATAAACCTAAACCAACCAATTTACTTATTTTTTTTGTTTAAAAAAAAGCCCCTAAACCATAAACCATAAACCCTAAATCCTAAACCCTATGACCCTAAACCCTAAATCCTAAACCCTAAACCCTAACCCTAAACCCTAAACCCCAATAGCATAAATCCTAAAACCCTAAACTCTAAACCCTAAACCCTAAACCCAAAACCCTAAACCCAAAACACCAAACCCTAAACCTAAACCTAAAGTAACTTAAAAAATTCAAAAATAAACCTAAGAAACCTAAACCTAAACCTAAACCCTAAAAATGGCCAAAACCTTGATGATAGGAACATCACCGTCAACCAGGCTCAGTCTAGATCCGGCGGTGGTGGCAAAGGTGGAGGCAACGATTATCGCAGTGGTGGCGGGGGATCTAGAGGTGCTGGTGGATATGGAGGTGGTCGTCATAGAAGTGGTGGTTATGAACGGGAGGAGTAGTGGTGGGAGATCTGGAGGTGCTCGTGGATATGCATTCTCATTTTTTATCTATGTCATCACTTATGTCTTAGAAAACTTGGTGTGTTAATTGGTTGATGAAATCAAAAAGTAGAAATGTTAAATCTAAATTTCTTCTCTATTAAAAAAATAACCAAAAACCCTAAACCCAAAACCTAAAACCTAAACCCTTAGCCCTAAACCTAAAACCCTAAAAACCTTAAACATTAAACTCTATACCCTAATCCTAAACCCTAAACCCTAAACCCTAAAACTTAAACCTAAACCCTAAACCCCAAACCCTAAACACTAAACCCTAAACCCTAAACCCCAAACCCTAAAAAACTAACCACTAAAAACCATAAAAAAACCCTAAAAGCTAAAACTTAAACCTAAACCTAAATAAATAATAAAATAACTAAAATAAAAATAAATAAAACCAAACTAAACTAAAAAATAAAAAACCTAAATAAAATAAAAACTAAACCTACAATAAAATAAATAAAGAAAAGAAAAATTAAATAAAAGCTAAACTTAAAAATAAACCAAAGAATAAAACCTAAAAGTAAATAAAATAAAATTGAACCCCTAAACTAAAAAAACATAAACCTAAAAATAAAACTAAAATAAATAAAACCTTAACCTAAACCTAAACTAACTAAAATAAAATAAACTTAAAATGAACCTAAACCTAAACTAAAATAAAAAAAAAAAAACCTAAAATAAAAAAAAACCTAAACCTAAACCTAAAAATAAAATAAAACCTAAACCTAAACCTAAAAATAAAAAATATATAAAAACATAATAAAAAAATAAAACTAAATTTAAAATAAAACCTAAACCTTAACCTAAACATAAAAAATAAACTAAAATAAAAAACTTAAACTAAAATAAATAAACCTAAAATAAATAAACTAAACTAACTAAAAATAAAAATAAACCAACAAAGAATAAAAAATAAAATATACTAAATGAATTAAATAAACCTAAACTTACTAGTTGACTTAATTAAAAAAAATAAAAAAACCCTTAAGTTTAAACCCTAAACCCTATAACTACCCTTAAACCCTAAACCCTAAACCCCAAACCCTAAACCCTAAACCATAAACCCTAAACCCTAAACCATCCTAAAAACTGATAAACCTAAACCTAAACAAATAAAACCTAAAAATAAAATAAATAAATAAATTTAAACCTAAATGAAATTAAAAAATAAAATAAATTAAAACCTAAACCTAAACCTAAATCTAAATTGAAACCTAAGAATAAAAAAAATAAAAAATAAAAACAAAACTAAAATAAAATAAATAAAAACCTAAACTAAAATAAAAAAAAAAATAAACTAAAAATAAAAACCTAAATATAATAAAACTAAATGTAAAATAAAAATAAAATAAACCTAAAATAAAATAAAATAAAATAAAACCTAAACCTAAAAAAATAAACCTACAACAACAACACCAACAACAAGCCTTAATCCCACTTGGGTGGGTCATACATGAATCCTTCATCTCCATTTGTGTCCTATTATGTGTCAAATTCTCATTTAAATCAAGTATACTAAGATCATTTTATACATCTTAACCAAGTCATTTTAGGTCTACCTCACCTTTCTTAACATAAAAATCTAATGCATCTACTCTCCTAATCGTCATCGGACTAGATGCTTTATGTCCAAACCATCTAAGGTGACTCTCCTAATCTTATCTACCACTAGCTACTCCAACTTTTTCCCCAAATACTCATTTTGCATTCTATCTCTAAGAGTAAAGCTCCTCCACCTAAGCATCCTCATCTCTGTAACACTTAACTTAGTCTTATGCTTCTCTTTTATTGGCCAACATTCTGCACCATCTTATAAAATTTTCCCTTAAGTTTAAGTGGAACTTTTCTATCACATAATAGGCCAGATGCATTCCTCCATTTCAACCATTCAACTTGAATTCTACTAATAACATCTCCATATATTTCACCATCATTTTGAAAATAGAGCCTAAATATCTGAAATGCTCACTCTTATTAATGACTTGTTCACCTAATGTCACAACACTACCACTAGAACTTCTACAGCTAAAAACACTCCATATATTTAGTTTTAGATCTACTTAAATGAAAACCTTTGACTCTAGAGTTGACCTCCATAATTCAAGTTTCTTGGACTCCCTCTCGTCTTATCAACAAGAAGAATGTCATCAAAAAGCATACACCAAGGAACATCTTCTTGTAAATGCCTAGTAAGAACATCCATGACTAAAGTAAAAAAGATAAGGGGCTAAAGTTGATCCTTGATGCAATCCAACTGAAATAGGTAAATATTTTGTCAATCCTCCTTGTGGACACAAGTAACATCTCTAGTATACATATCCTTAATGACTTGAATATAACCAATATTAACTCCTTTCTATTCTAGAACTCTCCAAAGAACATCTCTTGAAACTTTATCATAAGCTTTCTCTAAATCAATAAATATCATATGTAGATCCTCCTTACTTTCTCTATGCTTCTCCATCAAACCCCTTAACAAATATAGCATCCATAGTAGATCTACGGCATGAAACCAAACTAATTGTGAGAAACTTACGTATCACATCTTAACCTATGCTCAATTACTCTCTCCCATAATTTTAATGTATGGCACATTAACTTAATTCCTCTATAATTTGCACTCTTGTGCATCACCTTTATTCTTAAATATAGGAACAAACAAACTCTTTCTCCACTCATCTGGCATCTTTTTAGTATTTAAAATGACATTAATAAGATTTGTAAGCCAATAAATTCCTTGATCTCTTAAACATTTCCACACTTCTATTGAAATATTATCCGGTCCCACTGCTTTTCCACATTTCATTTTCTTTAAAGCTTCACTAACTTCAGATTTACTAATCGATGATAAAATAAAATTCTCTATTTTGTTTAAGGTATAAAGGTTGCTAAAATCAATCGTACATTCAGATCCTTCATTGAAAAGTTTATTAAAATACCTCATCCACCTTTTTTCAATGTCCTTTTCTAAAAAAAGTATTTTATTATTTTCATCCTTAATACACCTCATTTGAACTATGTCTTTACTTCTCCTATCTCTTTGGTTGGCTAACTTATACATACATCTTTCACCTTCTTTGGTATCTAATCTATTGTATAAATCATTAAAGTTAAATTTTTTGCATCATATCGCTTTCTTAGAATCTCTATAGCCACTTTATATATTTCCCAATCTCCAAGTTTTTACATCTAAACCAAGTTTTATAACAATACTTCTTATTTTTTCTCTTACAACCTTTCATATTAAAATCTAAAACTAATAATTGATGTTGGGTACTTAGATTTTCACTTGGAATGATCTTACAATCTTTACAATATAAACGATCTATTTTTCTTATCAGAAAATAATCAATCTATGTTTTACTAGATCCATTTTTATAAGTAATAATATGTTCATCTTTTTTCTTAAATAAAGTGTTAGCAACTACAAAATCATAAGCTAAAGAAAAATCTAGTATAGTCCTACCTTCTTCATTAGTCACTCCAAATCCATAACCACCATGAATACTTTTAAAATCTTCTACCACTCTACCAACATGTCCATTTAAATCTCCTCCAATAAATACTTTTTTTCAAGAGGTATCTTTTGTATTAATCCTCTAATTCATTCCAAAATTTTTCTTTTACACTTACCTCTAAACCTACTTGAGGAGCATAGACACTTATAACATTGATAATCTTAGTACCAACAATAATCTTTAAATATAATTATATCTCCATCTATTAATATTTTTTTAACATTATCCTTCAAACTTTAACTATAATCACACCTACACCATTTCTAGTTTGACTTTTACCTTAATACCAAAGTTTAAAACCTAAATATCAATCTCCTTGGCCTTCTCCCCAACCCATTTAGTTTCTTGAACACATAAAATATTTATCTTTCTATAAACCATAATATCTATTAATTTCATTAATTTACATAAGAGTACCTATATTCAAGATCCTAACCTAATTCTAGTTTCATGGACTAACTTCTTTGCCACATCCATCCATAATGTGGGAACCTTGCTTATTTAACAGCCGCACCCGATCAGATCTCTAAACATTTTTCAATCTATTCAAACCATCGTGTAGGGGACTCCCTAGCATTAACGTAATGATTTAAAGGATTCATTTCATGATTATTTTGATAAGTTAAAATAAACCTAAAAAATAAACCTAAAAATAAACAAAATTAAAACCTAAACCCTAAACTAAAAAAAACCTAAACCTAAAATAAAGAAGATAAAATAAGCTTAAACCAAAACTAAAATAAACTAAACTAAAATAAATAAAACCTAAACCTAAACCTAAAATAAACTAAACTTGTACCCTAAACTAAATTTAAACCTAAACATAAAAAAATAAAAGTAAAACTTAAACCTAAACTTAATTATAAAAATATAACCTAAAAAAAAAATAAAATAAAATAAAAGTAAACAAAAAAAAATAAAATCTAAACCTAAAACCAAAATGAACTAAATTAAAAAACCTAAACTAAAATAAATAAACCTAAAATAAACAAAGTAAACTAAATAAAAATAAAAATACACCTAAATAAAAATAAAAAATAAAGTAAACTAAAATAAATAAAAAATAAACTAAATAAACCTAAACCTAATGGTTTACTTAATTATGAAAAAAATAGAAAACTCTAAAACCTGAGCCCTAAACTCTAAATCCTAAACCCTAAACCATAAACTTACTGGTTTACTTAATCTTTTTTCTAAAAAAAAAAACCTAAACCCAAAACCTTAAACCATAAACCCTAAACCTTAAAAAGGCAAACACTTAATCATAAACTAAATAAAACCTAAAAATAAAAAAGAAAATACTAAAATCTAAATAAAATAAAAAAATAAAAAAAATAAAAAAACTAAACTAAAACCTAAACCTAAACCTAAAAATAGTATAAAAGAAAAAAAAATAAATTTAAATAAAATAAATAAAAACCTAAACTTAACTAAAAAATGCAATAAACTTAAGAGTAAAAAATCTAAATAAAATAAAAACTAAATGAAAATAAAATTAAAATAAACGTAAAATAAAATAAAATAAAAACTAAATATAAACCTAAATATAAAAAATAAACCTAAAATAAATAAAAAAATAAAACTAAAACCCTAAAAAAAAAACTTAACCTAAAATAAAATAAAATAAACAAAATAAAATAAACCTAAGCTAAACAAACTAAATAAACCTAAACCTAAAATAAACTAAACCTAAACCTAATCCTAAACTAAATAAAATAAAATAAACTAAAATAAACCTAAGCCTAAACTAAATAATAAAACCTAAAAATAAACCAAAATAAAACCTAAACTTTAAAATATAAAACAAAAAAAACCTAAACCTAAAATAAAATAAAAATAAAATTGAACCATAAAATAAAATAAAAATAAAACTCAACTAAAAATAAACCTAAACCTAAAACTAAACCTAAACCTAAAAAATAAACTAAAATAAAAAACTTAAACTAAAATAAATAAACTTAAAATAAAAAAACTAAAATAAATATAAATGAAAAATAAATCTAAATAAAAAAAATAAAGTAAACTAACTTAAATAAAAAATAAACTAAATATTCTAAATAAACCTAAACCTATTGGTTTACTTATTTTAAAAAATTAAACCCCTAATCCTTAACCCTAAACCCTAAACCCTAAACCTGAACTCCTAAACCAAACCCTAAATCCTAAATCCCAAAAAAACCTTAAACCCTAAAGCATAAACTCAAACCCTAAACCCTAAACCCTATAACCAGAAACCCTCAAACCCTAAACCCTAAACCTTAAACCCTAAACCCCCTAAACCATAATCCTAAATCATAAACCAAAGCTAAAGTAACTAAATAAATTTAAAATAAACCTAAATCCTAAAACCTAATAAACCCAAACCCTAAGAATGGGGAAACCACGGCATGAACATCACCACCAAAACTAGTCTAAATCTGGAGGTGGGGGTGAAGGCGTAAGTGATAATTATCACAGTGGTGGTGGGGGATCTGGTGGTGGTGGTCATAGTTGGGTTATAAAGTTCCATATGGGGGCATGCCCCTATAGTTAATTACATCCTAAGGAAGGTGAGTTTCTTAGGAATACTCTCAATTAAAGTATGTAATTTTTGTCTCCAAATATTTCAAAGATAGGACTATCAATAAATTGGCTATGTTTGAATAATCAATCGGGATAGATCAAAAAGGAGAGACTTGTTATCGAAGATAAAGGGAGATGAATAAGGAAAACTCATGGTACTAGAAAACAAGTAAGCATTCTAGCCTATCCTATGGTTGTACTTTATTTATTTGAAGTTGAGGATAATTATATGTTTGAATTGGAATTTTATTAGAAAGCTAGGACTTATAATCTCACAACACAAGGTTGTGGAAATACCTAAGAGGTGAGGATTTATGCCTATAGCCCGAGGGGAAATAACAACCTCAGATCCTAAATCTAGGGAGCTTTAGTGAGGGCCAAAGAACATCCTCAGCCTAAATGATATGATGGTTGATTTGATCTACCACTTATGGAATTGTGTCTTTATAATAGAGATGGTTCTAGTTATCTAGGGTTTTTGATTTGCTCTACGTGTGCTGATTTTTTATCTAAGTCATCACTTGTGTCCTAGAAAACTTGGTTTGTTACTTGGCTAATGAAATCAAAAGAAGAAATGTTGAATCTAAATTTGTTCTTTAAAAAAACCAAAACCCAAAACCCTAAACTAAAAAACTGAACCTAAACCTAAAACCTAAACCTTAAACCTTAAACCCTAAAAACTCTAAACCCAAAACCCTAAACCACCCAAAAGAAAAATCCTAAACCTAAACCCTAAAATAACCCAAAACCCAAAACCCTAAACCCTAAAAATCTTAAAACCTAAACCTAAACTAAATAAAACCTAAAAAAAATTAATAAAAAATCCTAATCCAAAATAAAATAAGATAATAAAATAAAGTAAAAATATAAACTAAAACCTAAACCTAAACTAACACCTAAACCTAAACCTAAAAAGAAAATAAAATTAAAAATAAAAACTAAACTAAGACAAAATAAATAAAAACCTAAACTAAACTAAAAAAAATAAAAAACTTAAATAAAATAAAATCTAAACCTAAAATAAAAATAAAATAAACCTAAAATAAAATAAAATAAAACTAAATAAAAACCTAACCTAAATAATAAACCAAAAAATAAAACTTAAAAATAAATACAAAATAAAACCTAAACCCTAAACTAAAAAAAAAATGTAAACCTAAAATAAAATAAAATAAACCTAAACCTAAACTAAAATAAACCAAAACCTAAACCTAAACCAAAACTAAATAAAATAAAATAAAATAAAAATAAACCTAAACTTAAACTAAAAAATAAAACTAAAATAAAAACATAATACTTAAACCTAAAAAAAGTAAAATAAAAACCTAAACCTAAACCTAAACCTAAAAATAAAAAATAAAACCTAAACCTAAGTAAAATAAAATAAAAATAAACTAAAATCAACCTAAACCAAACCTAAATGTAACATAAACTAAAATAAAACCTAAAGTAAAATAAATAAACCTAAAAATAAAATTAACTAAATAAACATAAACCATCTAGTTTATTTAATTTAAAAAAAAAACCTTAACCCGAAATCTTAAACCTAAAACTAACCCTAAAACTGAAACTCTAAACCTTAAACTTACAACCCTAAACCTAAAACCTAAAACCATATAAACTAAACCATAAACCTTATAAAACCCTAAACCGTAAACCCTAAACTTCCCCTAAGCCCATATCCCCCCCTCTCGTTCTCTCATTCTCTAGCTATTTTTGTATCCCTCTTGGTGGTGCATCCCCGACTGGTGATTTATGTGGCTTTGGCCTTGGTTTCAACCAAATTCAAAGGCTTGAATGGCATCTGGACATTTGTGTGATGCTTCATCATTGATCATGGCTACAATGAGTTCTATTCCTTAGGCTCCACCTCAAATTATGGATGCTTCGGCTAGGGCATCTGACACTTTGGGGCTTGGTAGCCCTAATGTTGCTTCTTCTACTAAATATTTTAAGGATGTGCTCTCTAGTAAGCCTTCTCCTTTTGTTGATTCGATTAATCTCATTTTGATATCTTTTAGAGGTTTGACAGTGGTAATGTGCTATGATGTGGATGTTGAAAAGTTGGCAAAATAATTTGAATTTTCTCCTGTCGGTAAATTTGCTTAGCAACATCCAAATTTGGATAAGATTCACTCTTTTTTCCATAATCTCAAGCTTACAAGTGCTTTATCGATTGGTCTTATTGACTTGCGGTATATCCTGATTTAACTTTCTAATGATCTAAATTATTCACGTGCTATTTGTGTTCTTCTTATTTCATCTTTAACTGTCAAATACATTTATTGAAGTGGTCACTCCTAGTTGCGTTAAGGAAGAATCTCCTATTATCCCTGTGGGTTTATCTCTTCCTAAAATGTGCATTTATTTTGTTACCCATCATGTGCTTTTTGCTGTCGGGGCTTTATTTGGTCAGCCTTTGCAACTCGACCATGTGACTGCTGAGCAATCTCAGCCTTGTGTGGGTAAAATCCTCATGGAATTAGACATAACTAAAAAATATCCTAAGGAAGTTTTACTTGGCTCTAAAAAATATGGGTATTTAGAAAAGGTTGAATTGGATAACCTTCTAATTTTTTTGTTCCCAATGTAAAATTCTTGGTCATGACAATTCATAATGTTATATTCTCCATCCCCACTTAAAAAAATCAAATCCTCCTAAAGAGAATGTTGTTCCTACCCATAAGCGGATCCCTACTTATGTTCAAAAATTAGCCTCGGATCCTAAGAATGGTATGAAGGCTATTATTGAGGTTGATTCCATGGATATTGGGGTTAATCATATTGAACAAGTTTTGGCTCCTACTATTGATATAGATTCAATTGATTTTCAAAATGGGAAGGATGATTTACCACTTTTCCTTCTTTGAATTTGAATATTTCTAATGTGAAAAATAATAAATTTTTAAAGTTATTAGAAGATAATTCTATTTCCTCTGATTCTATTCCTACATCTATGCCAACTTTGATCGATGAAAATGAAGCATTTAATGATGATTTAAATGATGTTGAGCATGCCAAAAACATTTTTGATCCAGATTTAACTACTTGTGCTTTAATTGGTTCTAAATCATCACCGTCTCTCATTTCTAATCTTGATATTCAAGTTAATCCTACTATTCAACTTAATATGGATTTGGAAGAGGGTGAGCTCCCATCCAAACACTTTAGGGGAAAATAAAATGATTTTCAATCTTATCATGCTAAAAAAAGTGTTAAAAATTACTCTCCCAAATTGTCCAAAAACACTAGATCTGCTGCAGCCTCTCACTCCTCTCTTAATTAACCTTTACTTAACCCTTTTATATTACTTATGTTTAATTTTCTTGTTTAGAATGTTAGAGTGATGAATACCCTCTCTATTCATAATCGTATTAGAAATCTTTTTTGCATTCATAATATTTATTTACTTATTATTCTGGAGCCTCTTATTCATGCAAATAAAATTAACCATGTTGCTAGAATGATTGGCTTCAATAAATTTTTCTCTAATGTTAGTAATAAGATTTGGTGTTTTTGGATAATTTCGTTGAGGTTTCTATTATTGATGATTTTCAATGCTTAAATCTCTTATGGGGATTATTGTATTTTGGTCTCTTTTGTTTATGCATCTTGTTATAGATATGGTAGAAATCTTCTTTGGGATAATTTGAAGAATTTTGCTACCTCAGTCAATAAACCTTTGTTTATGGGTGGTGATTTCAATACTATTTTATTATCTTCTAAATGAAGTGGTGGCTGCTCTCCCAATATTCATTCCATGGAAGACTTTTTCAATATGATCCTTGATTGTAATTTGATTGTAATTTGATTGAAATTCACTTTAAGGGTTCTAATTATACTTGGTAAAACTCAAGACTTTGGCAAAGGTTGGACAAGTTTCTTTTTAATACTCATTGGATTACTCAATGGCCTATTACTTTTGTTGATGATTTAAGCAAAACCTTGTCTGATCATGCTCTTCTTCTGGTTTCTATTAAAGACACTTCTAATAAATTACATAAATCCTCTCCTTTTAGATTTTAGATCATGTGGATTCAATATATTGATTTTTTTGATGTTGTGGCTAATAATTGGAAAACACCTTTAAAACCTGATAATTCGATTATGGGGATGAATAGACTTTGGTTTAAACTTAAAAGACTTATGGAAAATTTGGGTTGGTGGAACAAGCATTATTTTCAAAAACTTTTTGCTAATATTTGAAGATATGGAAAAATTGGTTTGTGATCTTGAAGTCTCTATTATGTTTGATCCTTCTAAGATTAGGGACTTGACTGAGACAAAAGGTAAACTTGTTAGCTTCCAAAATATGGAAGAGACTTACTTGTGCCAAAAAGCTGTTAGTAAGCATATTGCGATTGGTGATATGAATACTAGGTATTTCCATGCTTTAATTAATAAAAAGAGATCTTTACATAATATTTAAAAAATTAAAGATGACAATGGTGTTTGGATTACGAGAATAATGATATTAAAGAATCTTATTAATTACTTTAGAAAAATGCTTAATAAGAGTTGCTCTTATGAAGCTATTTCTAAATTGCATTTGATTTCTTGTATTATTACTAATGATGATATTGATTTGCTTACCATCATGCATAATGAAGATAAAATTTTTAAAGTCCTTAATAGCCTGAATATAGATTCTGTTGTTGGTCTGGATGGTTTTACTACTCAATTTTTTCAAAAATGTTTGTTTATCCTTAAAAAATGATTATATTGAGGTAGTGGTTGATTTTTTAAATGGTAATCCTTTTCCAAGATATTTTCTTGGTACTTCTATGATTCTCATACCTAAGAAAGATAATCTAAACTATTGGACTGATTTTAGACTTATTAGTCTTTGCACCTTCTTCAATAAGTTGATTTCTAAAATTCTAACCAATAAGGTTAGTCATTTACTTAATAAAATTATCTCTCTCAACCAAACTAGTTTTGTTAGAGGTAGATCTATTTTTGATAATATTTTACTAGCCCAAGAGTTAATTCATGATCTTAATGCTAAGATTAGAAGTGGTAACAATCTTTTCAAATTAGATATTACCAAAGCCTTTGATAACATTTCTTGGGACTTTCTTTTCCATATTCTAAATTTATTTGGGTTTTCTGATAAATTTAATTTTCTTATTAAAAATTATATTAATAATGCCTCATTTTTTATTTTGCTTAATGGGAAGCCTTGGGTTTCTTTCCCTCTTCACATGGCTTAATACAAGGGGATGCATTATCTCCTGCTTTGTTTATTATTATTGTTGAGTACTTATCTAGGAGCATCAATGATTTATTCTTTAACAACCTGAGTATGTACTACATAACTCTTGGTGGTCTTCTTGTTTCCCATTTAAGCTTTATAGATGATTTCATTATTTTTTGCAATGCTTCTATTCATCATATCAAGCATCTCAAGTATTTTCTAAATAAATTTGGTAGAGAACGTGGCCTTTCTATCAATAATAAAAAGAGCTATTTTATCACTTCCCTCATATCTCCAATAATTAAATCAATCAAATCCTGCATATCATTAATTTTAAGCTTCAACACTTACCTCTAAAGTACTTGGGCGCTCCTCTCTTTAAAGGCCCAAAATGATCCCATCTCTTTGACGAGTTAATTAAAAAAATTTTAAATAAAATTTCCATTTGGGAATTCTATTTACCTTCCATTGGTGGCAGGCTCACCATTCTTCAAAGCACTCTCAATTCATTGCCTTTTTATTTGATTCAAACTATTATCCCCACTAATGCTACTCTCATCAGAATTGCTGGCTTTCTTAATAAATTTTTTTGGGGCTCCAATAACTCTTCCAAAAGAATGCATTAGAAATCTTGGCATAAATGTTGTGGTCCTTTGGGTGAAGGTGCTCTAGGCTTACAAACCTATTCGTGAAGCTATCATTGCTTTCTCTCATAAGTTCTAGTAGAATTTTAGAAAGAATGATAGCCTTAGAACTAATTTTATGATGGAAAAATATTGCCAAGGTCAACACCCTCTTATCTATGCCTATAAAGTTGGTGACTCCAATTTGGAAAAGGCTTTGCTCCATTAAATGGGTTGCTAAATCTTTAATATCTTGGGGTATTCATTCATGTATTTCTTTCTTTTGGCAGACAACTGGGTGGCAACAGCTCCATTGACACCCTTTTATCTACCCACTATACTTCATTATCAAAGTTAACTCTTTTTGGCTTAATAATAATTGGAATGGAAGTAAACTTCAGAATTATATCCCTATTTCTATTTTTGACAAATTTAGAAATATCCCCATTTCTTCTAACAGGCCTAATCAAATTCATTTTAAGGTTTATTATAATGATGATTTTGTTCTTAAAGAGGTTCGTAATTTTATTAAAGATTGAAATAATATCATTCCCATTTTCTATTCAATTTTTTGCTTAGAGGATTTTGAATAACTTTAATTCTATGGACTCTTTGCTCTGGACTAGGTTTTATTTACCATCAAAATGCCATTATTACTTTCATATTGAAAATATAAATCATGTTTTTGTCAATGGTGCTATTGCTTCTAAATTATAGATTTAGTATGATGATTTATTTAATACCAACTATCTTCATGGTTCTCTTTCTTTATATCAACTTCATGAAGTTTGTTTTTAAAAAATAGTGAAAGGTCATTTAAAAGTTTTAATTGCGATTACCCTTCTCTGGTTCATCTGGATGTATCTAAATGATGCTAAATATCATGGCACTCCTATGAACCATAAAAGGATTCTATCTAGAACTAAAGAAAAAAATTCATGCTCTGTTTAATGCTAATCTTATTAGTAATATTCATTTTAGAGGCTATAAATTTGTGGCTAAAAAATTAGGTATCATTCTACCTGACTTGGACCCATGTAAAGGTGCTAGGATTATCCATTGGATCAAACCTAAATACAACTTGATTAAAATGAATACGGATGATTTTGTAGCTTCCAATAAATATGGCTATGGTGGTATCCTTAGGGATTCTAAAGGTACTATCATTTGTGCTTTTTCCTATCCTCTCAAACCCTATTCTGTTATTTTTGTTGAGCTTATGGCTATTAGTAAAGCTATTGAAACTTGTTTGAATAGAGGTTTTCTCAACATCTGGATTGAAGTTGATGCTCTCTTGCTTCTATACATGCTTAATTCCAATAGAAATGGGAATCTTGAATTATTTTATCTTCTTAATCATACAAAAAATCTTCTTTCTCAAGTTTGTTTTAAAATTTCCCACATCCTTCATGAAGGTAATGCTTGTGCTGATTTCTTGGCTAATTTAGGTGCCAACTTAACTAAGTTCACTTTATTTGACAACCAAATGTTGCCTAAACTACTAAGAGGCTTGGTTAATCTGGATAATACTAGATTACCTTATCTCATATTATAATTTCTTTGCTTGGTTTCTTTTGTGTTGGTTTTTGATGGGCCTTTGCTTTTGTTTACCCTTTGTTAAACCCTCTTTGGGTTGTGGTTATTTGCTTATTTTCACTCTTTGGATGAAGCTGGTTGTTACTTTTGACCTTTTTCTTTTGGGCTGGCCTGGTGTTTACTTCCTGGTGGTTATTATCATTGTAGCCTCGGTTGATTTGGTTTTTTCAGCCTGGTGGCTGTTGTCTGCCTGGCAGTGTTTTTACCACATTTTTTCCATGGCTATTTTTGATAACCTCATGTTGGGTTGTGGATTTGTCTACTATTGGTTTTTCCTCTTGTATGGGTTTTGCCTCATTTTAGGGTTGGTTGCTCACTTACTTATTTTGGATCTCCTGCTGTGGTGGTTGAATGGGTTGTTGGTTTGCTGGCTAGGTTGACTGGCAGTGATGGATGGTTAGGTTAGCTAGCTAGTTGGTTATTTTGGCTATCTTTTCCTTTTCTATTGGTGACATATCTAGGGGACTATTAGTGGTTTAGCTTTGGCTTCATTTTGGAATGGTGGAGGTTTTTGTTTGGTTATTACTTTCTCTATCTTGTTGACTAGGCCTTGGTGGTCAGTTTTGCTTATTCTATTTTGTTTCTTTGGGTTTTGGTTTTATCCTCACCTATTTTAGCCTTCCTCTCTTGTTCTGATGACTTTGGGTTTGGTTATTGTTGGTTGGGTTATGGGATTTTTGGTGTATTTTCTGGATGTCTTGGGTGATTTTGGCTTGATATGCTATTGATCTTTACATTGACTTTGGTTTTCTACTATGGTGGTTGGCTAAGAGGCTATGTTGGCTAGCTGTATTGGTTGGTTGTTTCTCTATTATGTGGTATTTTGCTAGTTTTTTTTCTTTTCCTTGGCTGATGGGGATCTTTCCTTTATTGTTAGTTACTAATAATGGGCTATTACCTGGTGGCTGCCTTATGGATGTTCTACTTAGCTGGTTTGGTGGGAGGACTTTTAGTTGCTCTTAGAATCTTAGTTGGCTGCCTTTCTCCTTGTTGGTCATGTTTCTTCTTCTTCTTGGCCAATTTGTTGCAGCCTTTTGCTATGCAGGCCGAACCTTTACTGATCCTTCTAAATTGGGATTTTTGGTTTCTGGTGGTTGGTGGCTCCCTTTGGCTTTCTTCTATGTGTGCTAGTCTTGGTTGTTGGCTTGTTCATGTATGCTGGTGGTGGTTTTCATGGTGTTATTGCTTAGTTTCATTAGATTGGCCAATGATGAATAACTTTTGGGTTGGCTTTATGTGATTGGCCTATTGTGGGTTTTAGTTGGTGGGTTGGGCTAATAACTTGGCTTGTTGTTTTATCTATTTATTTGGTGCAAGACTGGATCACTATGGACTGCTTGCCATGGATGGCTGTAGGTATCAAGTATGCTGGCTATGATGGCATTGATGTTACTCACCTCCTCTCTTTGGGTTTAGGGTTTAGGTTTTAGTTTAGGTTTTTTATCCTTAAACCCTGAACCTTAAACCCTAAAAACCTAAAAACCTAAACTTGAACTAAATAAAACATAAAAATAAATTAAAAGGGTAAAATAATATGAAAACCTAAACTAAAACCGAAATTGAAACCTAAAAATAAAATAAAATCAACTAGTATAAATAAACTAAAATAAAATAAATAAAAACCTAAACTAAACCAAAAATAAAATAAACCTAAATAAAAAACCTAAAATAAAAAAACTAAATGTAAAATAAAAATAAAATAAACCTAAAAGAAAATAAAAAAAAAACTAAATATAAAACTAAACCTAAAAAATAAACCTAAAAATAAAATCTAAAAATAAATAAAAAATAAAACCTAAACCCTAAAACCTAATAAACCTAAACCTAAACCTAAACCCTAAGAATGGGCAAAACTTGAGAACATCACAGCACTTAGATTTGGTAGTGGAGGCAAAGGCGAGGCACCAAGCTCGCAGAGTGGTGGGGATCTTGAGGTGCTAGTGGATGTGAGGAGGTGTGGTTGGAGCAGTGGTTGTTATGGAAGCAGGTGGAGCAACGGAGGTTACAACCATGGTGGTGGCGAAGGGAGAGATTGGGGATATAATGTGGATCTCTCTACTCGAGAGGTTGGAGTGGTTTTGATGGGAACTAAAGAAGCTAAAGAATAGCCCCCTAAAATCCAAAATCCTAAACCCTGAACCCTAAAAACCTAAAAACCTAAAGTTAAACTAAATAAAACATAAAATAAAATAAAATAATAAAATAAAATAAAACCTAAACTAAAACTTAAACCTAAACCTAAAAATAAAATTAAATAAACTAATAAAAATAAACTAAACTAAAATAAATAAAACATAAACTAAACTAAAAAATAAAATAAACATAAGAATAAAAAATTTAAATATAATAAAAATAAATGTAAAATAAAAATAAAATAATCTTAAAATAAATATAATAATTAGATAAAAGCCTAAACCTAAAAACAAACATAAAAATAAAACCTAAAAATAAATAAAAGTAAAACCTAGACCCTAAAACCTAATAAACCTAAATCTAAACCTAAACCAAGAATGGGCAGAACCTTGATGGTGGGAACCTCACCGTCAACCAAGCTTAGTCAAGATCTGGCGGTGTAGGCGGAGGCTGCAGTTACCATAGTGGTGGTGGGGGATCTAGAGGTGCTAGTGGATATGGAGGCGATGGTCGGAGTAGTGGTGGTTATGGAAGCAGGAGGAGTGATAGAGGTTATAGCCATGGTGGTGGCGGAGGGAGAGATCAAGGATATGCTGGTGGATCCCACTACTTGAGAGGTCGGGGTGGTTCTGATGGGAACTAGAGAAGTTAAGGAATGGCCAATCCGATCTGTTGCTTATGGAACTGTGTCTTAATAGTAGAGACGGTTCTATTTATCTAGGGTTTTTGATTTGCTCTATGCGTGCTCATTTTTATATATGTCGTCACTTGTGTCTTTGAAAACTTGGCATGTTACTTGGTTGGTGAAATTGAAAGAAGAAATTTTGAATTTAAATTTGTTCTTTGTTAAAAAAAAACCAAAAACCCTAAACCCTAAACTAAAACATGAACCCTAAACATAAAACCTAAACCCTAAACACTAAAAACCCTAAACCCCAAACCCTAAACCCTAAACCTTAAACCCTAAACCCTAAAATACTAAACCCTAAACCCTAAAACCTAAACCCTAAATCTTAAACTCTAAACCCTAAACCCTTACCCAAAACCCTAAACCCTAAATCTTAAATCCTAAAACCTAAATTAACCCAAAACCCTAAATCCTAAACTAGTCCTAAACCCTAAACCCTAATCTCTAAACTAACACAAAACCCTAATCCCTAAACTAACACAAAACCCTAAATTCTAAACTAACCTTAAACCATAAACCCTAAATAACCTTAAACTTAAATAAACCTAAACTAACCCTACTTTACCTAAATCTAACCCTAAACCTCCTAAACCCTAAACCTAAAGCCTAAACCTTGCTCTAAACCCTAAACCCAATATAAAAAAACCTAAAACTAAATAACATAAAATAAAATAAATAAAAGCTCAAACCTAAATAAAATAAATAAAATAAAATAAAATAAAATCTTAAAGAAAAACCTAAAGCTAAACCTAAAAATAAAATAAAATAAACTAAAATAAATAAATATAAACCTAACCAAACTAAAAAATAAAATAAACCTTTGAATAAAAAACCTAAATAAAATAAAAAGTAAATGTAAAATAAAATTAAAATAAACCTAAAATAAAATAAAATAAATAGTAAATAAAAACCTAAACCTAAAAAATAAACCTAAAAGTAAATAAAAAATAAAACCTAAACCCTAAAATCTAATAAACGTAAACCTAAACCTAAATCCTAAGAATGGGTAGAACCTTGATGGCAAGAACATCACCGTTAATAAAGCTCAGCTTAGATCTGGTGGTGGAGGTGAAGGCGGAGGTGGCAATTGTCAGTGGTGGTAATAGATCCAGAAGGTGCTCGATATGGAGGTGGTGGTGTAATGGTGGGTTGTGGAATGAAGCGGCGGAGGTTCTGACCTGTTGGTGGCGAGAGGAGATCGAATGATAGTGGATCCCTCAGAGGCCGGTGGTTCGATGGGAAGGAGAAACTAAGGGACGATAAATCTGATCTTCTGCTTATGGAACTGTATTTTTATAATTGAGATGGTTCTAGTTATCTAGGGATTTTTATTTGCTCTATGAATACTCATTTTTTTATCAATATCATCGCTTGTGTCTTAGAAAACTTGGCATGTTACTTGGTTGATTAAATTAAAAAGAAGAAATGTTGAATCTGAATTAGCTTTCTGTTAAAAAAAACTAAAAACCTTAAACCCAAAATTAAAACCTGAACACTAAATGTAAAACGTAAACCTTAAACCTAAAAACCCTAAGCCCTAAACACTAAACCTTAAACCATAAACCTAAAACCCTTAAACTCTAAACCCTAAACCTTAAACCCTAAAACCTAAACCCTAAAAACAAAATCCTAAACCTTAAACCCTAAACCCAAACCCTAACCTAACCCTAAACCTTATTTAATATTTCTTATTTTTGATTTCATCAACCAAGTAAAACACCAAGTTTTCTAAGAAACAAGCAATGACATAGATAAAAAATAAGCATGCATTGAGCAAATCAAAAACTCTAGATAATTATAACCATCTCTATTATAAAGACATAGTTCCATAAGCAGTAGAATGGATCATTCATTCTTTAGTTTCTCCAATTCCCATCAGAACCACCCCGGCCTCTCGAGTAACGGAATCCACCATCATATCCTTGATCTTTCCCTCTGTCACCACCATGGTTATAACCTCCATCGCTCATCCTACTTCCTTAACCATCACTGCTCTGACTACCACCTCCATATCGATCATCACATCTAGATCCCCCACCACCATTGTGATAACTGCCACCTCGCCTTTCTCCACCGCCCGGATCTAGGCGAGCCTCATGATGGTGATGTTCACATCAAGCTTTTACCCATTCTTAGGGTTTAGGTTTAGGTTTAAGTTTATTAGGTTTTAGGGTTTAGGTTTTAATTTTTTATTTATTTTTAAGTTCAATTATTAGGTTTATTTTTTAGGTTTAGGTTTTCATTTAGTTTTTATTTTATTTTATTTTGGGTTTATTTTATTTTTATTTTACATTTTGTATTATTTTATTTAGGTTTTTTATTCTTGGGTTTTCTTTTAATTTTTTAGTTTAATTTAGGATATTATTTGTTTTATTTTTATTTATTTTTATCATTTATTTTATTTTAATTTTAGGTTTAGGATTAAGTTTTATTTTACATTATTATTTTATTTTAAAATTTTATTTTATTTAGGTTTAGGTTTTTCTTATTTATTTTTTTAGTTTTTATTTAGTTTAGGTTTAGGTTTTTATGTTTTTAGGGTTTAGGGTTTAAGGTTTAGAGTTTAGGGTTTAGGGTTTTAAGGTTTAGGGTTATAGGGTTTAGGGTTAGGGTTTAAGGTTTAGGGGTTAGGGTTTAGGTTTAGTGTTTAGGCTTTAGGGTTTAGGGTTTTTAGGGTTTAGGGTTTGCTTAAGGTGTAGGGTTAGTTTAGGATTAAGATTGGCATTAAAAAGAGCATGAATTTTTTCTGTAGTTCTAGCCAGGATCTTTTTATGTTTCATAGGAATACCATGATATTTAGCATCATTTCTATCCATCCAGATGAACCAGATAAGGATAATAGCAATTAAAACTTTTATATTACCTTTCACAGTGTTTTTGAAATAGGCTTCAAGAAGTTGATATAAAGAAAGGGATCCATGAAAATAGTTGGCATTAAATAAATCATCATACCAAAACCATAATTTTTAAGAAATATCCCCATTTCAAAAGAGATGATTTACATTTTCAATATGAAAGCAACAATATCACTTTGAAGGTAAATAAAACCCTTTAGTCCAGAGTGAAGAGTCCAAAGGAATTTAGTTATTCAAAATCCTCCAACCTAAAATTAAATAAGAAATGGAAATAATATTGTTCCAAATTTTAATAAAAACATTACAAGGGTGCTGTTTATCTCTAATAAAGTTCATAACCTCTTTAAGAACAAAATCACCATTATGAGAAAGTTTAAAAGAATTTGATTAGGTTCTAGAAAAATGGGAATATTTTTAAAGTTGTCAAAGAGAAATACGATATAGTTCTCCAATTTATTTTAATTCATTGTTATTGAGCCAAAAGAATTAACTTTGATAGTAATAGTATAGTGGGTACATAATGGGTGTCAATCAACCATTGCCAATCAAACTATCTTGCCAAAAGAAGGAAGAACGGATACCCCAAGATATTAATGATCCAAAGAACCCAATTAATGTAACAAAGCCTTTTCCAAACCGGAGGCACCAACTTTATAAGCATAGTTAAGTGGGTGTTTTCCTTGACAATATTATTTCATCATAAAATTAGCCCAAAGGCTATCATTCTTTCTAAAATTCCACTAGAGTTTATGAGAGAAAGTAATGATAGCTTCACGAATAAGTTTGCAACCAAGAGCACCATCACCCAAAGGACCATAATATCTATGCCAAGATGTCCAATGCATTCTTTTGATAGAATTATTAGAGCCCCAAAAAGATTTGTTAAGCATACGATCAATTCTAATAAGAGTAGCATTAGTGGGAATAATAGTTTGAATCAAATAAAGAGGCATAGAGTTGAAACTGCTTTTAAGGATAATGAGCCTACTGCCAAAGGATAGTAAATGAAATTAACAAATAGATATTTTATTTGTAATTCTTTGAATTAACTCATCAAAAATGTGGGAACGTTTTAGGCCTTTAAAGATTAGAGCACCCAAGTACTTAAGTGGTAAGTGTTGATGTTTAAAATTTGTTATATGAAGGATTTGATTGATTTTATTATTGGAGATACTAGAGGATGTGATAAAATAGCTTTTGTTATCATTGAACAAAAGGCCACTTTCTCTACCAAATTTATTTAAAAAACTCTTAAGATGCTTGATGTGATGAGCATTCCAGAAAATAATGAAATCATTGGCAAAACTTAGATGAAAATTAGGGAGACCACCAATAGTTTTATAGTACATACTAGGATTTTTTTAAGAATAAATCATTGATGCTCCTATATAAGTACTCAACAGTAATAATAAATAAAGCTGGAGATAAGGGATCCCTTGTCTTAAGCCATGGGAAGAGGAAAGAAACCCAAGGCTTCTTTAAGAAAAATAAAACAAGGCATTATTAATACAATTTTCAATAAGAAGATTTAAGTTTTAGAAAACCCAAATAAATTTAGAATATGAAAAGGAAATCCCAAGAGATGTTATTAAAGGCTTTGGTAATATCTAATTTGAAAAGAATGTTGCCCCCTCTAGTCTTGGCATCAAGATCATGAATTAATTCTTGAGCAAGTAAAATATTGTCAAAAATAGATCTACCTCTAATAAAACCAATTTAGTTTAAAGAGATAATTCTATTGAGTAAAGGACTATGTCAATTTGTAAGGATTTTGGAAATCAGTTTATTGAAGAAGGTGCAAATACTAATAAGTCTAAAATCAGTCCAAAAGTTTGGGTTATCCTTTTTAGGTATGAGAATAATAGAAGTACTAGAAAAATATTCGAGAAATAGATTAGCATTTAAAAAATCAATCACTGCCTCAATGTAATCATTTTTAATGATAAAATAATATTTCTAAAAAAATTGAGTAGTGAAACCTGCCGGACCAACAATAGAATCAAAATTCATGCTATTCAAAATTTAAAATTTTCATCTTCATTAGGCACGATGGTAAACAAATCATTATCATGATTATTAATAATAGAAGGAATCAGGTGCGATTTGGAAATTGCTTCATAAGGGAAATTCTTATTAAGCATATTTCTAAAGTAATCAATCATGAATCCTTAATATCATTTTTTCCATTTCCAATCACCATTTTCATTTTAAATTTTTAGAATATTATTCAAGGCTCTCTTTTTGTTAACCAAAGCATGGAAATACCTAGTATTCCTGTCACCATCCGTAATATGTTTACTAGCAGCTTTTTGGTACCAATAAGTCTCTTCCATATTTTAGAAATTGATAAGTTTATCTTTAGCCTCAGTCAAATCTATAAGCTTAGGAGGATCAGACATAATAGAGATTTCAAGATCACAAACTGACATGTCCATGTCTTTAATATTAGCAAAAGGTTTTTAAAATAATGCTTGTTCCACCAACCCAAATTTTGATTATGTCTTCTAAGTTTAAACTAAAATGTATTCATCCCTCTAAATGAATTATCAGGATGTAAAGTGGCCTTCCAATTTTTAGCGACAACATCAAGGAAATCAATATACTAAATCCACATAATGAATCTAAAAAGGAGAGGAGTTATTAAATTAGAATTATCTTTAACAGAAACCAAAAGAGGAGCATGATCAAATAAGGTTCTACTTAAATGATCAATAGAAGCAATAAGTAATTGAGTATTCCAATGAGTATTAAAAAGAATCATGTCCAACCTTTGCCAAAGTCTAGAGTTTTTCCAAGTGTAATTAGAACTCTTAAAGCCAACATCAACCAAATTGCAATCAAGGATCATATTGAAAAATTCATCCATATAATGAATTTTGGGAGAGCAACCACCAATCCATTCAGAAGAAAAAAGACTAGTATTGAAATCACTACCCACAAACCAAAGTTTGTTGATCGAGGTAGCAAAATTCCTTAAATTGTCCCAAAGGAGATTTCGACTAGATCTATAATAGAATGCTTAAACAAAAGAGCCCAAAACACAATAGTCACCATAAGAAATTTGTGGATTAACAACTTGTTGTCTTCAATAATAGAAACATCAACGAAATTATTCCAAAAACACTAGATCTTATTACTAACATTAGAGTGAAATTTATTGAAGCCAGTCATTCTAGCAACATGGTTAATTTTATTATCCTAAAAGAGGTTCCAAAATAATCAGTAAAGAAATATTATGAATGACAAAGATTTTAAGCGATTTGTGAATAGAGAGGGTACCATTCCTCTAACTTTCCAAACAAGAAAATTAATCATAATAAAATAAAATTTGAGCAAGGTTAATTAAGAGAGGAGTGAGAGGATGATCTATTTTCATTTTTTTCTTTTAGCATGATAAGTTTGAAAACATTTTCTTTTCTCTAGAATCATCATCCGAGTAAGATTTAGTAACACTGGTCACTAATTTAAGAGACTTCTCCAAGTATTTAGGGGAAAATTCACCCTCTTCCAAATCTAGATTAAGTTGAAAAGTAGGATAAACATGAATATCAAGATTTGAAATGAGAGACAGTGATGATTTAGAACCATTTAAGGCATAAATAGTTAAATCTTGATCAAAAATATTTTCAACATGCTCGACATCATTTAAATCCTCATTGAAAACTTCATTTTCATTGATCAAAGCGCATAGATGGGATAGAATCGAGGAAACATAATCATCATCCAATTTTGAAAATTTGTTATTCTCCGCATTAGAAATGTTCAACTTTAAAGAAGAGATAAAAGGTAATCATCCTTCCCATTCTAAAAATCAGTAGAAGTATTATCAAAAGTAGGAGCCAAAAATTGGTTCGGAATAACTTTGATATTCAATGAATCAACCTCAATTGCATCTTTTAAACCATTCTTAGGATCAGGCTATTTTTTGAACATATGTATGGATCGCTTGACTAGAGCAAAACGTTTTGGGAGGATTTCACTTTTTTTAAATGGGGATGGAGAATAAAACATTTTGAATGATCATGGCCATGAATTTTACAATGAAAATAGAAAACTAGAAGATTCTTCAATTCAACCTTTTACGAATACCAATATTTTTCAGAGCCAATCCACTCTTCCTTAGAATATTTTTAGTTATGTATATTTCCACTAGGATATGAGCCATAGAGGGCCCAGATTGCTCAGCGGTAGCTTGATTGAGTTATAACAGTCAGCCAAAAAGAGCCAGAACAACAAAAAGCACATGATGAGTAACAAATGGTTGTGCATATTAGGAAGAGATAACCACGCAAAGACAATAGGAGATTCCTCCTTAATGTTAAAAAGGGGTGACCACTTCAATAAACACATTTGACAATTAAAGATGAAGTAAGAATGACGTGCAAAAATACATGAATAATCCAGATCATTAGAAAGTTGTATCAGAATATGTCAAGGGTTAATATGACCAATCGAAAAGGCACCCATTAGCTTAAGATTATAAAAAAAAAGGTGCAAATCTTATCCAAATTTGGATGACGTAAAGAAAATTTTCTGACAAGAGAGAATTCAAAAGGTTTTGCCAATAATTCGACATCCACATCAAAGCTCATAACGGCCGTCAAACCATGAAAAGAGGTTGAAATGAGATTAATCGATTCAATAGAGTGAGAAGCCTTACCAAAGAGCACTTCCTTAAATGATTTAGTAAAAGATGATGCAATAGCGCCAATCTCCAAAGTGTCGATGCCCCTACCAAGCATCCAAAATTTAAGGTGGAGCCAAAAGAATCGAACTCACCACAGCCAACATAAAGGATGAAGCATCACAGAATCGGCCAAATGCTGATCAAGTTGTAGAATTTGGCATAAATCAAAGAAAAAAATGTAGAGATCCCCAGTCGAGGATGCGACACCAAGACGAAATCAGGAATCCCTAGAGAGAAAAGAGGAGGGAGGAGGGGTTTAGGTTCAAGTTTTGGTTTAAGATTAGGTTTAGCTTTTAGGTTTGGGCTTAGTGTTTAGGGTTTGGTTTAGGTTTGTGTTTTGGGGATTTTAGGGTTTAGATGTTTAGCTTTAGGTTTTAGGGTCAGCAGGTTTGGTTTGGGTCAGGTTTTAGGGTTTGGGTTTAGAGCCTAGTTTAGGGTTTAGAGTTTTAGGGAGTTTTAGGTGTAGGGTTTAGGTTGGGTTTAGGTTTTTAGAGTTTAGGATTTAGGGTTAGTTTTAGTGGGTTTTAATTTTTTTTATTTTAAAATTAAGCAAACTGTTAGGTTTATTTAGTTTATTTTATGTATTATTTATTTTATCTTTTAATTTATTTTAAGTTTATTTTTTTATTTATTTTAGTTTATTTTATTTTATGTCTTTTTTTTTAGTTAATCTTTTTTAGATTTTTTGTTTTAGTTTAGTTTGTTTTTATTTAATTTAGGTTTCAATATTTTATCTCAAGTATGTTTAGAATTTTATCTTTTCTTAGGTTTAGGTCTAGGTTTTATTTTAGGTTTATTTTTATTTTGGAGTTTAAAGTTTGGGTAGTTTGGCTGGTTTGGTCAGTTTAGGGTCAGGGTTTAGTGGCCCAGGGTTTAGGGCCTAGGGTTTAGATACTGAGGCCCAGGGTTTAGGGTCATACTTTAGTTTAGGGATAGGTGGGTAGGGTAGAGTTTAGGGTGGGTTTGGGTTTGGGTTTAGTGGTTTAGGGTGGGGTGGGTGGCTCAGAGTTTAGAGGGTTTAGTAGGGTCAGGTTAGGGTAGAGCCCAGGGTTTGGGGTTTAGGGTTTAGGTGGTTATGGTTTTTAAAAAAAGCAAAAATAGTAGGTTTATTTAGTTTATTTTTTTTATGTATTTTGGTTTAATTTATTTTTTATTTTGATTTAAGTTTTTTTTATTTAGTTTAGTTTATTTATTTAGGTTTATTTATTTTAGTATAGGTTTTATATTTTAATTTATTTTTAGGTTTAGGTTTAGGTTTAAGTTTACTTTTTTAGTTTAGTTTTATCTTAATATTTTAGGTTTCAATTTTATTTATATTTCAGCTTATGTTTAGGTTTTATTTTATTTTTAGGTTTAGGTTTTAGGTTTTATTTTAGGTTTATTTTTAAGTTTTATTTTTAAGTTTAAGTTTATGTTTATTTTTAGAATATTATTTTTTTAATTTCAGTTTATTTTATTTATTTTAGGTTTTTAAGGATTGGGGTATAGGATTTTGGGTTTAGTATTGTAGATTTTAGGGTTTTGGGTTTAGGGTTTTAGGATTTAGGGTTTAGGATTTTAGGATTTAGCATTTTGGGTTTAGGGTTTTGGGTTTAAAGTTTTTTTATTTGTTTTTATTATATTTTTATTATTTTTAAATTAAGCAAACTGGTAGATTTAGGTTTCTTTAGTTTATTTTTTATTTATTTTAGTTTATTTTATTTTCATTTTTATTTAGATTTAATTTAATTTTTATTTAGTTTTGTTTATTTATTTTATGTTTATTTATTTTAGTTTATTTTTTTAGGTTTAGGTTTAGGTTTATGGTTTTTTAAGTTTATTTTATTTTTATTTTATTTTTTTTTTTAGGTTTTAGTTGTTATTTTTAGATTTAGGTTTAGGTTTTTTTAATTTTTTTTGTTTAGGTTTTAGGTTTCTATTTTAGGTTCATTTTTTGTATTATTTTTTAGTTTAGGTTTAGGTTTATTTTTAGTTTATTTTATTTTATTTAATTTAGGTTTAGATTTAGGTTTAGTTTATTTTAGGTTTAGGTTTAGGTTTTATTTATTTTAGTTTTGTTTATCTTAGTTTAGGTTTATTTTTTTTTTATTTTAGGTTTTATTTTTTTTTTTAGTTTAGGTTTAGGTTTTATTTTTATTTATTTTTTATTTTTTTTTTTTAGGTTTAGGTTTTATTTTATTTTATTTTAGGTTATTTTTGTTTTTAGTTTAGTTTTAGTTTTTATTTTATTTAGCTTTTCTATTTTTTAATTTAGTTTAATTTTTATTTATTTTATTTTAATTTAGTTCTTATTATTTTTTTTTTTAGGTTTAGGTTTAAGTTTAGGTTTTAGTTTATGTTTTTAATTTATTTTATTTTACATTTTATTTTATTTTAGGTTTTTATTTATTTTATTTTTTAGGTTTTAATTAGTTTATGTTTTTTTTTTTTTTAAGGTTTAGGGTTTAGGTTTTAGGTTTTAGGTTTTATTTTAGGTTTATTTTATGATTTAATTTTTAGGTTAGTTTAAGTATTTTAGTTTATTTTATTTTATTTAGTTTAGGTTTAGCTTATTTGAGCTTTAGATTTATTTTATTTTATTTTGTTTATTTTAGTTTTATTTTAGGTTTAGTTTTTGTTTTAGTTTAGGGTGGGTTTTATTTTTTTTAAATATTTTTATGTTTATTTTTTGGTTTATTTTTTGGTTTAGGTTTATTTTATTTTTATGTTACTTTTTTTATTTATTTAGTTTTTATTATTAGGTTTATTTTATTTTTTTTAATTTAGTTTAGGTTTTTATTTATTTTATTTTAGTTTTTTTTAAATTTTTTTTATTTTAGGTTTAGGTTTAAGTTTTAGTTCAGATTTTTATTTTATTTAATTTTTTTATTTTATTTAGGTTTAAGTTTTATTTATTTTATTTTTAAGTTATTTTTTTTTTTTTATTTTGGTTGGGATTTTGGTTTTGGGTTTGGTTTAGGGTTTAGGGTTTAGGGTTGTGGTTTATTTAGGTTTAGGGTAGTTTTGTGAGTTTAGAGTATTATTATTATTATTTTATTATTTTTAAAATAAGCAAGGTAGTTTATGTTTATTTAATTTATTTTATGTATTTTCGTTTTATTTTATTTTTATTTTG
This sequence comes from Cymbidium sinense, assembly GCA_021442155.1. NCBI lineage: Eukaryota > Viridiplantae > Streptophyta > Magnoliopsida > Asparagales > Orchidaceae > Cymbidium > Cymbidium sinense. The sequence continues at coordinate 189,517,989 of CM038220.1, forward strand.
ATTTAAGTTTATTATTTTAATTATTTTAGTTTATTTATTTTATATGTTTATTTATTTAGTGAAGTTTTTTTATTTAATCTATTTTAGTTTTAGGTTTAAGTTTATTTTTTAGTTTAGTTATTATTTTATTTTAGGTTTGATTTTCTTTTATTTAGGTTTAGGTTTAGGTTTTTTAGGTTTAGGTTTTAGGTTTTATTAGGTTTATTTTGGTTATTTTTTATCTGTAGTTTATTTTTTTTTTAGTTTATTTTTATTTATTTTAGATTTTATGATTTTTTTTAGTGGATTAGGGTTTTTCTATGGTTTAGAATTTTAGGGCTAGAGTTTGGTAGATTTTAGGATTAGGTTTTAGGATTTGGGTTGGGTTTAGTAGGTAAGTTGTAGGTTTTTGTGGTTTTTTTTTATTTTATTTTATTTATATTTTTAAATTAAGTAAACAAGTATTGGTTTCTTTATTTCTTTAATTTATTTTTATTTATTTTAGTTTATTTTATTTCTTATTTTATTTATGTCTATTTTTATTTTTATTTAGTTTTATTTATTTATTTTAGGTTTATGTATTTTAGTTTATTTTTTAGGTTTAAGTTTAGGTTTGGATTTGTTTTAGTTTAATTTTATTATTATTTTATTTTTTAGGTTTTGGTTTTATTTTTTATTTTTTTATTTTGGTTTAGTTTTTTATTTTATTTTATTTAGGTTTAGATTTTAGGTTTTTATTTTTGGTTTTTTTATGTATTTTTTTAGTTAAGAATTTGATTTATTTTTAGTTTATTTTATTAAATTTAGTCTTTAGTTTGGTTTAGTTTATTTTAGGTTTAGATTTAGGTTTTATTTATTTTAGTTTAATTTATCTTAATTTAAGTTTATTTTATTTTAATTATAGGTTTAGATTTTTTTTAGTTTAGGGTTTAGGTTTTTTTTTTAATTTTTAGGTTTTATTTTTAGGTTTATGTTTTATGTTTATTTTGTTAGGTTTTGGTTTTTATTTAGTTTTGATTTAGTTTTATTTTAGTTAATTTTATTTTATTTTAGGTTTAGTTTTAATTTTTTAACTTATTTTAGGTTTTATTTATTTTTAGTTTAGTTTTAAAGTTTTATTTTATTTTCTTTTATGTTTAGATTTTATTTTAGGTTTTTTTAGTTTATGTTTTATTTTATTTTATTTTTCATTTTTTATTTTGGATTTGGTTTATTTATTCATTTTATTTTAGGTTTTTATTTAGTTTAGGTTTAGGTTTTAGATTTTAGGGTTTTTTTGTGTTAGGTTTTTTTAGTTTATTGTTTATTTTTTTGTTTAGTTTAATTTTATTTTAGTTTATTTTATTTTATTTAGTTTAGGTTGTTTATTTAGTTAGGTTTTGATTTTATTTATTCTAGTTTAGTTTATTTTATTTTTAGTTTAGGTTTATTTTATTTTTATTTTAGGTTTAGTTTTTTTTTTACTTTACGATTTGTGTTTTATTTTTTATTTTTTTCAGTTTATTTTTTAGTTTAGGTTTATTTAATTTGTATTTTACGTTTAGTTTTTACTATATTTATGTTTTTTTATTCCTATGTTTATTTTATATTTTAATTTAGTAGGTTATTTATTATATAGTTTATTTTATTTTATTTATTTTATTATTTAGGTTTAGTTTAGGTTTTATTTATTTTTATTTATTTGGTTTATTATCTTATTGGTTTCTTTTTAGGTAGTTTTCAGTGGTCAGTGGTAGAGTCAGTTTATCAGTGTGCCAGATCTTATTAGTTTAGTTAGGATATTGGTTCAGTATATTTCAGGGTTTAGGGCTCAGTGAATTTATTAGGCTCAGGTTGGGGTAGTGGCCTAGGTAGGGCCCAGTGGAGGTGGGTCAGTATCAGTGTTTGGTTTAGTTCAGTGTTTAGTTTTTTAGTTTAGGGTAGGTTGAGTCAGGTGGTTTTTTAGGGTTTGGAGAAGGATTTGGCCTGGTGGTTTAATTTAGAGTTTTTTTTTTAAAAAACTAAGAATCTATGTTTAGTTCCTTTTAGTTTATTTTATTTTATTTATTTTAGTTTATTTTATTTTTTTACTTTTATTTAGTTTATTTATTTATTTATTTTAGTTTATTTTTTTATTTAGTTTATTTTTGGTTTAGTTTAGTTTATGTTTATTTTTTTTAGTTTAGTTTTATTTTTATTTTATTTTTTAGTTTAGGTTTTATTTTATTTTAGGTTTTGGTTTAGTTTTTATTTTATTTTTAAGTTTAGTTTTAGGTTTTTTTATTTTAGGTTTATTTTTTAGGTTTTATTTAGGTTTAAGTTTTTATTTTTTAGTTTTATTTTATTCTATTTTTGGTTTATTTTATTATTATCTTACATTTAGGTTTTATTTTATTTATGTTTTTATATTTAGGTTTATTTTATTTTTTGTTTAATTTAGGTTTTTAATTATTTTATTTCAATTTAGTTTTCAATTTTTATTTTATTTTATTTTAGGTTTAGTTTAGGTTTTGGTTTAGGTTTAAGTTTAGTATTTAGTTTTAGTTTATGTTTTTATTTTATTTTATTTTATTTTATTTAGGTTTAGGTTTTTTTTACATATTTAATTTGTAGGTTTTATTTAGTTTAGGTTTAGGTTTTCAAGTTTTTAGGGTTTAGGGATGATGGTTTAGGGTTTAGGGTTTAGTGTTTTATGCTTAGGTTTAGGTTTAGCTTATCAATTTTAGGATTTAGATCCAGATGAATTTCCAAATAAGAATGATCAAATGCACATTAATTTTAGGATTTAAATAAGACATATACTAAAGATGAATTTCCACTACCAATCCTGAGCTAATGGTGGACATTGCCTCATCTCATGCGCCTTCTCTTCATGGATGGCTCATCTAAATATAACTAAATAAAGATGTAATGATGAAAGAAACACTACTTTTAGAACACCAATCGAGTCTATTATAAGGTCATGCCTTCACCTTAAAATGCCAATGCTACATACCGGCTATGACTTGAATTATGAACTCATTCATCATCAAGTCAGTTCTATCTCGATGATCTTATCAAAAGTAGAGAGAAGGAAGACCATCTCCTTGACTTAAGAGTAGTTTTTGAATTAAGATAATTTAACCTCAAAATGAACTACCTAAAGTGTAAATTGCATTTCAAGGAAATTCCTTGGTTTGTTGTCCACACTGTGGAATTGAAATAGAGGGAGAAGATTAGCATATTAGAAATGCCACCCTAAAATTTTAACTCAAATCAAATCATTCCAAGTTTATATCTAAGACGCTTTATATCCAACCTATTTTAAAGATGTCAGCCATTTTCAACACTTATGAAAATGAATTCCAAGTTCAACTAGAATGATAAATGTGAACATGCCTTCGAAGAAATCAAGGATTACTGACATCAAAATCTAAAGTTATACAAAGCTAAAATAATTCAAGTTTAAATAAGTTTATCCTTGAGCTTTTGATAGGAGTGCTTATTTTAGTTCTAAGGAGATTGTTTTGTAAGATGGGAGGCAAGATTGAACCCACATTGGAAGGTACTTTTGCTATAGGTATGGCCTACTAAGGAGGATCTTATCAACTTATTAATCATAAGGGAGAGAGCCCAATGCTTCCAATCAACGGGCTCTACTTAAAGAAATATTATAAATCATGTTTAAAAATAATTATCATCAATGAAAACACAATCTCAAATTCAATATCTTCCATGTTAAAAGTATTCTTGTTTTGAATTCACCATGATGTGTTTAGTGTAAGGAAGGCAGGTATCCTTCATCGACACAACACAAATATAAACTACACAAAACATATAAAATAAACTTGATCTTTATCTCGTGCTACTAGGTGATAATGCCTCCAAAGAACACTCACTGTTAGTCTGATGACATGCTACCTTGTTTGTGTCACCCTGGTCTTCTTACTTTGGAGGATGCAAGTCTACTACACTTTCCTTCCTTACTTAGCCACTGCACTCTAATAAGCGCTTCTTAGTTTGATAGGCCTTACTGCATGGCCAATTCACCTCTTTTGCTTTAAGAGGATGTGACTCTCCTATGCTTTCTTCATGGATTACCCTTTGTTGACTAGGTTAAGTATAAGGTTTAGGATAAGTCCCCAATGGCTTTTGACTTCAAGTCTAGGTCATTCATTGTGGCTTCCCACTTAGTAGTCGATTTTGGTCAGATAGAATCTATCTCATCAATAATAGACTATCCTGAAGATCAGTTCCACTTGGAAAGTTATAAACTTACACGCTTTCTTTCTAGATTGATCATTGCACAATGCACCTTTGGTTGGTTCTCACTATTACACACTCATAACATGGATACATAATGGTTGGTTACTTAGATGCACCACTCATGGATAATGTAAGTTCTACACTTTCTCCTTGAGTTAGCCAGTTAAGCTTTCTTTTGGGCTCGATAACTTAGAAGCACCTCCCATGTGGGCACTATATTTGGATCAGCAACCCCAATTAGACACTAGTTAGTATCAAATTAGACAGTTTTTCTAGTAACCACCTATAGTTGGAGAATCGATGTGGATGTGATTTTCTTGGTTCAATAAATCTGAGACTACTCAGTATGGTCCCTCGCACACCAACAGGGTCCACATAAACATATAAATAAAATATAAATTCACTTGTGAATTAAGAGGACACCCATAGCGGCACCTTTTTCCATGCAAATATTTTATTTTTATGGCAGTGCCAATAAAATGCCCTATAGGAATTGCTTGACTACTCTTGAGTTTATATAAGTACCTAACAACATTCATATAGTCGCCTCTAAGTTGGGTTCAATTTATACCAAAAGGTCACCCGTTGTTTACTTTAAACATGTAAGTACATGCCTTCTTTAACATAGCCACACCAATAGTAACCTTTAAGTTAAGCTCTACCCAAGGAGACTATCCCTTTGGATTTGTAAAGAGATAGGACAAGTTAGAAGGACACTTCAGGGTCCATACACAAACATGGTTCATAAATTAAATATATCAAATTTGATCGAGGTCACATCTGGATATGTCATCATTAAAATCAAACAAAACCAAACAAACCATATCAAAACACATGAAATTAAGATAAAATTAATCTTGACTACTTTTGAGTTGACATAAGTCCCCAGCGGCATTCACTAAGTAGTCACCCTAGGTCAAGTTCATTTTATTGTGCATCCAACATTCACCCTAGGTCAAGTTCACTTTGGATAATGTAAGTCTGCTATACAATCTTCTTAGCATAGTTAATGTACACTGAAAGACAACTCCTTAGGTTGGGTAGCTCTACCCTGCAGCCAGTAAACTATCTCTTTGGATTTGTAAACTTGAGGTAGGTTCAGGCTGATATAACCCCTTCTCAGTGGGTCCATCATGCATGGATGGGGTCCATACATTAACTCAGATTAAATTAAACCCAATTTAATTTTCCCTGGGGGAGTTAAATCATTCTCCTAATGTAGCCCAAAATCATATATAAACAAGTCAACCAAACAAATCAAATTCAAAACCAACATCCCTGGAGCCCAATTAAATTACTCCCCTAGTAGAGCCTAAATCAAAGAAATCCAACCAAACTCTTATCCCTTATAGATACATTCCCAAACAAATCTATGAAATCAAACTCAAATCCCAATCAGGATAACCGCTTCCCTAGTGGAAGGTTCATATAGATAGTGACTCGAGCCCATATTCTAGCAGAATGCCTCCACATCAATACATTAAAAATTGATTGATCTTAATCCCGTGAATTATAAATTCTTATCCCAACATATCTTCTTATTAGCAGATTTTTCTCTATGCCCTCAATAGACCCTCATGTCATGTCCAATGCATGTTTGATCTCCCTCCATATTTAACATGAAATTCTCATCAAATCTTATTTCATATCTTATGCACACCTTTAATACATCAACCAAAAGCCTATCAATGCATTCATTCAAATTACATCATCCTAACATTGTAATCAACATTTTATGATTTGTTATGTTGCAAGATCAAACTAACTATACAAAATCATGCTAAACATATTATAGTGAATTAACACACTATATTATATTATAATATATGATGTTATATTATAATTTATATAAAATATATTGTCTAACATTACACCTCTTTAGACTCACTTAAAATGAACAAATTACAAAATTTTCTCAAAATATGAATAATGTTCATTTTGGATGTAAAATTGTTAATTTTCTATTAGAAATGGTAAAAAATAGCATAATTTTGGTGTTTCTTCATGGTGTATGCCATAAATTTGACCAAATCTTTCCATCTCAACCTTCAAATTAATATTTTTGTGAGTTTTGACCCAATGTATTATAATAAAAGTAAAACATACTAAAATGTACAATAACATTTAGTAACACACCACCAAATTCATATATATGTGAAGTTATATTGTCATGTACATTATATTTTAATATGCTTTCATATAATATATTATCTTACATTACACCTTAAAATGAATCACTTTAAGCAAAAAATTTATAAAATTTGGTTGTAAATTGAACATTTATTTTGTATGAAAATATTCCATTCTTTTGATTAAATGACACACCATAGTGTTGGCTTAATTAACCTCATGTTCAATTTGATTAATTTTGATGATAACAAACAAATGCTTGGATGTTCTAATGAATATTTTTATGTGTTTCAGATATATCAATTGCTAATTACATATCCAATACATCTCACAAATTGTTAGAAGAAATTGCAAGAATAAAAGAATGAAAGGGATAATGTGAAGCTCATGATTTTAGGTTATATGACTATTCATATGAGTTCTTTGGCATGAATCAATTTGCTCACAACCTAACATACTATTTTAATGAGGTTAATTTGTATAAATCTTTATTTAATTAACATTCAATTATATGTTTTTCTACATAGCAATAAAATTGTCAAAGTAATAAATGATCATAACTATTAAGTATAATTATTTTATTTACTTAATATAATTAGGTATTTTAATTTAATTTGGTTATATGATAACTAACATATTTATGATTATATATAAATTATATCATAATTTTAAATATCACATGTCAAAATTAACAAAAATATATAAAATTTTGTATTTTAGCCAAAGTCATTGTTTAATCAAAGAATTCATATCTGATTTTATCTCCATCGGATTCCTTGGATTTTTTCCTTTAAAATAAGTGGTTACATGACCCACTTTGCATTAAAATTGAATTTATTATGATTTTTAAACATTACTTGATTTTAATAATGGATGCATGCTACATGCTTTGAATATATTAAGAGCTACATGTGATTACTTTTGACTTTCCCATGTGAATAGCCGAATTTTTGCTGCTAAATTTAATATTTGTTTAATATAAATTATATTTTATTGAATATTAAATTATCACATGATAGCATGAGGTTGTATAATATATTTTTTGAAATAATTTTTAAATGACCTTCTTGCCTATAAATAGCCCTCATTCTCTTCATGAAAGCATCCTCATTCAAAATTCAAAATCTCTCCAGCAAATCTAAGAGAAAATCTCTTAAATGTTCTTTCCAAGTGTTCTCCAAATATTGCAAGATCAAATCCTTGGTTTGGAAGCTTCAACATCTTCAACGAAGCAAGCCTTTTTAAATTACTTGAGTTTGTTTTCTTGATCTTAATACTTTTAGTTGTTCATGCTATTTTCACCATCTATTTCTTCTTTCTAATTTATACTTTTGGTGGATTAGTCTTTGAACATTGGTTTTCACATCAAAGCTTCTCAATCATTTTTTTGGTGAAAACTCTTGTGATAATTTGTAGGATCTATTTCAACTCTGAAATTTTTAGCTTCCTACAAATTTCTTTTGGTTTCTTGAAATATTTCTTCTTGGTCTTATTTTGAAAGATCATTTATTCTTAGATCTATTTTAAGCATTTTAAAATAAATTATTGTGCTGAAATTATTTTCATATTTTCTAGATCTTTTTTTTTTAATTGAAAGCTTACTAGCCAACTTAGATCTATCATATACTTATTTTTTTTATTTTGTGATCATTAGCATTAATTGAAAGAATCTTTTGATAAAAAAAAATTACTCCTTGCTGAAATTTATCTTATCATGAAAAGAATATTGTGAATTTATTTTGAAATCATTTTGTATTATTCTACAAATTATAATAACTTAAACATCCTAGTAAGATCACTTTAAGATATTTATTTTATTAAGTGAGCATTTTGCCAAATTTTTTGAGTTGTAAAGTGATCATTTATAAGTTGTGAGATCACTTTTGAATTTGATTTGGTATATTTGTGAGAGATTTATTTTATCAAAATTTATTATTTTGTATTTTTTTTGTGTTGTAAAATTTATTTTGGGGTTGTACTGCCCTTGTAGGAGAGTACATATTAGGGTTGTACTTGCCCCATAGAGAGTACTTTTGTAAACCATTTTTCATTTAGTGGATTCCTAGCTGGGAGGCTAGTGGACGAGTCGTTTGGGGTTTGGCCAACCACGAAAAAATCGTGTGCCTCTTTGTCTCTATTTACTTTATTGTATTTTTATTTTTGCATTTAGAATTATATCTTATCATTATAAAATCAAAATCTAATTTTCTATTTAAAAATTAAAATTTAAGTTTTGAAAATTTTAATATTACCCACCCAATTCCCTCTTGGTGCTATAGTGTCTCACAATTGGTATCGAGCCTAGGCTTTTTATTGGCTTAACATCCAAGAGTAAATCTTTTCACTATGGCACAAGGTTTCAAGGGTTCATTACTGAGGGACAATCCACTCATAGACCTCCACTTTTAGATAGTGAACCATTTGAATATTGGAAAAATAGAATTAGTACATTCTTAAGAGGTCAAGATGCACGATGTGGTATATGTTGACACATCAATATCATACACCCACGAGAAGTAAATGGCATTAAAGTAGAAAACCTTTTGAGGAATGGTCTATAAATAAAGAGAACTTGATGAATTAAATGCTAGGCTTGTAATACTTTACATTGTGCTTATTATTGAACATTACATAAAATTTCTATGTTAAGTACTGCAAAAGAAATATGGGATAAACTTATTATAACTTACGAAGGAACTAAAGTTTAGATGCTCACATAAATACTTGTTCATGATTATGAGTTATTTCATGTCTCCTTCAATCTATTTCATGTATACTAGATTTATGAAAATAATTACATTACATTCTCTTGGAAAACATAGGGAATCAAGACTTAGTTTATAAGATTCTGATGTCTTCCAAAAGAATGGGAAGCTAAAAATGTATTAGTGAAGAAGATTTATCTACTTATCCACTGAAAATTTTGGTTCTTTTGATAGCACATGAAGGTTATTGCTCAAAGGATAAGATGGATAACTCAAAGAAAAGGAGAAGGAGAAAAAGTACCATAAGAAGAAGAAGACTTTTATAATAATCCATTCAAATGAATCAAGTACTAGCTCATCGATGAAGAGGTCAACATATGTCTTATGGCAAATGGAGAATTTGACTTAGATTCTCAAGAGGTATGTAATGATATATCTTATGATGAATTAGATGATGCTTTTAATGATTTAGTTATTGAATATAAAAAATTAAAAAGAAAATACAAAACCTTAGAAAAGAACATAAAAATTTAGATATGCATTTTGTGATTTAAAAATGAATGTGATAATTTAAAAGTAAAAATACTTCTTTATTAAATTGTTCCTTAGTTGTAGGTAAACTTGAAAGAGAGAATATCTTATTAAAAGCAAGATTAGAATTATGTTTAAAATCACAAGTTCATTATAATACTTCATCAAGAAAACATTTAATAAAAATTATTTGCATCATACACATCCCACTCATATATCTTATAATTATCATTCTAAATCATATGCAAACACTAATGTTTGGTGCAACTATTGCAATAAAAAGGGCATATTTCATTTGATTGCTATGCATAAAATACAAAATACTAAGCAATCATCTTATGTATGGGTACCAAAAGGTACAAACACTACACAAACCATGCATGCTAAATATCTTACTTCAAATTTAGAATGTGGACCCAAACATGTTTGGGTTCCAAAAGTTAACATGTGAGTTTATTTTGTAGGAATGCCTTCAAAGCAAAATCAAAGAAGGCATGTGGTACTTGGACAAGTGGATGTTCAAGACATATGACGGGAGATAAAGATAAATTCACAACTTTAGAATCAAGTGATGGAGGATTTGTTACATATGGAGATAATGCAAGGGAAAATCATTGGCATTGGTTCTATTTGTAAGAATTCTATCACTTTAGATAAAGTTTTTCTAGTAGAAGGATTAAAACATAATTTAATTTCTATTAGTCAATTATGTGATAAAGGTTTGAATGTAGTATTCCATGCATCATATTGCATTATAAAAAATAATGAAAATGTTTTGCTAGTAGGAAAAGATACAAAAATATTTATGTCATTGATTTAGATAGCTTTCATGATGTAAATTTAAACTTACTTTGTTTTAAAAGCACTCATGATGATATATGGTTATGGCATAGGAGACTATGTCATATTAACATGCACACACTTAATAAAATTGCTAAACTTGATTTAGTAGTTGGTTTGCCTAAATTAAATTTTCATTCAAACTATGTTTGTGATGCATGTATTCATGGTAAACATTCTAGAAGCTCATTTAAAAGTAAAAAATATTGTTTCTACTTCTAGACCTCTAGAATTATTACACATGGATTTATTTGGTCCTATTAGACCACTAGCTTAGGTGGAAAAATTATGGTTTTGTGATTGTTGATGATTTCTCTAGATATACTTGGGTCTTATTTGTAACTTACAAGGATGATGTTTTGGTGAGTTTAGAAAGTTTTCTAAATATATTCAAAGAGAACAAGGCCTTTTGATTAATAGGGTTCAAACCGATCATGGTGGCAATTTGAAAATAAATTATTTGAGGATTGTGATGAACATGGGATTAGACATAATTTTTCTGCACCTAGAACTCCCCAACAAAATGGAGTAGTAGAGAGAAAAATAGAATATTAATTGAATTAAGTAGATCTATGCTTGATGAGTATAAATTGCCAAAATATTTTAGCGTAGAAATATGCATGTTATGTAATGAATAGGATCTATTTTAGACCAATTTTGAAGAAGACACCCTATGAATTGTTTTTTTGGAAAGAAGCCTAAGATTGAACACTTTCATGTATTTGGATGTAAATGCTTTATTTTGAATAATGGAAAAGATCATTTAGGTAAGTTTGATTGCAAATCGATGATGGTATTTTCTTAGGATACTCTCTTCTAGTAGAGCTTATAGAGTTTACAATAAAAGAAAATGATTGTAGAAGAATCAATACATGTTATTTTTGATGAAAATTTGATTGATCCTATTAGAAATGAAGTGATTGATGAAGAGATTGATAACTTTAAGAAAATATCTTTAGAAGATAATATGGATGATTCATTGCCTAAAGAATGGAAATATAATAAAAATCATCCAAAGGAACTAATTATAGAAGATCCTTCAAAAGGAGTTATGACTAGAAGGCATAGTAGAGAAGTTGTAGATCATTCAAAGATTTTTATCCGAGGTTGAACCTAAAAATTTAGAAGAAGCATTAAATGATAATTTTTGGATTATTGCTATGGAAGAGGAGTTAAATCAATTTGTAAGAAATGATGTTTGGGAATTAGTCCCAAGGCCCCAAGATCAAAATGTCATTGGAACAAAATGGATCTTTAGGAATAAGCTAGATGATTCAGTTGTATTATTAGAAATAAAGCAAAGTTAGTTGCACAAGGGTACACAAGTTGAAGGTATAGATTTTGAAGAATCTTTTGCACCAGAGAAAGACTAGAAGCTATCGTTACTCCTTGCTTATGCTTGTTTTAGAAATTTTAAACTTTTTCAAATGGATGTCAAAAGTGCATTTTGAATGGATTTATTGACCAAAATGTATTTGTAGAGCAACCACCTGATTTGAGAGCCTTGATTTTCCAAATCATGTGTATAAATTAAAGAAAGCCTTATATGGTTTAAAATTCCTCGTGTTGGTATGATAGTTAAGTAACTTTTGATAGATCATGGATTTAGAAAGGGCGTAGATACCACTTTATTCCTTAAGAGCATAGATGATGATTTGATTGTGGTACAAGTGTATGTAGATGATATATTATTTGGAAGTACAAATGAATCTTTATGCCATGAGTTCTCATCTTTGATGTCTAAAGAGTTTGAAATGAGTATGATGGGAGAACTTAATTTTTCTTAGGTCTTCAAGTGAAGCAAAAAATGGCACATTCATCTCAAAACTAAGTATATAAATGAATTGCTTGAGAGGTTTGACATGAAAAGATTTAAATCTAGTAAAACTCCTATGAGCCCATCTATAAAATTGGATTTAGATGAATTAGGAAAATGCTGATCAAAAAACTTTATAGAGTAGATAGGTTCACTTTTATACCTCGCTAGTAGGCTGATATTATGTTTGTTATTTGTTTGTGTGCTCATTTTAGGCCAACCCAAAGAATCTCATTTAATAGCAAATAAGTATCTTCGATTTGATAGGCACTACTAGGTTAGGTTTATGGTATCCTAAAAATTCTTTATCATGTGATTTGATTGCCTATTCGATGCCGATTTACAGATGCAAAGTAGATAGAAAAAGCACATCCGCATATGTCATTTTAGATCATCACTTGTGTCTTGGTCATCTAGGAAACAAAATTGTAGCTTTATCCATCATGAAAGTACATAGGGTGAATTTGCTGCTCAGTCCTTTGGTTAAAGCAACAATTAGAAGATTTTGGTATTAAGCAAGATCACATTCTAGTTCAATGTGACAATACTAGTGCTATTAGTTTAACTAAAAATCCTATCCAAAGACTCTCAACCAAGCATATAGAAATTAGACATCATTTTATTAGGGATCATGTTTTGAAAGGTGATGTTAATATTAATTTTATTAGCAATTTACAAATTGTAGATATTTTACAAAACCCTACCGTAAGAACGTTTTTGTATTTTAAGACGCATGCTTGGAATGCTAAATCCTAATATTTAAAATTGTATGTAGTTTTTTCTCACTTTTTGATGTTGTCAAAAGGGGGAGAAGAGTAAAATGTTGGTTAATATTAAGTCTATTTAATGCATACATTTAGGGGGAGCAACATTATTCATCTCATATGCAAAATTTTTTTAATAGAATTTCTTTCAAAACTATGATGAAAATTTGCACCTTCATCAAAATCAATACCCAACATTAGTCATCATCAAAAGGGGAGATTGTTGGCTTAATTAGCCTCATGTTCAATTTGATTAATTTTGATGATAACAAACAAATGCTTGGATGTTCTAATAAATATTTTTATGTGTTTCAGATATATCAATTGCTAATTACATATCCAATACATCTCACAAATTATTAGAAGAAATTGCAAGAATAAAAGAATGAAAGGGATAATGTGAAGCTCATGATTTTAGGTTATATGACTATTCATATGAGTTCTTTGGCATGAATCAATTTGCTCACAACTTAACATACTATTTTAATGAGGTTAATTTGTATAAATCTTTATTTAATTAACATTCAATTATATGTTTTTCTACATAGCAATAAAATTGTCAAAGTAATAAATGATCATAACTATTAAGTATAATTATTTTATTTACTTAATATAATTAGGTATTTTAATTTAATTTGATGGTTATATGATAACTAACATATTTATGATTATATATAAATTATATCATAATTTAAATATCACATGTCAAAATTAACAAAAAATATATAAAATTTTGTATTTTAGCCAAAGTCATTGTTTAATCAAAGAATTCATATCTGATTTTATCTCCATCGGATTTTTGGATTTGTTCCTTTAAAATAAGTGGTTACATGACCCAATTTTGCATTAAAATTGAATTTATTATGATTTTTAAACATTACTTGATTTTAATAATGGATGCATGCTACATGCTTTGAATATATTAAGAGCTTGATTACTTTTTACTTTCCCATGTGAATAGCCGAATTTTTGCTGCTAAATTTAATATTTGTTTAATATAAATTATATTTTTATTGAATATTAAATTATCACATGATAGCATGAGTTTGTATAATATATTTCTTTGAAATAATTTTTAAATGACCTTCTTGCCTATAAATAGCCCTCATTCTCTTCATGAAAGCATCCCTCATTCAAAATTCAAAATCTCCAGCAAATCTAAGAGAAAATCTCTTAAATGTTCTTTCCAAGTGTTCTCCAAATATTGCAAGATCAAATCCTTGGTTTGAAGCTTCAACATCTTCAACCAAGCCTTTTAAATTACTTGAGTTTGTTTTCTTGATCTTAATACTTTAGTTGTTCATGCTATTTTCACCATCTATTTCTTCTTTCTAATTTATACTTTTGGTGGATTAGTCTTTGAACATTGGTTTTCACATCAAAGCTTCTCAATCATTTTTTTTGGTGAAAACTCTTGTGATAATTTGTAGGATCTATTTCAACTTGAAATTTTATTTCCTACAAATTTCTTTGGTTTCTTGAAATATTTCTTCTTTGGTCTTATTTTGAAAGATCATTTATTCTAGATCTATTTTAAGCATTTTAAAATAAATTATTGTGCTGAAATTATTTTCATATTTTCTAGATCTCTTTTTTTTTTTAATTGAAAGCTTACTAGCATTAATTATTTATTCTTAGATCTTAAACTTAGATCTATCATATACTTATTTTTTTTTTATTTTGTGATCATTAGCATTAATTGAAAGAATCTTTTTGGTTAAAAAAAAAATTACTCCTTGCTGAAATTTATCTTATCATGAAAAAGAATATTGTGAATTTATTTTGAAATCATTTTGTATTATTCTACAAATTATAATAACTTAAACATCCTAGTAAGATCACTTTAAGATATTTATTTTATTAAGTGAGCATTTTGTTTGCCAAATTTTTTTTGAGTAAAGTGATCATTTATAAGTTGTGAGATCACTTTTGAATTTGATTTTGGTATATTTGTGAGAGATTTACTTTATCAAAATTATTATTTTGTATTTTTTTGTAAAAATTTATTTTGGGGTTGTACTGCCTTGTAGGAGAGTACATATTGTTGTAGGGTTGTACTTGAATAGAGAGTACTTTTGTAAACCATTTTCATTTAGTGGATTCTAGTGGGAGGCTAGCGTGGACGATTTTTTTGGTAACCAATGAAAAAAAATCTGCCTGTCTCTATTTACTTTATTGTATTTTTA
Organism: Cymbidium sinense; assembly: GCA_021442155.1. Classification (NCBI taxonomy): domain Eukaryota; kingdom Viridiplantae; phylum Streptophyta; class Magnoliopsida; order Asparagales; family Orchidaceae; genus Cymbidium; species Cymbidium sinense. The sequence goes on from CM038220.1 coordinate 189,533,164, forward strand.
TTTTGCGATTTAGAATTATATCTTATCATTATAAAATCAAAATCTAATTTTCTATTTAAAAATTAAAATTTAAGTTTTGATTTATTACCCAATTCATTTCTGCTATAGTCTACACATAACACCCTAATGTTTCCCTAAAGCTTATCTTAAATTTGGGCAAATATCATCTCGTATAAACCAATATTTTATGAATTATACCAACATAAACTACTACATCATACTATAACAAACTAAAATATGCTAAACAAGTAATAGAGTATTCAACACATGATGCTAAACTATGTTATGACATACTATATTATAATACACTATAACATATTATATTATATTAAATTGCATATCATATCAGTTTATTGCTTAAGATAAAAGTTATAAAATTAGTCTAAATAATAAAACTATATATTTAGTCATTTACATATTTTGAATTTAAATAATATATTATGATGCCATGCTCTACTTATTATGCATTTGGAAATTCCACCATTTTAATGTCTAAATCAACATTTTTATAAATAATGCTAGTTTATTTCATGATTGTAAAATACTAAAAGAATTTAAAATGCATAGTATAATATATTACTATATATGATGTTATACCATGCTAGAACATATAATATTTATTTTGAACATAAAATCTTACTTTTTAGACTACAAGTGACGTTGCACACATTTGGTATTACAACCTAAGTCCCACATCAAATTTAACAAATTTCATCATCTTATTTATTAAATAAATATTTTTATGATTTATATTAATAAAGACTATAAGGCACAATAATAATATACTAAAATATTTTGAAACATCTTATAACATCCAAAACACATCACTACATGCTCAAATATGATTACATTATACCATAATATATGGTATTATAATATCATTTAGGGTTATGGTTTAGGCATTCAAATCTCTAATAGTCAAGGGATGACATTTTCATTAGCTACCATAACTATGTTAGGATTATGTCATTCTTTAGATCAACTCCTAAAGACATCTTTATTCAAAGTTTAGGGTATAGAGATTAGGGTTAGGGTTTAGGGTTAGTTTAGAGTTTAGGGTTTAGGGTTTAGGGTTAGTTTAGGGTTTAAGGTTTAGGGTTTAGGGTTTTAGGGTTTAGGATTTAAGGTTTAAGGTTTTAAGGTTTAGTGTTTATGGTTTAGCTTTGGGTTTATTTAGGGTTTAGGTTTTAGGTTTTGGGGTTTAAGTTTTGTTTAGGGTTTTTGGGTTTTTTTAAGAGAAAAAATTCAAATTCAACATTTCTTCTTTTCGAATTCATCAACCAAGTAGCACTCCAAGTTTTCTAAGACATAAGTGATGACATAGATCAAAAATGAGCACCCATAGATCAAATGAAAAACCCTAGATAAATAGAATTATCTCTACTATAAAGACACAATTCCATAAGCAATAGATCGGATCGACTGTTCTTCAATTTCTCCAATTCTATCAACCACCCCTCAAGTAGCGGATGCCATCATATCTCGATCTCTCTTCCCCACCACCAGAACCTCTATCGCCTCCTCCTCCATAATAATCACGCTCACCACCACCTCTATATCCACCAAGATTCCAGATCCCCACCACCACTGGGATAATAGCCTCTTTCACCTCCACTATTAGATCTAGATTGAGCTTAGTTGAGCTATGTTTCTACCATCAAGGTTCATTCTTTTGGTTAGTTTTGGTTTAGGTTTGTGGTTTAGGATGGGTTTAAGGTTTTTTTAAAAGTAAACTAGTAGGTTTAAGTTTATTTAGTTTATTATGTTTATTTTTTATTTATTTGAGTTTATTTTATTTTTTTTTTATTTTTATTTAGATTTATCTTTTATTTTATTTAGTTTGTTTATTTATTTTATAGTTTTTTTGATTTAGTTTATTTTTTAGTTTAACTTTATTTTAGTTGAGTTTTATTTTTATTTTTTATTTTTTAGGTTTAGGTTTTAGTTTATTTTTAGGTTTAGGTTTAAGTTTTTTTTTATTTTTTTTAGGTTTATTTTTTGGTTTTGTTTTAGGTTTATTTTAAGTTTTTTTTAGTTTATGTTTATTTTAGTTTATTTTATTTTATTTAGTTTAGGTTTATCTAAGTTTATTTTATTTATTATAATTTATTTTATTTTAGTTTATGTTTATGTTTATTTTATTTTATTTATTTTATTTTATTTTAGGTTTTTTTTTATTTTAGGTTTTATTTTTATTTATTTATTTTATTTTTGATTTATTTTAGGGTTAGTTTTTTATTTTACTTTTTTAATTTTATTCTATTTTTTATATTTATATTTATTTTATGTTTAGTCATTTTATTTAGGTTTTATTCTTAGTTTATTTTATTTTCTTAGTTTAGATAGTTTTATTGATTTTATTTTTATTTTCTTTTATTTTTTTTATTTTTTTTTTAGGTTTAGGTAGTTGGTATTTTATTATTTATATGAGGTTATATTATATAGTTTAAAGTGGTTTTGTGGTGTGGAGAGATAGTTTTGGGTAGTGGTATGGAGGAAAGAGGGCTCAGTAGGCCTGGGTGGGTTAGGTCAGAGCTCATGGCCTGGGTCAGTGGCTAGGAGGTTAGCTCATTGTGGTCAGAAAGAATCAGTTTGATTTTACCAGGGCCCAGGTCAGTGGTTAGGCCATCAGTCAGGAGTTAGCCCAGGTTAGTGGTCATTCATGGCTAGTGGTTTGTGACTAGTGGAGTTTAGGGTTGTGGTAGGGAGGTCAGTTGTGGTTTGGGCCTAGGTTTCTGCAGGGTTGTTTATGGTTGTGGTTTGAGTTTTTTTATTTGGGCTTTTGGGTTTTATCTTTATCTGGTTGGTTTTTAAGATTTAGGATTTAGTTTGTGTTTGTTTTTTAGATTTAGGATTTGGGTTTAGGGTTTATAGTTTTTTTTTATTTAGTAAACTGATTGGTTTAGGTTTATTTAGTTTAAATAGTTTATTTTTTATTTATTTTAGTTTATTTTAATTTTTAATTTTATTTAAGTTTACTTTTTATTTTTATTTTGTTTAGTTTATTTTTTTAGGTTTATTTATTTTAGTTTAGGTTTCTTATTTTATTTTATTTTTAGGTTTATGTTATATCTTTTCTTTAATTTATTTTTATTATTTGAGGTTTAGCTTTTATTTTTATATTTTTAGGTTTAGGTTTTTTATTTTAGGTTTTATTTTTAGTTTAAATTTTAGGTTTATTTTTTAGTTTATTTTCTTTATTTAATTTAGGGTTTAGGTTTATTTATTTAGTTTAGGTTTTAGGTTTATTTTATTTTATTTATTTTAGGTTTAGGTTTTATTATTATTTAAGGTTTATTTTTACATTTTAATTTTAGGTTTAGGTTTTTATTTTATATTTCATTTTAGATTTATTTTATTTTATTTTACATTTATTTTTATTTTATTTAGGTTTTCATTTTAGGTTTATTTTATTTTATATTACTTTAAGTTTTTTATTTATTTTATTTTAGTTTAGTTTTTATTTCATTTATGTTAGGATTAGGTTTAGGTTTAGCTATATTTCCATTTTATTTTATTTTATTTTATTTAGGTTTAGGTTTTATTTATTTATTTATTTTAAAGTTTTTTTTTTAGTTTTAGCATTTTAGTTTTATTTTTAGTTTTTATTTATTTTGTGGTCTTTTGTGGGTTTAGAGTTTGGCTCTTTTAAGATTTGTGGGTTTATGGTTTAGTTTAGGGTAGGGTTTAGGGTTTTTTTAAATTTTTTTAAGTTTAGGTTTGGTTAGTTTAGTAGGTCATAGTTTGGTTTATTTGGGTAATTTTTTTCTTAAATTAAGCAAACTCATAGATTTAGGTTTATTTAGTTTATTTTTTATTTTATTTTAGTTTATTTATTTTTTTATTTTATTTAGTTTTAGTTTATTTATTTTGGTTTACTTATTTTTAGTTTTTTTTAGGTTTAAGTTTTAGTTTTAGTTTAATTTTACTTTTATTTTATTTATAGGTTTAGTTTTAATCTTTTATTTTATTTAGTTTTAGGTTTTATTTTATTTTTTTAGGTTTAGTTTGGTTTTATTTTATATTTTAGGTTTTACTTTTTGTTTAGGTTTAGTTTATTTTAGATTTTAATTTATTTTGGGTTTAGGTTTAGTTTAATTTATTTTTAGTTTTAGTTTTAGTTTAGTTTAGTTTATTTAGTTTGGGTTTAGGTTTATTTTATTTTTATTTTAGGTTTAGGTTTTTTTTTTTTTTTTTTTTTTTTATTTATTTTTATTTTATTTATGTAGGTCATTTTAGGTTTATTTTATGTTTAAGTTTATTTAGTTTTATTTTATTTTATTTTAGTTTATTTAATTTATTATTTTATTTTTTTATTTTAGTTTATTTAAGTTTTTTATTTATTTTAGTTTTATTTTTTATTTTATTTTCTTTTTTGGTTTAGTTTAGATTTAGTTTATGTTTAGTTTTAAGGTTTTCATTTTATATTAATATCTTATTTTATTTTAGTTTAGTTTTTTACTTTATTTTTAGGTTTTATTTAGTTTAGGTTTAGGTTTTAGCTTTTTAGGTTTAGGTTTTGGTTTGAGGGTTTGGGTTAGGTTTTTGAGAGTTTTGGGTTTGGGTTTATGGTTGTTTAAGGTTTAGGTATGTGGTTTAGGGTTAAGGGTTTAGGGTTTAGGTTTTGGTGTTTAGGGTTTAGTGTTTAGGGTTTAGGGTTTTAAGGTTTAGGGTTTAAGGTGTAATAGTTTTAGGGTTTATGATTTAGGGTTTAGTGTTTATCTTTTTTAGGTTTAGGTTTTAGTTTAGGGATTAAATTTTTTAGTATTTTTTTTAACAAAGAGCAAATTCAGATTCAACACTTCTTTTTGATTTCATCAACCAATTAACACACCAAGTTTTCTAAGACATTTAGACATAGCAAAATGAACATGCATGAGCAAATTAAAATTCCTAGATAACTACTTTATTCTTAGTTTTTCCTATCAACCACCTCAACCTCTAGTAGTAGGATCCACCATCATATTATTCTCCCTACCACCATGCCTCCATCGCCTTTCCATAACCACCACCGCCCAACCATCACCTCCATATCCACCATCACCTGATTACCACCATAATGACCGCCATCACCTCTCCACCACTAGATCTAGAGGCTATGATGTTTACCTTTTTTATTCTGGGTTTAGGCTTATTTTTTAGGGTATTTTTTAATTTATTTTTTAGTATGGGTTTAGGTTTTATTTAAGGTTTTGGTTTAGGGTTTAAGTTTAGTATTTAGGGTTTAAGGTTTATGCATTAGGTTTAGAGTAGGGTTATTTTAGGGTTTAGGTTTAGGTGGATTTATTTTTTAGTTTATTTTAGTGTTTAGCTTTGGAATTTAGTAAGGATTATGTCATTTAGTTTAGGATTATGTCATTCTTTAGATCATTAAAGACATCTTTATTCAAAGTTTAGGTATAGAGATTAGTTGTTTAGGTTTTAGAGTTTGGTTTGGGTTTTTTTATTTTGGGTTTGGTTTTTGGGTTTAGGATTTAAGGTTGGGTTTTAATTTTAGTGTTTATGGTTTATTTGGTTTAGGGTTTAGGGTTTAGGTTTTAGGTTTTGGGTTTAAGTTTTGTTAGTTTTTTAGGTTTTTTTAAGAGAAAAAATTCAAATTCAACATTTCTTCTTTTAATTCATCAACCAAGTAGCACTCCAAGTTTTCTAAGACATAAGTGATGACATAGATCAAAATGAGCACCATAGATCAAATGAAAACCCTAGATAAATAGAATTATCTCTACTGTAAAGACACAATTCCATAAGCAATGTGAGGAGAGTTCTTCAATTTCTCCAATTCCTATCAACCATCAGTAGCAGGATCACCATCATATCTGATCTCTCCTTACCACCACTGCCAGAATCTATCGCTCCCACCCATAATATCACCACCACCACCTCTATCCACCAAGATCTCCAGATCCCCACCACCAGGGATAAGCCGCCTTCATTCCACTATTAGATCTGAGCTAGTTGAGCTATGTTTCTACCATCAAGGTTGCCCATTCTTTAGGTTAGTTTTGGGTTTAGGTTTAGTAGGATTTAGGGTTTAAGGTTTTTTAAATTAAGTAAACTAGTAGGTTTAAGTTTATTTAGTTTATTATGTTTACTTTTTTTAGTTATTTTAGTTTATTTTATTTTTATTTTTATTTAGATTTATCTTTTATTTTTATTTAGTTTTGTTTATTTATTTTAGTTTAGGTTTTTTGATTTAGTTTATTTTTTAGGTTTAACTTTATTTTTTAGTTGAGTTTTATTTTTATTTTTTATTTTAGGTTTAGGTTTTAGTATTTATTTTGGTTTAGGTTTAAGTTTTTTTATTTTTTTAGGTTTAGGTTTTGGTTTTGTTTAGTTTTTATTTTTAAGTTTTTTTTAGTTTAGCTTTATGTTTATTTTTTAGTTTATTTTATTTTATTTTGTTTTAGGTTTAGTCTAAGTTTAGGTTTTATTTATTATAATTTATTTTATTTTAGTTTATGTTTATGTTTATTTCATTTTATTTATTTTATTTTATTTTAGGTTTTTTTTTAGTGGTTTATTTTATTTTTATTTATTTATTTTATTTTTTTGTTTATTTTTAGGTTATTTTTATTTACTTTTAATTTTATTATTTTAGTTTATATTATTTATTTTATGTTTAGTCATTTTATTTAGGTTTTTTTATTCTTAGTTTTATTTTATTTTCTTAGTTTAGTTTTTTATTGATTTTATTTTATTTTCTTTATTTTATTTTATTTTATTTTTTTAGGTTTAGGTTTTAGTTTGGTTTTATTTTATTTTATTTTATTTATTTTATTTATGTTTTCTATTAGATTTATTTTATTTTTGGTTTATTAGTTGTTTATGTTTTTTATTTATCTTTAGGCTTTGTGGCCTTTTAGATCTTATGGTAGTCAATAAGTGGCCTAGCCTCATTCTTAGGGCCCAGAGCCCAAAGCCAATCAGTAGTAGCCCAGTTCTAGTATCAATCATATTTTTATTAGTCATAGTCAGTGGCCTGTGGTCTTTCAGTCAGTGTGGTTTCAGTGGTAGCCCAGGTAGTAGTTTAATGCATGGTAGTATTCAGGTTAGGTTTAGGTATTTAGTTTAGGTAGGTTAGGGTTAGGGTAGGGTTATTAGTTTAGTGATTTAGGGTCATATGGTAGGTTTAGGGTCTGTGGCTTAGGATTTATTAGGGTTTTAAGAAGGATCTGGTTGGGTTTATAGTTTTTTTATTTTAGTTTATTTATTTAGTTTTAATTAGTTTATTTTATTTATTTTAGTTTATTTTAATTTTTAATTTTATTTAGGTTTATTTTTTATTTTTATTTTGTTTAGTTTATTTGTTTTATATTTATTTTAGTTTAGGTTTTATTTTATTTTATTTTGGTTTATGTTAAGGTTTATGTTTTCTTTTTAATTTATTTTATTATTTTTTTAGGTTTAGTTTATTTTTATATTTTTTGGTTTAGGTTTTATTTTAGGTTTATTTTTTAGTTTAAATTTATTTATTTTTAGTTTATTTTCTTTTATTTAATTTAGGTTGGTTTTGTTTATTTTAGTTTAGTTTAGGTTTTTTTATTTTATTTATTTTAGTTTAGTTTTTTTATTATTATTTTAGGTTTTATTTTTATTTTATTTTTAGGTGGTTTTATTTAGTTTATATTTTATTTTAGATTTATTTTATTTTATTTTACATTTAGTTTTTATTTTATTTAGGTTTTTCATTTTTAGGTTTATTTTATTTTTATAGTTTAATTTTAAGTTTTTTATTTATTTTATTTTAGTTTAGTTTTATTTCATTTATGTGTTTAGATTAGGTATTTTAGCTTTTAGTTTTCCATTTTATTTTATTTATTTTATTTATAGGTTTTATTTATTTTATTTTATTTTTAAAGTTTTTAGTTGTGGGGTTTTGTGCTTTAGGTTTTAGGTTTTAGGGTTTGGTTTAGGTCTGGGGTTTGTGGTAGAGTAAAGTTGGCTTTAAGATTTGGGTTTTTAGGAGGCCTAGGGTTTGTGGTTCATTTAGGGCTCAAATTTGTATTTTTCAGGTATTTGTGGTTTGTGGCTAGGGTCAGGGTATCATAAAGTTTGTGGTAGGGTCTATGTTTTTTCTTAAATTAAGCAAACCCACAGATTTAGGTTTATTTAGTTATTTTATTTATTTAGTTTATTTATTTTTATTTTATTTAGTATTTATATTTTGGTTTACTTATTAGTTAGAGTTTTTAGGTTTAAGTTTATGTTTAGTTTAGTTAATTTTACTTATTTTATTAGGGTTTAGGTTTAATTTATTTTATTTTTTAGGTTAGGTTTTTTATTTTATTTTTTAGTTTTTTATTTATTTTATTTTAGGTTTTATTTTTTGTTTAGGTTTAGTTTATTTTAGTTTATTTTTATTTATTTAATTTATTTTAGGTTTAGGTTTAATTTAGTTTAGTTTAGTTTATCTTATTTTGCTTAGGTTTATTTTATTTTTTTTTATTTTGGTTTATTTCTTTTTTTTTTTTTTTTTTTTTTATTTGGGTTTGGTTTTATTTTATTTATGTTTTTTATTTTGGTTTATTTTATGTTTAAGTTTTATTTAGTTTTTATTTTATCTTTATTTTATTTAATTAATTTTATTTATTTTTATTTTTTTTAGTTTAGTTTTAAGTTTTATTTATTTTATTTTAGTTTAGTTTTATTTTTATTTTATTTTCTTTTTTGGTATAGATTTTTTATGTTTATTTTATTTTTTCATTTTATATTATATTATTTTATTTTAGTTTAGTTTTTTTATTTATTTTAGGTTTTATTTAGTTTAGTTTAGGTTTTATTTTTGGGTTTGGTTTTGGTTTATATTTTTTTATTTTTCAGTTTTGGTTTGGTTTATTTTATTTATTTTATAGGTTTGGTTAGTTTAGTTTATTTCTTTTATTTATTTATTTTAAGTTTATTTAAGGTGTAATAGTTTTAGTTTATGATTTATGGTTTAGTTTTATCTTTTAGGTTTGGGGTTTAGGTTTTAGTTTAGATTAAATTTTTAGTATTTTTTTTAACAAAGAGTAAATTTATTCACTTCTTTTGATTTCATCAACCAATAACACACCAAGTTTTCTAAGACATGTTTATGACATAAAGTGTAAAATGAACATGCATAGAGCAAATTAAAATTCCTAGATAACTACCTCGACCATTCTTTAGTTTCCCTAGTTCCTATCAGAACCACCTCAACCTCTTGAGTAGTAGGATCCACCATCATATTATTTAGCCACCAGGCCATAACCTCCATCGCCTCTTCCATAACCACCTGCCCAACCATCACCTCCATATCCACCATCACCTGATCCCCACCACCATGCAATGAGCATCAGGCCTCCACCACTGTGATTGACCGAGTGACAATGATGTTCCCACCTTCAGGTTCTTCCATTAGGGTTTTAGCTTTAATTTTAGGTTTTTTATTTATTTTTAGTATAGGTTGTGGTTTTTGTGGTAAGGTTTTAGGTTTTAGTTTAGGGTTTTGTTTATGCTTAGGGTCAGAGTTAGGGTAGTTTAGGGCTCAGGGTTGGGTTGGGCTTTTAGGGTTTTTGGGTTATTTTAGCTTAATTTTATTTGTGGTTTAGTTAGGCTCAGTATTTCTTAGTTTAGTTTAGTTTTATTTTTTTTTTAGTTAGTTTAGGGATTAGTTGGGTTTTATGGTTTAGGTTTTGGTTTGGCCTAGATTTGTTTTTTTATTTAATAGGTTTTATTTAAGCTTTAGTCATTTTGTTTTAAATTAATCATTTTTAGTTTATTTAGTTATTTTAATTATTATTTTATTTTAGTTTATTTTATTTTTATTTTAATTTATTTGTTTTATTTTTATTTTAGTTTAGTTTATTTATTTTAGTAAGTTTTATTTAATTATTTTTAGTTTAGTTTTATTTTATTTTTAGGTTTAGGTTTTATATTTTATTTTTAGGTTTAGGTTTAGTTTATTATTTTTTAGTTTAGTTTTAGGTTTTATTTTTAGTTTATTTAGGTTTTAGTTTTTTAGTAGTTTAAGTTTTGTTTTATTTATTTTGTTTAGTTTAGGTTTTTTATTTAGTTAGTGTTAGTTTTTTATTTTAGTTTATTTATTAGTTTAGTTTTTTTTATTATTTTATTAGATTTAGGTTTATTTTTTTAGTATTTATTTTGTATTTATTTTTAGGTAGGTTAGTATATTTATTTTATTTTATTTATGTAGTTTTATTTTATAGGTTTATTTTTATTTTATTTTTAGTAGTTCATTTTTATTTATTTTATTTTATTAGTTTATTTATTTTATTTATTTTATGTAGTTTAGGTTTAGTTTAGGTTTAAGTATTTATTTATTTTGGTTTTATTTATTTATTTTAGGTTTTATTTTTAGTTTTTTTAGTTTTTTTTGGGTCAGTTAGTTTAGGGGTAAGGGGTGGGTTTATTTTAGGTTTTTGGAGGGTCAGGGTTTAGGGTTAGGGTAGGTTTGTTTAGGGTTTAGGGTTTAGGGGTTTAGGGTGGTTTAGGGTTTGGTTGGGTTTTTTTTTTGGAAATTGTCACAAAGAAAGTACAAGTCAGAGGGGGGTAAATCTCTTAATGCTCAAAGAGCTACAATAAATCCTAAAGAGATAAACCCCTAACTATTACAATAATGAAGGAAAGAAAGCAATGAGAAACCAAAATCAACAAAGAAAAATCCATGTGAGCAAAGAACTTCATTTGGTCCTTGATACCAACAAGATCCACCAGAAGACTCTCCCAACCTATAAAAGAACTCCAACATACTTTGAAAGGATGAGTACAATTAAACAACCATAAACTAAGAGCAAATAAAAGAGTAAAGTAAATAAAAGGCTTAAGCTCATAATCATCTCAGAGCAACACTATGTAAGCACAAAACAAGGGTTACATCTAGCTAGCATGCCCTCATGTATCCCATCATCTAAAGTCCATTCATCCAAGGTCGCAAAATCCTCCAAACAATAAACATAACAGCCAACCACCAAGCCACTAGAACAACCAAGCCCAATAAGGCAGATAATCAACCAACCATCAAGGATAGCAGCAATATAGTAAGAGCACCACCAAAGCCATCACCAAAAAGGAATAACAAAATCAAAAGGAGCAAGCATCATGATAGGGGTAACAACACAAAATAAAGATAAACAAGAGCAAAAAGGAAAAACACAAGTGCTCATATCCTCCACCAACAGAGCAAAAAAAAAGAGCCAGTAAAAACACCCATCTTAACTACAAAAAGGGTGGGAAGCAAGCGCAACTTAAAGAAAAGGGTTACTAAGAAGAGAGAAAAGACAAAGCAGGAGGAAATGTGAAATATAGGTCATAGAAAGAACACCAGTAGGTTCCCAGAATAATCACCAAAGGAGTAAGAAAAATCAGCCAAAATAGCCGCCCGTCAAAACAACCCAGTTAGCTAATACAACCAACCAAACCAGCCAACCAACATATCCTCCTAGCCAACCAAATAAAGAGAAGACCCAAGTTAGTGTAAATACCAACAATAGTCATCAAGTCAAAATCACCCAAGACAGCTAGGGAAAGGGTGGAAGAAAATAACAGCCACCAAACCCAACCAAGGCTAAAGAAAATCCAATCCGTAAGTAATAAACCACCAAAGACAAAAGTGGTATCCCAAGAAGATAGACTACAAACCAACCAACATGAACAATAATGGCACCCAACCAAGCCACCAACACCCGAGGCCAAATAATAGCCACAAAATAGCCTTCAACCAGCCAATCCAGAACAATACCCAAACCCAAAGCCGATGTAGCCAAAAGAGGAAGGCCAATCCAGGAGGGAGTCAAAACCATAACCAAAAGAAATAAAACAAAATTAGCAAAACCAACCACCAAGCCCCAGTCAACAAAATAGAGAAAATAACAGCCAACCAATAACCTCCACCAGGCCAAAATAAATCTAGAGTTAAACCACCACACCCCATCATCCACCAACAAAATGAAAAATAGCAAACAAATGCAACCAACAAGAAAGCCACATCAAATACCACCATAGATCAAACTCGTAAGTTAGCAAGTAGAAAAAGAGGAAAATGCATAAAAGAAAACCTACAACAACCATAGCCACAACCCAAAAAGATATATAAAAATAGCCAAAGGAAAATTATGGTAAACACCCAACAAATAGAACCCAAAAAAAAAAACAAAAATAACCTAGTCAGACTTAATTAACCACTGGTAAAAACCAGGCCAATCCAAACCTAAGAGATCAAAAACAAACCCAGATCAGGCCAAAGAGAGAAAATAAGTAGATAACCACAACCCAAAGAGGGTTTAACAAGGAGCAACCCAAAGTGAAAGATCATAAAAAACCAATAGCAAAAACCTAGCCAAGAATTTATAATCAGAGATAAGGAAATCTAGTATTATCCAGATTAACCAAACCTCTTAATAGTTTAGGCAAAGTTTGGTTGTCAAATAAAATGAACTCAGTTAAGTTGGCACTAAAGTTAGCTAAGTAATTAGCACAAGCATTACCTTCATGAAGGATGTGGGAAATTTTAAAACAAACTTGAGAAAGAAGATTTTTAGTATGATTAAGAAGATACAATAATTCAACATTCCCATTTCTATTGGAATTAAGCATGTCAAGAAGCAAGAGAGCATCAACTTCATGTTGAAGAAACCCTATTCAAATAATTTCAATAGCTTTATTAATCCATAAGCAAAAAAAATAAAAAAGAATAGTTTGAGAGGATAAGCAATAACATAAGACCTTTAGAATCCTTAAGGATACCACCACAACCATATTTATTGGAAGCAATGAACCATCGTATTCACTTTAGTCAAATTGTCTTTAGGTTTGATCCAATGGATAATCCTGCACTTTTATAAGAGTCAAACTCGTGCAATGATACCCAATTTTAGCCACAAATTTATAACCTCTAAAATGAATATTACTAATAAGATTATTAAAAAAGTGAATTTTTTCTTTAGTTCTAGCAAGGATCCTTTTATGGTTCATAGAATACCATGATATTTAGCATTATTTCTATCCATCCGATGAACTAGATAAGGGTAATAGCAATTAAAACTTTGATATGACCTTTCACAATATTTTGAAATAGACTTCAAGAAGTTGATATAAAGAAAGAGAACCAAAAAATAGTTGGTATTAAATAAATCATCATACCAAAACCATAATTTAGAAGCAATAGCACCATTGATAAAACATGATTTACATTTTCAATATGAAAGCAACAATAGCACTTTGAAGTTAAGTAAAACCCTTTAGTCTAAGGCAAAGAGTCCACAGAATAAAGTTATTCAAAATCCTCCAAGCTAAAATAATAGGAAATGGGAATGATATTGTTCCAAAGTTTAATAAAAAACATTAGAGGGTTTTGATTATCTCTAATAAAATTTCCAAACCACTTTAAGAACAATGTCACCATTATAAGAAAGCTTAAAAAGAATTTGTTCAGTTTGCTAAAAAGAAATGGGGATATTTCTAAAGTTGTCAAAAAGAGAAATAGGGATATAATTCTCAAGTTTCATTCCAATTGTTATTAAGCCAAAAAAAAATTAACTTTGATAGCGTAGAGAGTGGGTAGATAAAAGGTGTCAATAGAGCCATTGACAATCCAATTGTCTTGCCAAAAGAAGAAGAACAAGATGAATACCCCAAGATATTAATGATTCGAACCCATTTAATGGAGCAAAGCCTTTTCCAAACAGAGTCATCAACTTTATAAGCACAGTTAAGGGTGTTTACCTTGGCAATATTTTTCCATCATAAAATTAGCCCAAAGGCTATCATTATTTTCTAAAATTCCACCAGCTATGAGAGAAGGTAGTGATAGCTTCATGAATAGGCTTACAACCAAGAACACCTTCTCCCAAAGGACCAGAACATTTATGCCAAGATATCTAATGCATTCTTTTGGCAAAATTATTGGAGCCCCAATAAAATTTGTTAAGCAAATGATCAATTCTGATAAGTGTAACATTAGTGGGATAATAGTTTGAATCAAATAAAGAGGCATTGAGTTGAGAGTGCTTTTAAGAATAGTGAGCCTACCACCAAAGGAAAGTAAATGGAATTCCCAAATAGAAATTTTATTTGAAATTTTTTGAATTAACTCATCAAAGAGATGGGAACATTTCTGGCCTTTAAAGAGGAGCACCCAGTACTTAAGAGGTAAGTGTTGATGTTTAAAATTAGTGATATGCAAGATTTGATTTTTTATTATTGAGATACTAGAGGAAGTGATAAAAACTTTTGTTATTATTGATAGAAAGGCCACTTTCTTTACCAAATTTATTTAAAAAGACTTGAGATGCTTGATGTGAATAGAAGCATTGCAAAATAATAAAATCATTTGCAAAACTTAAAGGCAAAATAAGAAGACCACCAAGAGTTCTGTAGTACATACTAGGATTATTTAAGAAAAAATCATTGATGCTCCTAGATTAGTACACAACAACAATAATAAATAAAGTAGAGATAAAGGATCCCCTTGTAAGCCATGGAAGAGGGAAAGAAACCCAAGGCTTCCCCATTAAGCAAAATCGAAAACCAAGCATTATTAATGCAATTTTTAATAAAAAATAAATTTAGCAAAAACCCAAATAAATTTAGAATATGGAAAAGGAAATCCCAAGAGATGTTATCAACGGCTTTGGTAATATCTAATTTGAAAAGAATGTTGCCACTCTAGTCTTGGCATCAAGATCATGAATTAATTCTTGGGAAAGTAAAATATTATTAGAAATGGATCTACCTCTAACAAAACCAATTTTGGTTGAGAGAGATAATTCTATTATGTAAAGGACTAAGTCTATTTGGTAAGAATTTTGGAAATCACTTATTGAAGAAGGTGCAAAGACTAATAGGTCTAAAATCACCCAATAGTCTAGATTATCTTTTAGGTTTGAGAATAATAGATATACTAGAAAAATATCTAGAAAAGGATTACCATTAAAAAAATCAATCACAACCTCTCAAATCATTTTAATTATAAACCAACATTTTGAAAAATTGAGTAGTGAAACCCTCACAAAGAACATAAATCTATGTTCATGCTATTTAACTTTAAAAAATTTCATCTTCATTAGCACAATGGTAAGAAAATCATTATCATCATTAGTAATAATAGAAGGAATCAAGTGCATTGAGAAATAGCTTCATAAGAGCAATTCTAATTAAGCATATTTCTAAAGTAATTAATAACTTATTTCTTAATATCATTATTCTCTATAATCCAATCTCCATTATCATTTTAAAATTTTTGAGTATTATTTAAAGCTCTCATTTTATTAACCAAAGTATGGAAAT